>JAHRHZ010000009.1:6690572-6741026 GCA_024137785.1 Ginglymostoma cirratum
GGAAGATTCCGTTGTTTCCTTCTACTCCCTGAGTATAATTGAACAAAAAACTTTGTGTACAGAGAGAAAGAGAAAGTTATCATAGTTGTACTTTTTGTACCGGTGCTCAAATATACATAGTGCTTCAGAGCTATCTGTGTCACATGAAATAAGGAAGAAAATTTATACTCTGGCAGAAAGCAACATTAATGGTACGAAAGATTATTATCGTTGGAAACTGTTCCATAACATTTTAAGCCAAAGATTTTGCTTATTATTTTGTAATTCTCTGCACACAATATCAACTTTAACAGAGTTGGAAAGGAATGTTTGTAAAGCCTTTTAATGCTTACATCTAATGTCCATATCAAACTAAAACATGGCATACGTTCATCTCAGTGGAAACTTACTCACAGAGTACCCTCAGGGACAGAAATGAATTAGAGAAATAGCAAGAACAGCCTAGGCAAAAATAATAAATCCATCAGAGGAAATGGAAATTAAGAATCAAAATACTTCAGAATTAACTTTCCCAGCAATTGCCTGTGTACTGCAGGGTTGAGTACACAAAAGAGGAAATTAAAGCATAAATTAAAACATGCGATCAGCATCAGAAAGGCGTAAATGTCACTAAGTGTTCTGGAGGAAAGGTGTTAATACTAAAGTCATTTGCTAATTGTTCTGCTCTTGGCTGATCCTGAACTGCTGCTGGTTAATATGTTATGTGAGATGAGGTTAAGCACCAATACTTTGTTTCCGATCCTGTTTTGGGGTTCTCAATTGGAAACTGATGCAAGATACAGGTAATGGTCTCATTTGGAATAATTTGATAATCTGCATCTATTGAAGATGTAGATCCTTTTCCTTTGCCTTTAAGAAAATCCTAGAATTTTTGGGATACCATAAATAGGTGGAAATTTGACTAAACATGGCTCTGATACACTTACTTACCCTCTACATAAGAGAAATGGAGATTGCTGATTATAAGGATCAAAAGCATTGGGTCTTCATCTTTTAAAATCTTATCATGCGCAAAAATAGGATTTTGGGAAGGAAGGTATAGGGAAGAAGGAATTCAAAGTACTTATTTGTCAATCTATACTGCAGTGCACTTTCGATAATGGAAAAAAATATATACCATTTGATTTTTTAATCAAGAACAGGTGGTTCTAGAGAAGGAAGAACAAAATTACTTCAGTCATAGTCAAGTTTTCTAAATTGGTCAATTGAACTGTTCTAAATCCATCTGTGAAACCTATATCTTTAAAAAAGTCAATGATGTTGTTCGTGTATTTTGCCAATTAATACACTCAACAATTAAACTGAGGAAATAATTGTCATATCTGGAAGTTCAAGAAAATGATATCAAACTGGACCCTACTTATTGGACAACCTGTGGAAATCTGCCAGTTACCATTTAATAATAGTCCGATGAGGTGTTTGGAGACAACTTCAGTTAGAATCTCTGCAGAAAAGGAGAAAAAAGCATATTTAGCATAAATTTAAACACAAGCACAAGAATTGACAGGTAACTATAGACCACTCAGTCCCATGTACTGCTGTAATTTGCAACCATCTCTTCCATTACCGTAATGTATTGGTGTCTTATCTTAGCTGTATTAAAATATGCCATCTCAGTCAAGCTAAATTGAAAGAAAAGAATCATATTCAAAATCTGTTGTAAGACATGCCAAATAAATAAGGCTCGTGAATTTTATGTGGGAATAGAAACATGCCCCTCTGACCTGGCCAGCAGGTGATGTTACACTGGAGATTGATTAGTTAAGAATGAAACCTCTGTTCCTTTTTACAGCATTAGACCCATCAATTTTCTAGGCCCCTTCAGTTTGAAGAAGAGTCATATTGGACTTGAACCTTTAACTGTTTCTTTCTCCACAAATGTTGCCAGGCCTTTTGAAGTATAGTTACTCTTGTAATGCAGGAAATGCAGCAATTAATCCCTCCCAGCAAACTCTTACAAACAGCAACGATCATGACCAGCCAATCTGTTTTTTGTGGTGTTTTTTTGAGTGAAAGGTATTGGCCAGAAATCGAGGGAAAACTCTCTTGTTCTTCTTTGAATTGGAACCAGGAGATGTTTAAAAGCCTCCACAAAGGTAGTTGGAACCTTCATTTTACACTTCATCTGAAAGATGCAGTGATTAAACAGAGCTTTAATCCCCAGGTTTTGTGCCCAGATCCTGGAGGGGAATCTGAGCCAGGAACCCAGTGAGTCAAACGTAAATATATTGCCAACTGAATTATGGCTGACTGGTTTATTGAAAGATTTATTGCCAATATTGGAAATCATGCATAATCAAGAAGAGTTCTTGCAAACAAGGTTCCTCACATTGGCAGGAGTGGGTTTTCTGAACACTGGCAGGAACTCTAGATCTCCCCAACGCTGTGGATTTTTAATTCCACAATGTGCGGCTTATTCTCAACAAGATCCCCCATCAGGATGTAAGTGTGAGTGGCTCTCTGTGCAATGGGAAATTCTTGGGAGGTGGTCATAGGAGCAGGTCTGGAATCTATTGCTGCATCAGTGGTAATGTGAGAAGTAGGTGGGTGGGCAAGGTGTAGATCCTCAGTTAATTGAGGGTTTGGAGGCTGATCCAAGTTTTTGGAAGAATGTATAAGATAGTGAGATAGGTGTAGATGGGAAACAGGCAGTTGGGAAGGCAGCAGCTTGGTGGGTTTGGAGGAATTGCTTCTGCTCCTGTTAGCTCACAAGTAAGAGGCTGAAACCATTGCTTACATTGAGCAATGAATTTTCCTGAGAAAACAAGTAGGCCAAAGCCTGTAAACTCAAAGACATGCTCCCCAGGTTGTTCTGTCACCATGAAAAATGAAGTTGGGGCCAGGTTGGTGATTCTTAAATGTTTACTTGCTCCTGACCCCAGCCTACCATTTATTTGGGGGTTAAGATTATTTCCTTTATCTCTGAAATTGGTTTGATTGTCGATTTCCATGGTAGGAATGACGCATCCCTAATTACTTTGAAAAGATGTAATGGGCCATCTTTATCGAAGCTATTGAAGTTAAATTTTTTCTTTCACAAGGCAGTTGGGAATTAGGTAGGAAATGCCAGGATTATGTCTCAACATCAATGAAGAAAAATCATTTCATCTCCAAGTTAGGATGAGATGTGGTTGCTGGAAGAAAATATCTGCTCACACCTGCAGAACTTGTCCTTTCAGATGGTGACGGGGTTGTGTACAGATGTGCTACTAAAGAAATCTTGTTGGGTTGTTGCTGCAAGTATGCACATTCTTGCACTAGGAGTCATAAAACCTTAAGCAAAGCAACAGAATTAAGCCATTCAGCCCATCGAGCTTGCTCTACCATTCAGTGAGATCATAAGTAATCTGATAACCCTCAACTCCACTTTCCTGCCTTATTTCCATAACCCTTGATTCCCTTACTGATTAAAAATATATCTCAAACATGCATATATTTAATAATCCATCTTTGACAGCCATTTGTGGTAATGATTTCCACAGATCCACAACACTTAGGCAAGAAATTCCTGCTCATCATTGTCTTAATGTGCCACTACTTATTCTGAGGTTATGCTGTCTAGTCCTAGACTGCCCAGAAGAGGAAACAACCTTACCTCATCACCCTGTCAAGTCCTCTAATCTCTGTATGTTTCAGTAAGGTTGTCTCTCATCCATCTATATTCCAATGAATACAGACCCAATCTACTCAAGTTTTCACCATAGTCAGTCCTTCCATATCTGGTATCAGCCAAGTGAAGCTTATCTGGACGACCTCCAATGCCAGTTATCTTTCCTTAGGTAAGGTGTCCTAAACTGTTCACGGCATTCCAGCTGTGGTCTGACTAGTGCATTGTATAGTTTTACCAGACCCTCCCTATGCTTATTCTCCATTCCCTTTGAAATAAAGGCCAACATTTCATTTGCCTTCTTTATTACCCGCTGATCTTGGGTCTTAGTGATTTTTTGATTCATGGGTGAGGTTTCCCAAATCTCTCTGTTCTATAGTTTTCCGCAGTCTTTCTCCATTTAAATAATATTCAACCCCTCTATTCCTCCTACTAAAAATGCATAATCTCACATTTCTCCACATTGTATTTCCATCTGACAAGTTTGTATTTACTCACAAACTCCTCCAGAATCTTGTGTCATCCTCATCACTTGCCTTCCGAGCTACTTTTGTGTCATCTTCAAACATGGCTTTAGTTCATTCACTTTCCTTATCCTTGTCATTAATATATATTGCGAATAATTGTGGCCCCAGCACTGATCTCTGAGGCATGCCATTAGTTACAGGTTACCATCCTGAAAATGCCCCCTTTACCCCCACTCTCTGACATCTATTAGTTAGCCAATCCTCTATCCATGCTAATGTAATACTTTCATCCATCAGTTCATTTCTTATTAAGTAGCGCAATGAGTGGCAATTTATCAAAAGTCTTCTGAAAATCCAAATATATCACATTTGCTGCTTCCCTTTTATCTTCTGACCTCAAAGATTTCTAGTCATTTTATCTGGTTTGATTTCCCCTTCAAGAAGCCATGCTTGATCCTGTTATATATTTTGAAGTTCTCTGTTGTTATATCCTTTAATGTAGACTAATATTTTCTCACTAATATGTATGAGCTTCAATAATAGAGACTGCGAATTTCATTTTTCATGATTCTGATTTGAGAGCAAGTAACTAATTGCTTGTCATGGCCTTTTTTTAAAATAAACGTCTGTCTTTTTTTAAATACACATGAAGCAATTTTCTGTTGCTGGGAATTCACAATTATTACCAACACTATCAATGGAATGAATTCCCTCCACTAATGTATAAACATACAATATACCAAAGCAGCAAAAATTAATCCAACAATATGTTTTATAAAATCTAAAACATACTCATGTGCAACAGTCAGTGATCGCTGATAATGGAAAATTATATGACACACATTTGGAACTTGTGAAGAATTACTGGCGTTAAATGTTGACTTGGAGCAAATGCATCCAACTGTACAATTTCAGCTTCATGATGTAAAGAACATTCACTTCACAGATGTGGAAAATTGATATGGTTCACAAATATATCTGAATTACCCATCCAAAATCTAGTATCCACACATAACACATTATTTCAGATAGATTTTAATGCTACATAATGTTTTACTTCGAAGGACAAAGTTTGCTGTTTCACACAACATTAGGTTGTCAATTTTCCAATGAAGTGTTGAAACATATAGGCATCATCTGGTGAGGTTGACTTGAATAGACTCATTGTTCAATCTTTACTATGTCTACTCAACTAACTTGGAGTGAGCGATTGTTCTGTAGCTACAATCCTTCCAAGAAATGTTTAAGAAAAGGAAGTTATGAGGTAAACATCATCCTGAAACATTTCAACATTCATAGGAAGTTTGCGAGCAGTAATTAGGGCACTAATTCCAAGTTAGCCTGGACCAGGAACTTCAAGTTAACTTAATAAGCTGAACTCCTAACTTGATAACATGAAGGAAATTCAATACTCTTAGTTTTCACTTTGAATTAACTTAGCAAAAATGGAGAGATCAAAACCAGGACTCCAAGTTAACGCAGGAAGCATGATAAACTTCACGTAAGGCCAGATATATTAACGAGAGGAATTAAATTACTTACTGGAATATTTCCTTGAAGGTTTAAGAGGTTAGTTATATAATTGTGCTTTGCCTCCTGCTGCCCAGAGCATTATATTCAAGTTGTACTTCATTCACATAATTAAGTTTTGAAAATAAAACAATTTCACAATTGATAATCTCAGTTGCTGTCAAGAGACAGCATAGTGATTTATTAATTTCTTAAATTCGACTGCAGTAATGAGCCTTTTAATCTGTCTTGTTGAAGTGGCACAGTGCCTTAGTGGTTAGCACCGCTGCCTCACAACACCAGGGACCCAGATTCAATTCCAGCCTTGGGCAAATGTCTGTACTGAGTTTGCATTCTCCCCGTGTCTGTGTGGGTTTCCTCCGGGTGCTCCAGTTTCCTCCCCCAGTCCAAAGATGTGCACATTAGGTGGATTGGCCTACAGTGTCCAGGCATGTGCAGGCGAGGTGGATTAGCCAGGTGAAATACTGGGTGACAGGGGTTAGGTGGGATGCACTCAGAGGGTTGGTGTCGATGTGATGGGCCAAATAGCCTGCTTCGACAGTGTAGGGATTCTATGATTTGGCAATCCAGTCACTCTATTCGTAAATAGAAAGAGATGATTTGGAAAGAGTAAATGCTGTGCTCTACACAAATATTTTATAGTATCTAGATTTTGTGCCAATTGAGTATTAATAAGTATTTCAAGAGACAGATCTAAGTCAAAATATTGACCTGACGTGTTCTTAATTTTCCTCTTTGGTCAGTTATTTTCCATTGTTCCATAATTTGCTTCCGCACATCTACTCACTTCTCGGACAGTCTTTGTTATCTTAGAGAGAAAAGGCATTAATTTTTAGCAAAACAAATTTGGAATCATGAAGAACAATATCCAGGAATTGATTAAGTTGGTATTTCTAATTATACAAAGTGAAATCTTAACAGAATGGAATAAATTAATATTTTAGATTATACTGAAGTCATTTCACAAAATGTTCATGAAAGGCTAGGAGTTAAGCTCAACAGTGTTGGGATTCAAGATAAATCTAAGCTCTGAACAAGAAATCATCAGCCTAAATTTACTCGAGCACAATTCCTCCCCATCCCTTCCTAGTTCCTATAAGAAACAATAGAACCCACATGAATTGTAACTAATATATGATATGGGTCATTGACTATCCAAAAGGCTTTTGATATATTCCACACTAAAGGCCTATCACTAAACTCAAATCAAGGATAAATCCTGGAATGCAAATAGTCAATACATATATAATGTATAATCAACCACAGGGCTATGGAGAGAGTAGAGGTAGTCCTTTCAGTTGTGTATTAAAGACGCCAGATTAGACACAAGGAGCTGAATGGTCTTCTACTGTAACATACACCTATATGGATTACTGGAAAGAAAACAACAGGAAAGAACAGATGAATATGAGAAGGCCGTGAATAATTATCTCTGGTGTCCCCCAAGGACTGATCCTAGACCGCCTTTTATTTCTTCTCTCCATTCTGACTTTAACAAATACACAGAGTTAGTTTTCACCCAGCACTACATTACCACCACCTCTCCTAACTTCCCCACTGTTACTACATTATAAGACTGTTTATCTGACCTCTAGTACTGAATGAACAAAAACTTTCAACCATAAAGTATTGACAATATTGAAGCCGCTGTTTCTGACCCCCGGTCCAACCTCCATTCTCTAATTATTCACTCAAATCGTCACCTTAGCAACAATCCATGAAAACAATCTGTTTGAAATCACATTTGATTCCAAGATGAAATTCTGATCTAATCATTACACAGTCTTTAAACTTTCCTATTTCCATTTTCATAAAATGACTCAATGTTACCCATATCTCTGCATATATGTTGCTGAAACCCTCATCATATCAAAATTAACTCGAGACTGAACAATTCCAACCCAATCCTGGCTGGTCTCTTATATTCTACGCTCTGTAACTATAACATCATCCAATATCAGCTGCCTACATCTTGGTTACAGTAAATCATCATTCCCTTTGTGCTTGCTGGACAATCTTAACTTTGTCATGCAGTGACTCATCCTTGTTGTCAAGTCCCTCCAATGGCTTTATTTTTTATTAATTCACAGGACAAGGGCTTGCTGGCTAGGCCAGCATTTGTGGCCCACCCCTAATTGTCTAGAAAGCAGTGAAGAGTCAACCACATTGCTGTGTGCCTGGAGTCACACGTAGGCCAGACCAGGTAAGGACAGCAGTTTCCTACCCTAAAGACTTTAGTGGACCAGACAAGCTTTTCTTGACAATCGAAAATTGATTCATGGTTATCATTAGACTCTTAATCCCAGATTTTGTTTTAAAATTCAGATCCCACCATGGTCTCTGGATTGTCTGGGTCTTTGGGACATTATCGGGGTTTCTGGATTAAAAGTCCAGCAATAATATCACTCGGCCATCACGTCCCTGAATTCCCCTCATTACAGATTTTTTTTAACCTCATCTGTAGCCATTCCAGTGTTACTGGTGAAATGCTTGTGTTGCCTCCTGCTGTGGAACTGAGTGTTGAGGTTGAGGGATGACAATTTCCCAGCATCAGGGATTGTCATCTCATAGCCTTAACTTATGCTCACACGACTTATATCAATACTATGAAAAGTTGAATATCTTGGTGGGAGCAGTCATCTCTCATTCAAGGGAAACAGTAGCAAATCGCGGCAATACCGTCACAATGCAGACAGGATCAGCCAACTCCGTATTGATCATAACCAAAGCTGGCTGGAAAAGGACACAGCAAGTTCCACTCTATGCCAATCAATGTCATCTGTGTAGAATCAATAGGCTTGAATCTATATGAGTGACTGTCTCTCCCAGGATGTTTTGTGGCAATAGGCAATAGAGTCAGGGTTTATCATTAGGGAAAAAAAGGAAGACTTTTTTTTGAGTTGGAGAAACAATGGGTGTAATTTCTACATTCTGAAAATCATGGTATCCCTACAGTGCAGGAGGCCATTCAGCCCATCAAATCCACACTGACCTTCCAAAGATCTACCCAGACCCTTACTATTTCCCGTAACTCCACATTTCCCATGGCTAACCCACCTAGCCTACACATCCTTGGACACCACAGAATTTCAGAATGGCCAATCCACTTAACCTCCATATCTTTGAATTGTGGGAGGAAACTGGAGCGCCCAGAGGAAACCCATGCAGACACAGGGAGAATGTGCAAACTCCACACAGACAGTCGCCTGAGGCTGGAATTAAACCCGGGTCCCTGGCACTGTGAGATAGCAATGCTAACTACTGAGTCTCTGTGCCACCAAATACAGTGTTGGACAGCTAAAATGTAAAAACAAAAATGTTTTCAGTTATTTAGAGATGTAAACATTTATATTTTTATATTATCAATGGCATGTGTTAATTAATTCTGCATCATTGTGAAGTAAGTTTTGTTTTACACTAAATCAGTAATGTTATGTTCATTAAAGAAGCGCGTTACTCTGTTACCAATAATTGTGAAAGAATGCTGAAATTCTCTGTGGTGTCCAGGGATGTGTAGGCTAGGTGGGTTAGCCATGGGAAATGTGGAGTTACGGGAAATAGTAAGGGTCTGGGTAGATCTTTGGAAGGTCAGTGTGGATTTGATGGGCTGAATGGCCTCACTTGTGTATGAGTGTTGTGTTATTATTTCTTCTCATGTTAGTAAATGATAATCTCAATCTTTTATTTGCTTAAGAAAGTCTGGTTACATTTTTAAAACATAAATTTGTCTGGTCTGAGAGAAAGGCATCCAGAAAGGAAGATGTCCTTTTCAAAGTAACCTCGTGGTGGCTTATCGAGGGGATGAGTAAATGAAATGGAGGATTGATCACCCATCTTTACCCAGGAGCTTGACAATTTGGAATACATTAATGAACCTTGTCTAGGGGCTGATTGTAACAAGACATTTCAGCCCCTCAGTTGTCAGGCTTTCCACTATGATCCAACCTTGTTGATTGACAGGATTTCCCTAAAGATTGGGAAACTGGGTGTTAAAGCCAGAATTCCATTTTGAAACATTCAATTAATTGAAAAATTGAATATTTAGGTGACTTACCCAGCATCTCCAGACATTTCCCATTCACGTCAAAACGCGTTCTGCCAAAGGTTGGATATAAGTGGGTTTCTGAAACACCAACATTTATTTTGGCAAATGAAAATACCTCTGAACTTCACCCAACAGGTGCACCATCGCCCCCACCCCACACCCCCAAACTTGTCAGGTCAAATTCTGCACAAGCAGTGTGTACATAGCCAACAGTCGGTAAAGAAAATATTAATTTGTCAATAGCTACTTGGTAGTAGATACATGAAGTTATTAATAGCATGCTTGTGTTTAAAATGTGCCCTACACACCAAATAATACTTTAACATTTCATACAGGTATTGGTGGTGGCTGTTTTATCCATTTCAAAAAAAATGATTTTAAAAAAGCCTTCATCATCATACCTGGTTTTGATTTCGTTATCACTTTTAGCAGTACAGTGGCCAAACTTCCTGTGAAACTTACTGAATTGGAGTTATAGCCACATTATGTATGTGTTGTTGATGGGTTGTCGGATTTTATCCAGTCTGCAATATATGCCTCACAATGATTATTGTCTAACCTTACTATAACTTCAGCCCTTTCACTTGCTGGTTATCTTCACTCTTACTTCCATCGACAAGGGCAATGATATTTCTCGGGTGGTTTTGTGGTCCTGTGCAAACAATTTGAAAAATTACCACCTCTTTTTGAGCCAGTAAAACAGAATTGATTTTGACAGAATGCATTATTTAATGCTCTGCTGGATATAAACGGAGAGAACAACATGGCTTATGAATAATTCTCAGTGGAAATAGAACTACTGAGTGTATGGTGAAAGCAATTTATAACGAATTATCCTTTCTTTATGATCTTAAAGATTATGTCACTGAAGAATGTGGAAAGATTGGTTATGTTGGGCCCTGTCATCCAGAAGCTTGTATCCTTCTTGTGTGAATTCCAATAGTTTATTCCAGCTTTGTTAAAAGCAAAATTTCAATGGAACACTTGTACAGCCAGCTGTGCAAGAAGAGACCATTGTTAACCTTCACTTTCTCAAGGACAAGAGGGAAAGGGAAACCGATATATTTTATGGTCCTCCTCTTATGTTTGTTACAGAGATGGTTTTAAAAAGAATCTATTTTCCTTCCTTTGAAATAGGCTGTGATATGTAACCCCAACCTACTGTTACAAACCCTTTATTTGTGAAATTGATTTTGTAATGACCACAAACACATCCTTTACAGAATGAAAGTGAAAAAATGGTTTCTTGCATTCAAAACACGGAGAATGTCTTTGCCCCCACCCACACAGACACACAGACAGCGGAAAGAAGGAAAAAAAGAAGGAAAGCCAACATGTTACAATTAGGAATACGTTAAAACTCAAAACTATGGACATAATTCCCATGAATCAGAGTCCAGTAAGTCAATGTCCAGTGAAGCCTCTTGCAGTTGGCTGGTCCAGCAGAATTCCTTTTCATAGGAGCTTGGATGCAATTGAAGGTGTAACAACATTGTTCACGTAGACTGGGAATTAATTCACTCTTCAGATGAATGGGAGATATCTTACTGGAAATCGGATATCACTGTCATTTAAGACTAAAGGCAGACTTTAGCTCAGGCTGGAATTACTGGTTCTTTGTTCCGACGTTAAAAATCAGAACGAGAAGACAATTCAAAGCTGTATAATTAACAATATTCAAAGTCTGAAAGTTTCAGATATATGACAGAGTTCTCGGATGGATCATTTCAACATAGTGAGATGTTTTTGATGACTCTAGTTATAACCACTGGAAGAGATAACTATGTGTTTGTTAACACCACTACTGGAATAATAAGGTTTGATAGCCACAGCTCCCCACCCTACCTTGTTTTCAGTCCAGGTTCAGAGACAGAATTTCTGTGCATTAATTTTCATTGTGTTTGCAGGGCTCCTACAATTATAGACTTGAAAGAATGACGTGTAAGCTTTGTTGACCAAAAGTTTCTGGAAATATATGGATTTTGGCCAACTTGCACATTTTTTTTCCTTTATTCATTCACAGGATGAGGGTGTCACTGGCCAGGCAGCATTTATTGCCCCTCCATAATTGCCCAGATAGCAGTTAAGAGCCAACCACATGTCTGGAGTCACATGTAGGCCAGACCAGGTAAGGATGGCAGTTTCCTTCCCTGTAGGACATTAGTGAACCAGATGGGTTTTTCCTCGACAATCAACAATAGATTCATGGTCATCATTAGATTCTTAATTCCAGATATTTATTGAATTCAAATTTCACCATCTGCCATGGCGGGATTCAAACCCAAGTCCCCGGAATGTTATCCGAGTCTCTGGATTAACAGTCCAGTGATAATACCACTAGGCCGTCACCTTCCCTGCTTTTATCATCTGTGACAGCCATTCTAAGTCTAGCAAGATTCAATTATAAAAATAAACAGGGAAGTATAGATTTTTAAAAGAAAACAAATTTAGGATCTCTCTTCACGCTTTGTGGACATGACAAATTTTTTTACATACACAAATAATGGACTAGACCTTGCTGGGATCATCATGACATATTTCTATTGAAAATCGTTACCAATTCTTTTTTAAAAATTGCTCAATAATAGAGATATGCCATGATACAGAAGTTATGAACAGTGCTTGAAGATTTGTACCACTTGCTATGCTAAAGTAGACAATTCTTGCTAGAATGTTCCCCATGAAATTGATAGATCTATGATGTTTTGATGAATTATTCCTGTCACAACCAATATGGTTGGCCAAATTAATGTTATCATGGGCTCTGTTACTGATGTGAAATTTAGATCACAGTCAATCTCAGAGGAATTAAAGTTCTGTAGATTCCCATTATAACAAGTCATGAATTCTTCCTAGACACTTCTCATTTTATTGTTCATTGCCCTAATTTTTTGTGCCAATCCTGCAATCCATCTTCATAACAGAGTCAAAGATAATAACTCCCAAGATACAAAGTGTTTCAATAATAATCCTTCAGTTTCTATGAAAACAATGCAAGGGTATACCATCTAGTGGACATTTCTCCATCCTGATGGGTAGATTAGCTGGTTTATACTTACTGAATCAAGTATGTTTGGACATGTTATACACCCAACCTTTTCTTCATACATTAATATCTCAAAAGACCTCAAACAAAACTGGGGATACAATTTTCCTTTCTCCTATGCGTACCTTTTAATTTGTTTTCTACATCTCGTTGCTGTCATTTTGCTCTCTCTTCATTTGCTTTCTTTCTATCTATTCATTTATGTAAGTTTTGTTGACTCCTTCCTTCATTCTTTACTCTTACTGTAGCTCTTTCCTTCAAATGGATAAGCCATTGAGCAGGATGTTTGCAAAGTTGTCATTGTGGCTACAATATATTGTTGCATGTGAATGCTTAAGTATTGCAGCAATTTGTGGCACAAAGATAATGCAACGTCAATGATAAGCATTCACTAAGGCCACTTCCAAACTATTGTTCTTATTCTTGTAATAACGTTCCAATTTGTCAATTCCAGAAATTAGTTTATATTTTTTTCCTTCACACACAATTGTAACAGTGTGTAACAAACTCAAATTCCCTTAAGTAGACTGTATTTTGGTTCTGAGATAAAAAGGTACTGCAGATGCTGGAGAATCCGAGATAACAAGTTATGGGGGTGGATGAACACGGCAGGCCAAGCAGCATCATAGGAGCAGGAAAGCTTGACGTTTCGGGCCTAGACCTGTATTTTGGTTCTAATCCTTTTGTAGAATGCACAAGCTGAATACTGTAAATTATGTTAACATTTTGGATATTGTTTACTTTCCTTAATTAGAAGAAAATATTTAGAACTATAAGTCTGAGTGTTATGTCTTAAAATTAACAAGGTTGTTGTGGACTTATAACAGTGCAAACTTTGCACACAGTTTGTCAGAATGAGCAGGTTCAATAAGCCAAGTGACCTCTTATACCATGATTTTTATTAATTGTTTTTACATGTCTTTCCAAGGGCACATTTTCCGAGTTATAATTACAAGATCTCACCAATTTATCATTTCTCTAACCTCTCCAACTCCGACATTATTCCCCATTTAAAATTGTGAGTAGGTAATTAATTCTAGGGCGTCTACCAATATGGTTAGGAAACTAACTAAACATTGGTTGGGAATCATTTGTTCTGATTCAACCATAATTTTTTATCCCATCTTTAATTTTTCTAATTTCTTCTCTTTTTCCACACTTCACACCTGCAGATGAAACCAAATATCAATGGTTCCACTTCAAAGATGCCACTTCACTTGCATCTTTATTTTCAACATTAATTTGTACCATCTATCAGCAAATGCCCACAATCTGAATACTATAGAGTTAATTTTGAAAGGATTCCTCCCAATTGTTTTTGATGGTTGTTCTTCTAATCTTCAGTTCAGTACTGCTTAGCTCTGTATGATCAAAAGCGCCCTCCTGAAAATTAAGAAGATGGGACTCAGAATTCATTTCATGCAGTGGTAGCAAAATTTAACAACCTTAGTTTGAGCCTTTCAGAAGGAATTCAATACCATATGTGAGGGTGTGTATCCAAACAAAGACAAAAAACTGCCAATGACAATGTCTTTTGTTTGAGCTTTAATTGGAATACGCTGATTTGTTGTCATTAATTATCTTCAGATCACAGCAGAATGACAGAAGAAATGGCATTGAGACTTCAATGGATAACAGTCCACTAATGTATTTCAGTGTGTGAAGCTCTATCTACCCTAAAATTGTTGTGATGCAAGTAAACAGTGAAAACTATTTGTATTACTATGAAGTTTGGCCTAATAGCATATGCTTTGGCAGGGTGCAAATGTGATTCTCTTTTATGTTATCGTATTACTCTTTCTTGGGGTGAAATTTTCTCCATGGTAAAAAATGTGGGAGGATACAGCAAAAATGAGAAAATCTGATTCTTAATGTCAAGAAAATATGTTGAATTTCCTCTCAAGTTTTCAATGGCAAGGTTAGAAGCTATGATTTGTCCATTCTCGTACGGACGGGTGTACTTTCTCTTAACACACTGGCCCCCAGAAATAGTGAGGAGGCAGGAGCACAGAACATCACTTTGCCAAGAGTTTTCTCATCCATGTGAGACCTTGGCCTGCTGTGTTCATCCAGCCCTACACCTTGTTACCTAAGACCTCCCAAATCGGGGATAAGGAGGGCAGACAGGGTGGTGTGGGCTGAAGGCTAAAAGCCTTATGGATTATTGATCAGCTTTCCACAGAGAAGAAGGATGCAATTCACTCAAGCACTTCTGATGCTACAGATAAATAAAATAATAGTGTCATGTAGGATAATCCATATTTTAGACAGATTGTTATAAAAATGCTCTTATCTAATTTTATATTGACTGTTATATCAGGCCTTACATTACAATACTGGGTTGGAGCTGCCACAACATTGGCTTCTAGGTTTGAAGTTAGATTAATGATTCGGGTTGCGAAGGGAATGGGGAAGGTAGAGATAATATGGGAACTTGACGTAGGTACAGGGTAAATTTGTGGACTCTGGAGGAGCAGCTCTGCTCTGCTCCATTCGTGAAAAGAAGGAAAAGAGGTAGGTTTTCAAACAGAGAAGAACTACAGATGCTGGAGTCGGAGATAACTCAGTACAGATGATTCTGATCCTCCATGGGGATACTGATGCAGCCTTAGCTAATGTAGAAATCTTACTGGTATAAACAGTTGTTTCTCAAGGAAATAATTATTTAAAGTTAAAAATTAAGTATTGTTTTGCTTTATTCTGAACAACACAGGAGCAATCTTAAACACCCATGTGTTTTTTTATAAGCTTGTTATGAACCAGAACAAATTCTCTCAAAATAGTAAGAAGATAGTCTGGAATGTAACTTTTTCTTATTTTAAAGATAAATGTAAGGTGTTTCATTCCAGATGTAATTCACTTGGTCAAACTACCAGATTTAAAGCAAAATACACTTTATTTATCCACTGTAGTTAAAATACATCAAAATAAAGAAGGAATTGGAATAACTTCACTTTTTTAGAAAGTTTAACAGAACAATAGATATAGTAACTATCACTAATTAACTGTTCCAATATAGTAACATCCCATAAACACACCCTTAGCAAAAGGCAAATTCAGAAAACAGATTGTCTCACATGCAACTCCCACAGCAGGCAGAGAACCTCCAGCTTTTGGCTGTAATTGAGAAAGGGCAACAAAATAGTTTCTACTTCTTCAAGACTCCAACAGCAACTGCTGAAAGCTAAAACTAAAGCACCCGGGGTTGTGGGTGGGAGCTTGACCACACCCAATCAGGCTGCCTCTATTTTTTCAGCTTTTAAAAAAAACACTACAGGCTTCACAAGTTCTTATTTTCTCAGACTGATCGACACCTGTCCCCAAAGTCTATCTAAAGGAAACCAGGACAAAACACATGTCTTAAAGCCAAACCATTGTCATGATGCTCAAGACCTTATAATGGAGGTAAGAGGCTCTGTTACAAATTTTAGTGTTTTTGGAAATGTTTCTCTTTCCACTGTGCAAGGAGTTTGCATGAAAGTCATCTTGAAGTTGCATTTCTTTCAGTGTCTGTTCCCACAATCACACACTCCACAGGATTGTCAGCGACTCTATTCATTGAAGTCTGTCTGTTCCATTTGGAATTAAAAGAACACAATTAAATTCCTATTTGACTAAAGTTCAGTCACCTGGCTCTGTATTAAAAAAGATTATTAAAAGATAATAGAATCCCTAACACTTTCATTGTATGCTTTCATTTTGCCACTAACACAATACCAAGAAAACCAGTGAACATTAATGTGTAGATATAGAAATCAGCTCTTGATTCATAGAGGATGACAAACAAGAAGATTAAATTTAATGTTGCAAATTAAAGCAGTTGAATTGGTCTGATATCAAAGTCATCAAGAAGGATTAGGGCAGGAGTCAAGGTCCTTACCATGACAAAGGGTTCAGTAATTATTTTTCCTTTATTCATTCTCAGGATGATGGCGTCGCTGGCCAGGCAGCATTTATTGGCATCCCTAATTACCCCAGGGCAGTTAAGAGTCAACCACATTGCTGTGGGTCTGGGGTCACATGTAGGCCAGACCAGGTAAGGCAGTTTCCTTCCCTAAAGGTCCCCAGAACGTTCTCTGGGTCTCTGGATTAATAGTCCAGTGATAATACCACTAGGCCATCGCCTCCCCTATGTTGATGAACTTTTAAGAGGTTATGAGGCTCTTGCTGCATATTTTAATTAGCGTAAGCAGTTCAGGGTGAGTTAAAGGGCCATTCCCACTTTTGGGTTCTGAAGAAGAGTCACACTGGATTCACTACAATAATAACTGTTTCTCCCTCCACAGATGCTGCTGCACTTCTCCAGCACTTTCTTTTCTTTTATTTTGAGCCCATTTCTAAAATTTTTACCTCTAAAATGTTTGCAATATGTTAATTCCTCAACAGAGATTATGGGTCTGCTCTGAAATCGCTGGGGGACTTAAAATGGTTTCATCTACAGCTTTGAAATTGAAGCCTGTGGTTATCGGTAGGTGCCTATCCAGCATAAGTGGGGATAGTGTAAATGATAAGGTTGGTAAAGTTACATAAATCATATCTGCAATAAGCAATGTCTTATTCATTCTCCTTTCCAGTGACTTCCTCTACAGTCATTAATAAATTGTACAAATTCTTCATAAAGCATTAAGTTCAGCCTATTTAATTGGTAAGTGGAAATTTACTTAATCATCCATCAGCTTTCGGAAGTTTCAAGCACTTCCTGGAATATAAAAAAAACGAATCATCCATTAAGACTCCTTTGAGGTATGAAGTCAACTTAATGATCTGATGATTTATAGTACAATTCAAATCAGCCATCACCGTCTCTGCAGGCCAACTCACATTACAAGCTTTCCAAGTATTTATAATGGACAGCCAATGAGCATGTTCAGAATGAGTACAGCTCCTAAATATAACTCCATAATTATTAGCAGTTCTACATTTAATCAGAAAACTTGCTCTGATAAAGCTGAGCTCGTTGTATCCAGACAATGACTGGAGTATTGGTGCATGAGTTTTTTCCCTCACAAAAAATGCAGCTGCACTGTAAATACTACCACAACACATTGTCAGGGTTTGATCGGGATTTGGAAATTGGTGGTTTGACAATCTTTGGCCACTTCTCTTCTGAATTAATTCAAGCCTTCAACCACAATTTACACTGCATGCTTAGTATCAACGCAATGCTCATGTTAACTTTGCACTCAAAGCTGAACATGAGCGATTTGAATACACCGTTACATTGTTCTATTCCAGAGCATTAATGGGTCATAGTGTAGTGATGCCCCATTTAAAAATGGAAGTTACTAAATGATCGCTCTATCCATAACAGTTAGCTCAATAAAAATCTTGCTGCCAATATATTATGTTGCACCGGTATCAAGTGGTTATGAACCTATATTCGATCCCGATGTCTATTAACTACAAGTTTAAAATTTCAACCCTTTTACTTAAAATCTATCACCCTTTTCTATCTCTGCAACTCCCTCACCCAATATTCACACCCATATTCTCCACTTCTTTGATGCCAGGCTGTGATATATCTCACCTCACCATCCCCAATGGGTGGCGCAGTGGCTCAGTGGTTGGCACTGCTGCCTCACAGTGCCAGAGACCCGGGCTCAATTCCACCCTCGGGCGACTGTCTGTGTGGAGTTTGCACATTCTCCAAATGTCTGTGTGGACTTCCTCCGGGTGCTCCGCATTCCTCCCACAGTCCAAAGACATGCAGCGTAGGGGAGTTGGCCATCTAAATTGCCCGCAGTGCCCAGGGGTGTGTAAATTAGGTGGATTAGATGTGGGAAATGCCGGGTTACAGGGAAAGGGTAGGGGAATGGATCTGGGTGGGATGCTCTTCGGGGTGGGGTGGGGGGGTCGGTGTGGATTTGCTGGGCTGAATGGCCTGTTTCCACACTGTAGGGATTCTATGATTCTATAATCCCCATCCCCATCTGCATGTCCATCGTTATTGCAAAAGGAAGAGTCCAAAACGTAATTAGTGAAGCCGGCAGTTAAGGATATTGAAAAAGTAGAGTTTTAATAAAGAAATGTTGTTTCAGTGGCGTAATTTTTATGGTTTAGCACCTAACACTAATCTTCATGCAACGGGAGCCCAAACTTAGGCAAAGGTTATGTTAACCAATTTATGGCTTACATGATTTTTCATTCATTAGCTGATGGATTTGTTCTAATCCGTGTTTAATTTCTTGATTGCTTACTTTTGCCATTCAAACTTGCTACAGTGTTGGTGCTGAGTGCCATAACATGAACTTACTTTAACCTTATTATAGTACAAAAGGAGTAAAGTTGCATGACGTAATTGCAGCAATTTATTAATAACTAGGCAAATTAAGTTATAAGGAGCAAATCAACAGCAGTTTTTTTTAACTGCTGTTTGCAATGGTACAATCCATTCTGGCACTGCTGGGTGCAGTCTTTAATCCTTAGTTCACCCAAAAGACCACTAGCAATGCATGCCTACCCTATTCACCCGGAAAAATGTCATGTTCTAGGGATCTGCAAGTGGGTGTCAGCGACAATTTGCCACAAGATCCTCCTGACACACTGGTGCTCCGACAATTCGAGAAAACTGATCCTCTGCCAATAGATCCCGCATTGGACGTGTCAACCCCTTGGATCTGAGTGTTCATTCGTTCTACCCTGCGGAGGGGCATACATCTGAGGAGCTGGTGTCATTGTTGTGCTGGATGCTGGTGGTGGTGGTGTTGATGTTGCTCTCAATGCTCCCCTTGTTCCTCATCAAGGCAGAACTACATTAGGCGCTCCCACGTTGTGGCAAGGCCTGACAGCAGGGAATTGCACCTTAAGGGCAGTGAAGTCAAGTCAACTCAGGGCAAGTGACTTCCAAGAAGTTAGGAGTCACCTGTCATGAGGTGTAAACACCAGCTCCGGAGAAGTGAACACCTTATACCCAAACTTTTCAGTTTCACTCTTCAGAGCCTTCTCATTCTGCAGATTCACTGAGGAAAACACAAGTGAGATGCTGACAGCGTGGGAAATGCTGCCCTGACTTTTATAACCAAAATGGTTGGTCCAAATCATAGTTAGTGACTGATAACCTGCAAACGTCCCTGGGTATAACTCAGAAATAGGCAGGGATCCTGAACAAATGTCACTTTTAGGGGGTTTAAATGCCCCTCACACACTTGAACCCAACTCCACTTATCTGATAACATTTCCTTTGTCAAGTTTCTCACTTATTTTAGCCTTTGTGTTGCTTTATTTTGACAAAACGTCTTTAAAAATTCCAATGTATTTTAAATATTGAGTTGTAAATTGTTCATAACATGTAAATATTATGCCCAATCTAGTAACAATAATCTTATTAGGTCGTGTATTAATGGTTTAAAGAAAGTGCAGCTTAAAGCTGTATAACAGTAATAATACAAGATAAACATGAAAGTTGCTCAATTCTCAAAATCCACCTAAAATCCTTTGAGAAACATTTCCACTCAGTCTTGTTTAAACATGAGACCAGTTGCACATAACATGCCTAACTCATTTAACTCCTATTGATGTCAAAAGGCAACAAATATTGATCTTTTAATGCTGAACACAGCCAAATGTGACAAATTCTATTGTTAAAACAATTTTTTAAAAAATTTCATTCTTTTCTGTGAAATACTGCAATGGAGAAAATATCCTTTCTAATATTATTGCACAATGCAATAATATTACAATTACAAAGGAAAATAGAAAAAGAACCCTGAATAAATTTTGAGTCGAGCAGATTTCCAGGGAATTATTTCGGCTATTGCATCTTTTGACATCTTTTGATTCATTAATTAAAATAGTCTTTTATACAGATTTGCTAAACACAGGAATCAATATTGTAAAATTGCACTTCAGTTTAGTCCACTTCTTTCCACGTTGATGAGAAGGATGCATTAGATATTTTACTGGGAAGTTTTAAAATAGTGCAGGGTTTTGATTGGATGTAGGGAGGTTTGCAGTTTGCTGACATTCATAACCACAGTTCCCAAGTCAGTTTTGATGAAACATGATTGACTGACTGCTGCTTTGTGGTTAGTTGAGACCACTGGAGTGAACTTTATGGCATCCATTGATGGCCCCTTCCCAGAAGTACAGAAATGTTCAGTCAGTAATGTGAGCAGCCTATACTGACCTGGAATGAGTGCTAACAGATCACTTTGACCCATAACAGCTGCCATGTCACTGATCCAATCAATGACCATCCCCTGGAGGGGCTCCCTGTCTAGTATTAAATCCAGGCAGCTCTAACTTTTCTGAACATTTCAAAATACTTCCATAGCTTGCATCTCAGATGGTGTGGCTTCTGATCTTGAAGTGTTTGATCTCCTAATTTAAGCTCTCAGTAGTCACACCCCACTTGTCATCCCTGACTTGTTGTTGCACCAGACCTTTGACTCATAGCAGCTTTGGAAATATCTCTGGCCTGTCTAAACCACAGAGTGAGGGGTTGGTAGCATTGTATATCACTGTATGTAGTGAATACATGGAGTTGATGATGAGAAGAAATCAGCTGCATGTTCTTGGGCTGCATAAGAGACCTGAGTTCGTCTTTGTGAACTGGGCTGTGTGGAGCCTTTTATGTCTGTCCATCATTAACCTGTTTCACAGAAGATAACTGTGTTTGATCTGTAATGACAAGTGAATGGTCATTGTGACTATATGGGATACAAACCCTAATCATAAGAAATCTTGGATTCGTGGTCTTCATTTCATTTGAATCCAAATTTCACCATCTGCCACGGTGGGATTCAAACTCATATCCCCAGAACATTAGAGATAGTAGGAACTGCCAATGCTGGAGAATCTGAGATAACAATGTGTAGAGCTGGATGAACACAGCATGCCAAGCAGCATCAGAGGAGCACGAAAGCTGACATTTCAGGTCTGGACCCTTCTTCAGAAATGGGGGAGGGAAAGAGGATTCTGAAATAAATAGAGAGGTGGGGGAGGTGGATGGAAGATGGATAGAGGAGAAGATAGGTGGAGAGGAGACAGACAGGTCAAGGAGGCAGGGATGGAGCCAGTAAAAGTGAGTGTCGGTGGGGAGTTAGGGTCGGGGTTGGTCAGTCCAGGGAGGACGGACAGGTCAAGACTAATGGGGATGACTAACTCCCCACCTATACTCACCTTTACTGGCTCCATCCCTGCCTCCTTGACCTGTCTGTCTCCTCTCTACCTATCTGCTCTTTTATCCATCTTCCAACTGCCTCCCCCTCTCTCTCTATTTATTTCAGAATCCCCTTTCACTCCCCCATTTCTGAAGAAGGATCCAGACCCGAAACGTCAGCTTTCCTGCTCCTCTGACGCTGCTTGGTCTGCTGTATTCATTCAGCTTTACACCTTGTTTTCCCCAGAACATTATCTAGGTCTCTGGATTAATAGCTTGATGATAATACCACAAGGCCATTTCTGCTCTTGAATAAAGTCAGAATGATACAATCCCTAACATCCCTGACATGTATTCCTCTTCTTAGCTGACGGATATAAGGTTGTACAGCTGTGCCTGGTGTGTCCCTTTGTCAACTTATCAGAAGTACCAGATTCCTAATGTAACAGAATTATTCCCAAACACAATCTTACAGCTATTTATTGAAGTGGATGATGTCTTCTTACTAATTTACTGGTTGCAAAATAAGATGAAACCTAAGATAAGTATAAGGAAACAGGGGCCACTTATAACAGTAAATTAAACTTTGCCAGAGAAGTAACGTTAATGTTATTCATTGACAGGAAGAGCAAACAGTTCTTCTGTGGTTTCATTCTATTACTTAGGAGCTTTCAATGTTCTCACATGCCCAGCTGGCTGAGTAGCCCTAGCAGTAAAGGACTGAAATCCATCTTCATGACCCAGATTTTATAATTGCTTTGTCCTTTATCAATTCATACTGGGCATGGGCTGCTATTAAACAGCAAGTGAGACCAAAATTGATGTCTGCTACCTGGTTATGTAGAGAACAAGAACTCTCTGTGGAACCAAACAATTACTATGATGCTTTCAAGTTTATCATTAATTAGGTGCGGAGATTGATGAGGCAGAAACTTATAGCTTCTACATCACGATTGGTTATGATACCCCAGTAATGGAAAAGTAAATGTTACAAACAGCATTTGAATTTAAATTTTTGAAAACTGCACTTCAGCATTTGTATCATGCATTTTTATTGTATACACTAATAAAATACTTTTGTTGAAAATAAACACACAATTCTAAAACTTATGAATGCATTGAAACCAAACATTGAGATGGAACAGGAGCGGCCAATGTGGTAAGGATGATATTAGTATGGTTAGAGAGCAGAGAAAAAGTTAGAAAATGTCAAAAGAAAGAAGGACAAGAGAAAGAGCTCTCTTACTTCTATATTTCTTCATCTTTGGTTCTATCCCCTGCGTTGACACCATATTCTTGACCTGTCATTATAGCCTCCATCTAAGTCTCAAATAGGTCTTCATTACTTGTAAAATTGTTTTGTTAAAAACTGCTCTTTGAGGTCCTGCAGCATGTGATCCTAGACATCAAACCTTGAAACCCATAAGTTAATGCTCACTTGGATGATGCCTCTGCCAATGGAGCAGCCACCAATTCCAGGTCATGTGCTTGCTCCAGAAAAGCAAGTAGGGCCTCGCTTTCTGCCACACTGGGCCCACTCGAGGCATGCAGTAGGTTCCCCAGAGGTCTGTGCACTGGGCCTGGCTTGGGGTCCATGCTCTGGGCTCTCACTGCCGCCAATGTCGTCCAAGTTAAGGACAAGGTAAATAAGCTAAAGAAAGGAAAAGAGAGGGGGAGAAAAAGAAAAAAGAAAGGCAGTCAGAGCAAATGAGTGCTGGCACAGGAGCCCTACTCCACCACCATCTTATATTCACTTTCACTATGTCCCTTAGAAAACCTGGAAATAGTGGACAACAGAGAAACTGGTCGGAGAATACCTGCTGCTCAACTGCCTATTAAACATTCAAAGAAATGTGTAATGAGGAGAAATAGCAGAAAAGTGGACAATTTCAGCATTTAGGGTGTGAATCATGAGAAAATATGAAACCTGCTCCAGCTAAGGAGATTTTATCAACTTATGTGGCTGTGTCTAAGCATGGCAATCAATAATGGGTCCAAGTGATCAGTAGACTGCTGAAAAGAACATTTTCTTTCTCACACAGACAGAAGGCAATGTACACAAATTTGATTTTTCAGAGAAAAGTACCAAGAAAAGCAATATGCTTGCATTGGCATGTACAGATATCCAAGGAGGTTACAGTCATTGGATTAGTTTCCAAATATTTTCACAAAGGAACATTATTAACATGAAATGTATCCACTACATGATGGGTGGATGTGTTCGAGGTAATGAAAATAATGCTGAAATATTGGAACACACTCTTAGAACAAAATAAGTGAAACTGTAGGGTAAGAAAGATCAGTTCTTTCTTCAGCGCACTGAAGGGAAAACAAACATATCAGTTATCACTTGTGATAATCAAGGATCAACAATTAAAATATATTGTATACATATAGGTTAAACATAATCAACTAACAGAAAGCACTTCAAGAAAACAAGTTTGACAGCAAACCATATTAGGAAATAACAGAATAGATGAACGATTGGCTCAGATGATTAGGTTTTAGGAAACATCTTAAAGGGAAGGATGAAGAGGTTTAAGGAAGAAATTCAAATGTTTAGGACTTGCTAATTAAAGGCATTGTTTTATAAGACAGTTATGATGTGAAAGGGATAACTGACAAAATAAGTTTGGCCCAACAGGATGTAAAGGACTATTGCGAGGAAGAGTGTGGTTGTTAGAGTTCTCAGCTTGCTACTGATACAAATGTAAAATATCTTAGTAGCTATAATGTGACTGTAACATTCAGCCTGATATCTCACAAGAACCAATCATGTATCTTAGATGCAATGTATTTAACGATGAAATAATATTATAAATCTATCTACTGTTCAGGACTGAGCCCATTTTCTGCCTAAGACATTTGTGTGGGCAATGATACACCAGGGTATCAGTAACTGAGACTAATACAAGCCAGAAGGATTGGTGTCAATCAATTCATTTAAGACATCCAAAATCATATGCAACATTGTGATTGGGGACAGTCAAGCACAGGTACATCTTGTCCTACTTTGCCAGGTGACCTACCCTTCTGATTCAGTCTTCCCAGATCCCCACAAAATGTTCTCACATACAACGCATCCTGTGTATATTTTTTATAGAAGAAAATCAGCAACATGAGACGGTGCTCAAGGATAGGTTTTTGATTCATCAAATCAAATATATCAGACCTAAAGAGTGCCACGGATCACTAACCAGTGCTGATTAGGAACCTATATAAAGAAATACTGCCACAATGGCAGGTAACAGGGGGAAAATTTTCCTATAAATAAGAACTTAAAGAGTCAAAGGATTTATTTTTTAAAAAGTACAAATGCTTTTCTCAGTGTCTAATTACACATGCTGGCATGTACGGATTGGAGTCGTTTATAGCAAAATATCCACCCCAACATATTCTGTTGAGCACTGTCAGGATAACACAATATTAGGCATGATAAGATTAGTTGATATTGATCATCCTAGATCCTTCAACTGTAAACTAATCTTAGAGCGATGGCTTTCGCTGGATGTAAATGAACCATTATGAGAATTTGCAAGTTTAGGCTTTCTTAGAACAAAAGCGATCCAGACCTTACATCGAATTTCACAGTTACACAAATGACCTTATAATCAAAAAGAGCTGTTGCTAAGCAAAAACCAATTGTGATCAAAATCAAATTTGGGACATAAAAAATAAACAGGAACATAACTAAGACCCTACATGGAAGATAACAAGGTGTGGAGCTGGATGAACACAGCAGGCCAAGCAGCATCATAGGAGCAGGAAAGCTTGATGTTTTGGGCCTAGACCCTTCATCAGAAATGGGGGAGGGGGAGATGGTTCTGAAATAAATAGGGAGAGAGGAGGAGGCGGATAGAGGATGGATAGAGGAGGGGATAGGTGGAGAGGAGGCAGACAAGTCAAAGAGGCGGGGATGGAGCCAGTAAAGGGGAGTGTAGGTGGGGGGGTAGGGAGGAGATAGGTCAGTCCAGGGAGGACAGACAGGTCAAGGCGGCAGGATGAGGTTAGTAGATAGGAGATGGGGTGGGGCTTGAGCTGGGAGGAGGGTATAGGTGAGAGGAAGGACAGGTTAGCGAGGCGGAGATGAGCTGGGCTGGCTTTGGGATGCGGTTGGGGGAGGGGAGATTTTGAAGCTAGTGTAATCCACATTGATGTCACTGGGTTGCAGGGTTCCCAGGCTGAATATGATTTGCTGTTCCTGCAGCCTTCGGGTGGCATCACTGTGGCATTGCAGGAGGCCCAGGATGGACATGTCGTCTGAGGAATGGGAGGGGGAGTTGAAATGGTTCGCGACTGGGAGGTCCAGTTGTTTAAATTAGTTACGCAGCTTCAAGGAAACACCATAAATATTGAGGAGCAAGAAGGAGGACATTTTGATTCATTGGTTTAGGCACAGCCCATATGGGATGCAAGGAAAATAATGGCCCAAGCTTCCCAAAAATGCGTTATCACAGTCAGATTGCCAATCCACTCCTATCTTTTTCCAAAAGGGCTAAGCTCTGCATTTCTAACCAAATTTCTGATCCTGGATTCTTTAGAAATGTGGAATATAGCTGAAGTCAAATAGTTCACTTGTATTACAGATAATTGAGGAATGTCAAACTTTGACTCATTTGCAGTGATGTGTCATGTTCTTAAATGTCTAGCAACACAGTCAGTCACTTTGACATTTCATGTGAAAGGGTAAGAATATAAGGTAAGTGTGGCGTTTGGGTGGCAATTGGTTCAGGAGGCTAAATGGGTGGCTAAGTAGCTAAGTAGGCTATGTTAGCTGGGTGGAACGTCACGTGATAGGGTTCCAGGTATGTGTAGGGCCAGGTGGATACCATATCAGGGTTTCACAGAATTGATGGAGTACAGCTCAGTGTTGGGAAGGGTTCGATGTTGAAGGGAATTGGGTGAGGTGCAGGGGTCACTGCCATGTCTGGCAGCAAGGGAGGGGAGGATGTTGGGCCCAGTGTCTGGGAAAGCCGGGTACTGGGTCCAGTGGCCGGAGATGTGTTGTGTTGTTCAGCATGGTGTCAGTCTGGCAGGGAGGATTCTATTGGGTCCAGTGGCAGGGAAGGGTACAGGTATTGAGTCCAGTAGCTTTGATCCAGCTCACTAAGTCCCAAATAAAGTGTGACAGGTTTGTGTCAAAAAATACATTTTAAATAATGTCGTGTCCAAGAGAGATTGACCAAAACTGGAATTCTCCTGTTCCTTCAGTGCAGTTGAGTTAAAATCCTGGAATTCCCTCCCTGATGGCATTGTGGGTCCACCCACAGCGCATGGAGTGCAGCAGTTCAAGAAGGCAGCTCACCCCTACCTTCTCAAGGGCATCTGGGAGCAGACCATAAATGCTGGTCCAGAGATATCCTGAGCCTGATATGACCAATCTCCAATAACTACAACCATATTCCTTTGTTATAGGTATGACTGCGACCAGTGGAGAGGGTTTCCCCCAAATTCTCATTGACTTCAGTTTTGCAAGGGCCTTTTGATATTACTTTTGGCAAAATGCTGCTCCGATGTCAAGTACAGTCACTCTCAACTCACCTCTGACTTCAGCTCTTTTGTCTGTATTTAGACCAAGATGTAATGAGGTCAAAAGCTGAGTGGGCCAGACAGAACTCAAACTGAGCATCAGTGAGCAGGTTATTGTTTAGCAAGTGCTGTTTTATTGCACTGTTGATGACCCTTTCCATCACTTTGCTGGTGATTGAGAGTGAACTGATGAGTCAGTAAAAAGGTCTTGTTGGCTTTGTATTTACCCATCCCTTCAGCTTGGGCTGGGTGTTATCACCTGCATTTTAATTTGAAGGTGCTGAAAGTTGTCTGCATCTTATTAAATTTCAAGCTTGGAACTTCCAAAGTTGCATAATTCTCCTTCATTACATACAGATACTGTGGACCATTCTCACGGTGACTTTCAGCGATGACGATTATAGCAATACAAACCCATTAAAGTAACGGAGTTCCAATCATACATATTGCTTTTATTCTGCAGTATGCAATGATTAATGAAGACACGCGTAACTTTGGCTCTCAGTGGCAATGTAAAACAGTCAGTATCAATTTAGCCATCCATTTTATATCTATCTCAATTTTCATTTCAATTAAAGTCTGGAAATGACCATCAGAAAGCTCTATAATCAACATCCGAATCAATAGCTCCCATTTTACAACATGACCAAAGTTACGATTACTCCTGATATAACCAGAAAACCATCTAAATTATCACACAATCTGTGGAAAACATACTTTCATCTAACAAACTGTAGTTTTGTTTTAATTGGACAGGGAATTTGTCCTCAAGCTAATTAAGAAGGGAGCTCTGCGAAAGTCAAGGTCAGTCACTGTTTCGACCCAGAGAGGAGTTCGGAACTTGGAAATAATCCTGGCTCCTCTTTCCTAGCTTCAACTTCGAAATTCAACTCTCAATGTATAAATAAGCAGACTGGTAATGTAGGTTTTGAATGAAATGAAGTAAATAATAACATTTTACTTGTCTTAAAATTAATTTACCACACATTAAACAACTGTGGTTCTGTATTAAATGGATTATTGGTTTCGGAGCTGTCTGTCTACCCCTGTAAATTTATTTAGCTGATAAACTTTAGGAGTGTTATCGGATAACAATTTTCTTGGATCAAATGACCCTGATCAAACAGCTATTCATATCCTGAAAGTTGCATGTTGGGATCCTCAAAAATCCTAAGATAATGATTAATTGTCTATAATGTTTATCTTACAATGGCATGTTATCTGGGACCTGGAAGCCTCTGGAAAGATCCCCAACTCTAAGTTAGAGTCAAAGACTTTGGAGGGTCTGACTCACATGGTTTAATTGTTAGCCAGGAAACATTGCGTTAATTAGAACATGTTGTAATTCCTGACTAATTTTAAATTTGATTCCCCTCCCCACCCCACTACATTCCCAATTACTCCTATGGAGCCTCCGTGAACACCTGAACACCTGGTCACACAACACTCACTTGCTTGATGCCAAGCTGCCACACCATCCTCACACCCATCCAGCTGCCACCCTTTCACTTTCACCCATGACTTTACCTGTTAACCACCTTACCTGCCACTTTTCTCCCTTGTTTAACTACCTGCCACCTTTCTTCACTCATGTAGTTACCTGCTACTTATTATCTCTCAGTCGATTATCGAAGTTGCTTTGGGACCTTTAAACATTTTACTTATTGGAAGGCAGCAGCTAATGCTGTAAAAAGTGTTGTGGCTTCTGCAATGATTCATTCGAAAGCAGTCTGCATGGTTTGTTAGACTGTCCCTATTGGGATGGATTCTGCCTCAGAAATTAGACCAGAAAAGTCCTGGGAATTTAAGAAGATAACTTCTGACTGATCTGCATTGGAAATAGGGATTGCAATACATATCAAAAGATTTGGGGCATTGTCTTTACATTGCAACTGTAGCAATCTGTCCAATTTTATAAAAATCATTTCAAGCTGAAGGAACTTTTCTCTGTAGTCACACTGTTAAACAACAGCAAGATGGATGGAAGTAATTATGATAAACAAATTAAATTAATTAGAGCTTAACAAAAGAACATGTCAAGAGAAATCAGCTGAGGTTTACCAACACTTTCTACAGACATGCAGAGACTATGATCAGGTACTAATTTAGTATGTGGAAACACCACACTAAAAAAAATTGATTTTACATTGAAAATTAACAACCCACCTCCCCCGCTCCTTCCTCCTTTCTCCTCCCCTAATAGAAAGCTATTTTGGGGTTTTGCTGGCACTGCTACAAGGATGTATTGAAGCTGGTTTAAGGGATATGAAACAGTCCTGACTGAGGCAAGAGAGGGAAGCTCTCCAAAGCAGGCTGTCATAGGCTGGGGGGAGTCATAGAGACAGAGTCATATATCATACAGCTTGGAAACAGACCATTCGGTCCAATCAATCCACACCGACCATGTTCTCAAACTAAACTGATCCCACCTGCCTGCATTTAGCCCATCTCTCCAAACATTTCCTATTCATGAACTGATCCAAATGTCTTTTAAACATTGTAACTGTACCTGTAACCACTATTTCCTCTGGCAGCTCATTCCATACATGAAACACTAAAAAAAGTTACCCCTTAAATCCTTTAAATTTTCTCCTCTCACCTCAAAAATATGCCCCCAATCTTGAATTACCCCACCCCACCTTTGTCTATGCCCCTCATGATTTTATAAACGTCTATAAGGTCACCGCTTAACCTCCTATGCTCCAGTGAAAAACATTCCAGCAAATGGATGCGGAGGCAGGAAGGGAAGGGTAGAGTACAGAGACAGGGCTTAGCATTATGAGCATGGTGGTCTTGTTGTTTGGTGGACAAGGGCTTCCTGGGCACTGATGATCAGAGAGATATGATCCAAAAGAGTTGAAACAGTACTGCAGGTTCGAAGGGGTTGAATTGAGGGTAGTTGGCAGTGGATGGAACAATCATAGGCAGGGGGAGACTTTGTGGATGTAATAGGGTGAAACCTCCAGTATCACAGGGACAGTCCCAAGGTGAGGGCTTGCCTCAGCATCCAAATAAACATGTGATGCTGATGGTGGGAAGGATCAAAATCAGGGTGGGCATTGAGACAGTTATGACAGCTCACAGGGGAGAGAAGGCAAGTGGAGATTTATGCCTATAAGTCATGGGTATACTATGGGTAAACCCTCTCTAAATATTTTAAGACGACAGTCTGGGCCCTACCTTTTTCTTATTTTAAAGGCAAATCCTTTATTCATTAATGGGATGAGGGCGTCGCTGACCAGGCAGCATTTATTGCCCATTCCGAATTGCCCAGAGGGCAGTTCAGAGTCAACCACATTGCTGTGGGTCTGGAGTCACATGTAGGCCAGACCAGAAAAGGATGGAAGTTTCCTTCCCTAACTGACATTAGTGTACCAGACGGGCTTTTCCCAACAATCGACAATAGATTCATGGTTGTCATTAAATTCTTAATTCCAGATATTTTATTGAATTCAAATTCTACCATCTGCCGTGGTGGGCTTCGAATCCAGGTCCCCAGAACATTATCTGGGTCTCTGGATTAACTGTCGAAAAATAATACCACAAGGCCATCACCTCCCCTCGGTGCCTGGTGTTGCGTTCCAGATGCAATTTGATTTCTCAAAGTACCAGCCTTGAAGCGAAACACACTTTATTTATACACTATAGCTAAAATATAACAAAAGAAAGAAGAAATTGGACTAACTTAACCAAAGGAAAACTTAACAGAATAATAGATTAGTTAATGACTAAACAGCAACCGTTCCAATATAGTAACATCCCATAAACATACTGTCGGCAAAGGCAAATTCAGTAAAAATAGATTTTCTTACAGGCAGTTCTCCAGTCCAGGAGGAAAAAGTATCAAGAGAAAACTCTGAGAGGAAGGGTAGCAAGGAGAAATGTACTGCAACTTCCAAATCCAGCTACAAGACCTCAGCAATTGCTACTGAAAATTAAAACTAAAAATCTTGGTTCTATGGGAGCTTGACCCCACTCATTCAAGCTGTATGTATTGTTGCAAATTTATTAAAAGACCAAAAGGCCCCACGAGATGTTTATTTTATGGGCTTTGAAGCTGGCCGCTGGTCACATCTACCTCAACCTTTCATCATGAAAAAATACCAGGACAAAATGCGCCTTTTAAATCCATAGTTTTGTCATAGGTAATAGATGTTCAAGGGTAATAGGGGAGAGAAGAATGATGTCGACTGATTTCTTGCCTTGCTGCATGATATTATTTGCTCCTCAGCTGTGCAAAACTAATTGTCTGCCCGCCATGCATTTGCAAGTGGCCAACTGTCCCTCCCACAAGTGGATGTGTCATTCATTTCCTGTCCCACTGCTGATAACCTCACTCCTATTAGAAAATTCCAGTACAAAGTTCAGTTTTCTCTCGAATTATTGCCAGGAGTGGTTAAGTGAGCACCATGTTAAGAGACAATCTGCGATAGTTGGCTGATTACCCTCTCTTCCTTATTATCGCAAAGTTGGGTGGAGTATTTGTGGATTGGGAGGCAGGACATTAGAATTTGGTGTTTGTAAGATGCTAGCAGTGCATGGTCCCTTTAAAAGATGATGTGCGTTTTTCTATGCTTAGAGGTTCAAAAAGATATCTGTGGGCAGCAGCTTATGGGTTTGCAGGTACACAGCGAGCACCTGAATTGAAACATTTGTATCAGAAGGCCACACAACAGTTTTGGTTTGTTACCAAGACAATAAGTTTTGAATTTAGCCAATTAATTTGAACCAGGTACCTAGATACCAAGAAAAAATTAAATTTAAATCTGATAGCTTGACAACACAGGACTAATCCTAGTGTAAGAAATATTGCTAAGTCATAAACAAGGGGGCATTTTGGCAAAGATAGGAGAGCAAACTGTCATCTGCCAGAGTTAGCAACTCTTAGATCTCCAGAGGGAATTGCTGGCCCTCACAGTCTTCTCTAAATTTGAGAGAAAGTACCATCTAAACCAAAGGTATCTACAACTCAACTAGTTAATATTCCTGGCAGAATAATTGATGGAGAAGGCAATCCTGACGGAACATTCAATGGAGAAGGCACAGAACATTCTGGAAGACACATAACTTGGCTGTAATGTTGAGAGACTAACTTCTATCTTTTTTTATTTTATATATGTGGGATTTGTATTTATTCGAACAGCACACCATTAGAATCTTGTTTTATTCGGGAATAGTTATTAGTTAGAAGGGGTTTATTTGGTTTGTTAATAATTTAGTAAATGTATTCACTGTTAGACATAAATAAATAAATTGTTACTTGTTGATTGTAAAGTGAGTGTCAGAGGTTTAGTTTGTTTAACCTCTAGTGGTTGCTGGAAGGCAGATGACACCGCCTTTCACATTCCATTTTAACAGATTGTAGGACGAGGCACTGCTCTTTGGGTGTTTCTGTTTTAGTTCGGGGGGGGTCAACTTTCACTTTATAACACAAGAAACAGACGTGAAAGAACAGAGGAGGAAGAAAGTAACACAGACATCCATATATAAGGACTAGCACAGGCCATTCAGTTGTCTACTACCTGTTCTACCATTTAACTAGACCATCTCTGATGCTAGAGTGATGATTATCCAACATTGTTCCACATTCCTTGCTATCTTCAACTGATAATATTTAATAATGATAGTATTGGAAATTTTAGTTGACCAAATATCCACAGCATTTTGTCAAGGATGTGACAAATTTCTCTTACCCTCCTTGTGAAGAAACACATCCTCATTTTATTCTTGAATGGTTTGGCTCTAACTTTAAAATTAAATTTCCATATTCTTGTTTCCCTGACACGAGGAACTAAATCCCCTATGTCCATCCTTTTGAACACTTTTACAATGATAAAATTCGATCAGCTCCTATGCTTTCTGTACATGAAGGTTTAGAGCTTCAGTGCTGTAGTACAGGAGTGTTGTCCATACCGCTAAGCCAGGGGGCCACAGTTCAAGTCTCAACTGCTCCAGTAGGGTCAATAACATCTTTGAGCAGGCAGATTAGAAAATATCTCTGTCCTTGAAGGAATAAGCACCAAGACATGCAAAAACAGACTTCAATTCTACTTAAGTGTTGAAATATATTTATCTGAACTCTGACTTACACGCTGACCTTCAAATCTGTCAGTCAGCCTCATGGTGATAAAATACACAAGATACCATCTGTGCACCCACTTGTGATTCCTGACTTGGTTGAATAGGCAGACCATAGAGACGGCTTAATGGGACTAACTTGAGTAATTAATAGGAATTGGAGGCTGAAGTTTCCTCCTGTTTGCTTTTTAAATGAATAATAGAGCATGAGGTCACCTGTCTTCAATAAGTGACAATGATAGTCAGTTTAAGTGTGAGCACCATTTACAAGCACTGCAAATCAAATTCTCTAATGAATGATTTAACACTTGCAGTTACAGTCAGCTTGCTGCTGTTTAAAGACTAGTGTGGCTTTCTTTACAGAAAGCAAAAGGCAAATCTGACAAAAAGAATCAATGATACCTTTAGCACACGAAGGATTGTACAAGCTTTCATAATTGTTTAGCTTTCCAAGCTTATTAGAATATGTACAAATGAATAGCCAGTCACGTACTTAGGTCTAGATTTTGAAGCCTTCATAGCATCAGATAATTTTCAGCCATGCTGAAATTTATTTCAATTTCATGTTTATCATTTACTGACTGCTCTGAATAAATTGATTGCTTTGGAACTATGCCAACATTAAAACTTTACCCGGATCCTAACAAGGAGGCAGCTGGAACAGAGATACAGGGGCCAATAAAATGTGAAAGCTGTGCAAGGATTTTGTGAACTATTTAGAAAAATGCCTGTCTAATTTATCATCGGGGTGTGAACTTTTACATAGCTTCACTGGTAAGGATGAGACCTAGGTCTCGACTCCATCCTCTGTAACTGGATCGTCAGTGTCCCGATCCACGGACTGCAATCAGTGACGATAGACAACTGCACCTGCTCCATGATAATCCTCAACACTGATGCCCCACAAGGATGCGTATTCATTCCCCTACTGTATTCACGAATATGTGGCCAAATTCTGTACAAATGCTATCTACAAGTTCACCAACAGTGCCATCGTTGTAGGCCAGATATCAAACAATGATGAGTCAGAATACAGGAAGGAGGTAGAGGGCTTGGTATCATGGTACAATGATATCAATCTCTCAATGTCAGCAAAACAAAACAACTGATCATCAACCTAAGGAAGAAAGGAGGAGGACACACCCCCATGTACATCAATGGAGCTAAGGTAGAGAGGGTTGAAAGTGTCAAGTTCCTACAAGTGCCTACAAGTGACGACAACCGACAACCAGTCCTGGACTTCCCATGTAGATGTGACAGGCAAGAAGGCACAACAATGCCTCTTCTTTCCCAGGCGGCTTAGGAAATTTGGCATGTCCATAAGGACCCTCACCACCTTTTACAGATGCACCATAGGAAGCTTACTGTCCAGGCGCATAACAGCTTGGTACAACTGCTCTGCTCAGGACAATAAGAAACTACAGAAAGTTATGTGCACAGCCCTGACCATCACAAAAGCCAACCACCCCTCTGTGGACCCCATCTACACTTTACATTGCCATGTAAAGGCTGCCAAAGCCTTCACCATCATCATCACCATCAAAGATGGTGACGAGATATAGCACTTGGGGTGAATGGGATAAAAGGTTATGGGGGGATGGCAGGATTAGGCTATTGATTGGACAATCATCCATGATTGTGAAGGATGGCAGAGCAGGCCTGATGGGCTGAATGGCCTTCTCCGGCTCCTATCTTCTATATTTCTATGCAAGACTCCTTCCACCTCAGTAATACTATCTTCTAACCTCTGCCATCAGGCAGAAGATACAGAACTTTGAACACACGCACTAACAGGTTCAAGGACAGCTTCTTCATTGCCAATATTAGACTGCTGAATGGACCTCTCTAATTTCAAATTTAACGTTGATCTTGCTTTTGTACACCTCCCACGTGACAGGAACTATATCTACCTCACTCTGTCTAAATACCCTAGGATCTGTATGTCCTTGTGTGTAATGAACTGTCTGCACTGCTCACAAAACAAAACTTGTCACTTAACAAGGGTAGATGTGACAACAATAATTCAAATCAAAATCAGATGTGCAGTGGTATTGGGAGATAAAACAAAAGGCTGTTTTCACTAGAATCAAACAGCTAGTTATGATAATACCAGTGGTGAGCACTTTCAAGTCACTAGTGGTTTCATCTTGCAGTAAAATACTGGTAAGATAAGCCTTTGAGCAAGTTTTACACATCAAGGTCAACCAGCTGTATTTGCATTCGGCTTAGTAAAGTAAACTGAATATGGCTGCATGCAGATAGAGACAATTCCTGGCTATTATCATTTCAATTGATACTTATGTGGGAGAAACAAAATTGATGATGCAGTCTAATCTCAAGTCACTTCAAATCATTTTCCTCTAACCACGTTTACCTGCTCCAAAGCTAGTGCCTGCAAAGAGCTATCATCTTGATGTGACATGCAAAAAAGGAAAATAGATGTAAATTGCTGTCAAGAGCAGCACTCCTTATGAAGAAAGTCAAGGATGTTAAGACAGAGTGTGAGATCATCCAGATTCAATGAAAAACAACTGCTTGACGTGCTCTGGTAGTCATCAACCCAGAGACAATATGGAACTTGAAAGAAGTGCCTTGTTCAAATCAAGGAAACTAGGCAACATAAGACCATAAGATATATGGGCAGAATTAATCCATTTCGCCCATCAAGTCTGCTCTGTCAGGTGGTTGTGGCTGTCGCTTCTCAACCACATTCTCCTGCCTTCTTCCTATACTGCTTGATCCCCTTATTAATTATAAACCCGTCTACTGTCTGGAAAACATTCAATGATTTGGTCACAGAAGGCCGTGGAAGCTATGAGTAACATCACTATCCCCGGAGAAATTGACAGCTGAATGGACAGCTAGTGTAGGTGTCAGCTTTCTCAATCCATTGCTAAATGTCCACAGATTCTCTGCAGTCAAATTCAAACTAAGTTTGATGTTGCATCTTCTGTGAGTCATCCCATAATTTGGGGCAAGCACTCTTTTTCAATATAAAAGCCTGCTGTGTTACGTTACAGATGAGAAGAAAGCAAATCATTTTGGAAAAGTAATTAATACTGCACTTAAAGCAACATCCTAAGAGAGTGGACCTATGATAATTGCAGCTGAAAAGTTAATTGTGCGCTCAGAGATTCCATTTGCTGTCAGATGCCTGTAAAGAAAATCTAGTGACTATTCGACAGGTTAACACAAAAGGATGGAAAGCACGTGAACAAGATATCCTTGTTAACATTACTGTTGTTTCCAACTCGAGTTCTTTCCCACCTTGTACCACTCAACCTGTGCTAAAGTAAAGGAAATGCAAGTTGAATTTGAAGTTAAGTAGTCGACCCAATTCAAGCAATTGCAGAGCAAGCTCCTGCAGTTGAATGGATTTTCATGATCGCATGGAGCATCTGTATTTGAATTGTTAATCCATTTACTTTTGGCCTGCTGTCTTAACTAAATGTCAGAAATAAGCCAGATTAAATGCAATTTTGATAGGATTAAAAATGTTCCATTTGCAGCCATTATCTTGCTTGGGTTACATTAGCACAATTGATAAGCAATTGAGAGTAATAAATGTGCAAATTTAGACACAGCAGTGTACTACTGCTATTAAGTGCTGATATAGAAAAGGCAGTGGAAATTTCCCCACGTTGTGGTTATATTGACACACAGCTCAAATAGAAAAACAATGCTCATTTCTCTTTTTTCAGTTTGGGTGAAAGGTCCTTGATCCAAAATATTAACATTGTTAATTCTCTCCACAAATGCTACATGTCTTACAGCATTTTCTGTTTTTGTCTCTGTACTTATTATTCTGCTCTGCATTTGGCTTTCTACTGAACTTCATACCATAGAATGTTTACTGTGTGGAAGAAGCCCATTTAGCCCATGCCAACCCTTCAAACAACATCGCACCCAGACCCACATTATCCCTGAAACCTGCATTTCCCATGGCAAACCCACCCAACCTGCCCATCCCGGGACACTATGGGGCAATTTAACATAGCCAATCCACTGAACCTGCATATCTTTGGGCTGTAGGGAAAAACCAGAACACCCAGAGGAAGCCCACGCAGACATCAGAATGGAATTGAACACAGGTCCCTGGTTCTGGGAGGCAGCTGTGCCAACCACTGTGCCGCCATGCTGCCTGAATAGCTGATAATTTATTCAAAAGCATATGTGCAGAGACAACTGGTTAAAGACTTCAGATGACAAATTATGAATCATAATGCCAGAAAAGATTAGGAAATTGGCTGATTGAAGAGAAATGTTTCCACAAGAACCATGTGTACTGTCACTGCAGAACTGGCGAAAGTATTCAAAGACAACCCTTTATAATTCCAACCAGAGAAAGTAAGAGGAAATGGGAAAAAAGCTAGCTATCTAAAAGCCAGATAACTATGCTATGAATTGAACCAGAATTTTATCATCTAATTTTATCATTTTATTATTTATGGTTTAGGGGAGGTGATGGCTCAGTGGTCTTGTCACTGGACCGTTAATCCAGATAATGATCAGAGGACCTGGGTTCAAATTGTGCCATGGCAGATAGCGGAATTTGAATTCCGTAAAAATCTGGAACTGAGAATCTAAGGGTGACCATCAATCCATTGCCAATTGTCGGGAAAAAAACCCATTTGGTTCACTCATATCCTTTCAGAAAGGAAACTGCTGCTAAAGCCTAGTCTGATGCACATGTGACTCCAGACCCACAGCGAGGTGGTTGACTTTGAACTGCTCTCTGGGCAATTAGGGATGGGCAATCAATGCTACCTGGTCAGCTTCACCCTCATCCCGTGAATGAATTTTTAAAAAGCAGATAAAAATTGTTGAGGGATGTTGCTAGCTGGTTGATAACCATTCCTACTGATTTAGAAACATTATGGGCTGGATTTGTCCCTTTGTGATGGGATGCAAAGCTAATGATACTCAGAAATAAGCGTTCCAATGGGAACCTAACTGAAGTTCAGAATTTCATGGACTTTAGTCTTTAATTAAATTGAGGTGGGTTTCTTGTACAATCGAACTGGCTGAGACAGGAAGGGAAGTGTGTTGGCTGAAGTATTCAGATATCCATGGCAACCATTACTGAGGCTACAGGTCCTCAGGGAGAACATTCAGTCCAAACTCCTTCACTGCACCATATGGAAGTAAGATATCACAGGTCTGGCATCCATTGACTGGGGAATCCACTTCCCTGAGGATGCCTGGAAGACACTATCTTATCATGCAGCAGAGGACCTCTGTTCAAAATCATCACTCTCTTACTCTGAAGCTTACTCAGAAGCTCACTTAGCTTCTGCTGCGTCCCTCCCCCAATGAGTTGTCCTCTTCCAGGGCCTCACAGCCCACTATATCCATACCTCATGTTATAAAGAGTATAGCATATCATCTCAATGACAAAAGCTTTTGCAATAAGACACATCAGGGCACTATTTTACTTTTCCTACCATTGGACTCAGTGCCTTTTGGGCCTGTAATGTCCCAACAGATGCGTTGTCTAGGTTTGGTCAAGAAGTCAACATCACCCACATCGACACTACAGTCACCGATCTGGAACCAGTGTTCTAGTGAAAAGGATAAATAGGGTGATCACTAGGACTTTAAACCAGTGAGTCGGGGGGAAGGGAAAGAGAAAACAACAGGAAGTATGATGGTAAATAAAAAGGTAAGCAGCAGGTTAGCATGAGTGCAGGAGGGTTTAAGTTCAAGGCAGACTATGAAAGAAGCAAAAAAGAAGGATAACTCAGGAGATATTAGAGATGTTGGAAATCATGAGGGTAAGAAAGCTAGCATAAAGGCACTTTACCTGAATGCTCGTAGCATTCATAACAAGGTTGATGAGTTAACGGTACAAATCATTGGGAATGAATATGATTTGGTAGCCATTACAGAGACATGGTTACAGGATGGTCACGACTGGGAGTTAAATATCCAGGGGTACCAGGCTATTCGGAAGGACAGACAGGAAAGTAAGGGAGGTGGTGTAGCTCCGACAATCAAGGCGGTGCTGAGAGATGATATAGGTTCTATGGAGAATGAGGTTGAATCGATTTGGGTGGAAATTAGAAATTCTAAGAGGAAAAAATCACTGATAGGCGTAGTCTATAGGCCACCAAAAAACAACATCGCATTGGGGCAGGCAATAAACAAGGAAATAATTAATGCCTGTAAAAATGGTATTGCAATTATCATGGGGGATTTTAATCTACATGTAGATTTGTCGAACCAGCTCGGTCAGGGTAGCCTTGAGGAGGAGCTTGTTGAGTGTACCCGTGATAGTTTTCTTGAACAGTATGTAATGGAACCGACGAGGGAGCAAGCTATCCTAGATCTGGTCCTGTGTAATGAGACAGGAATGATTAATGACCTCATAGTTAGGGATCCTCTTGGAAGGAGTGATCACAGTATGGTTGAATTTAGAATACAGATGGAGAGTGTGAAGATAAAATCCAATACCAGGGTCCTGTGCTTGAACAAGGGGGACTACAATAGTATGAGGGAGGACTTGGCTAAAGTAGACTGGAAACAAAGATTTTATGGTGGGACAGTTGACGAGCAGTGGAGGACTTTCAAAGTAATTTTTCAAAGTGTTCAGCTAAAGTATATTCCAGTGAAAAAGAAGGACTGTCAGAAAAGCGATAATCTGCCATGGGTGTCTAAGGAAATAAGGGAGACTATCAAATTGAAAGAGAAGGCATACAAAGTGGCCAAAAACAGCACAAAACTAGAAGATTGGGAAAACTTTAAAGGTCAACAGAAAGCCACAAAAAGAGCTAGAAAGAAAAGTAAGATAGAACATGAGAAAAAACTAGCAGAGAATATAAAGACTGATAGCAAAAGTTTCTATAAACATATGAAACGAAAAAGAGTGGCTAAAGTAAACATTGGCCCTTTAGAGGATGAGAAAGGGAATTTAGTTATGGGATATGATGAAATGGCCGAGGCATTGAACAGGTATTTTGTATCGGTCTTCACAGTGGAGGACACTAATAACATGCCAGAAATTGAGGTAGGTGAGGACCTGGAAACAATCGCATTTACGGAAGAGGTAGTGTTGAGCAAGCTAATGGAGCTAAGGATTGATAAGTCTCCTGATGGAATGTATCCCAGGGTACTAAAAGACATGGCGGGAGAAATAGCAGGTGCACCGGCGGTAATTTTCCAAAATTCGCTGGACTCTGGGGCAGTCCCAGCAGATTGGAAAACAGCAAATCGGATGCCACTGTTTAAAAAGAGAGGTAGACAAAAGATGGGGAATTATAGACCGGTTAGCTTAACCATTGTAGTGGGGAAGATGCTTGAGTCTATTATCAAGAAAGAAATAGCAAGGTATCTTGATAGAAATTGTCCCGTTGGGCAGACGCAGCATGGGTTCATGAAGGGCAGGTCATGCTTGACATATCTTTTGGAATTCTATGAAAACATTACAAGCAAGGTGGACAATGGGGACCCAGTGGATGTGGTGTACCTGGATTTCCAAAAGGCCTTCGACAAGATGCCGCACAAGAGGTTGCTGCATAAGATAAGGATGCATGGCGTTAGGGGTAAAGTATTAGCATGGATGGAGGATTGGTTGACTAACAGGAAGCAAAGAGTGGGGATAAATGAGTGCTATTCTGGCTGGCAATCAGTGACTAGTGGTGTGCCTCAGGGATCGGTGTTGGGACCGCAATTATTTACAATTTATACTGATGATTTGGAGTTGGGGACTACGTGTAGGGTGTCAAAGTTTTCAGGTGACACTAAGATGAGTGGCAGAGCAAAGTGTGCAGAGGACTGTGAAACCTTACAGAGGAACATAAATACATTGAGTGAGTTGGCAAAGGTCTGGCAGTTGGAATACAATGTCAATAAATGTGAAGTCATACATTCTGGTAGGAGTAATAGTAAAAAGGATTATTACTTGAATGGTAAAAAGCTGCAGCATGCTGCTGTGCAGAGGGACCTGGGTGTCCTCGTGCATGAATCACAGAAGGTTGGTCTGCAGGTACAACAAGTAATTAGGAAGGCAAATGGAATCTTGTCCTTCATTGCTAAAGGGATTGAGTTTAAAAGCAGAGAGGTTATGTTGCAGCTGTACAAGGTGCTGGTGAGGCCACACCTGGAGTATTGTGTGCAGTTTTAGTCTCCTTACTTGAGAAAGGATGTACTGGCACTGGAGAGGGTGCAGACGAGGTTCATTAGGTCGATTCCGGAGTGGAGGGTGTAGGCTTATGAAGAGAGACTGAGTAGATTGGGATTATATTCATTGGAATTCAGAAGATTGAGGGGGAATCTTATAGAAACAAAATTGTGAAGGGAACAGATAAGATAGAAGTAGAGAGGATGTTTCCACTGGCAAGTGAAGCTAGGACAAGAGGGCATAGCTTCAAGATTTGAGGGAGCAGATTTAGGACTGAATTGAGAAGGAACTTCTTCACCCAGAGGGTTGTTAATCTGTGGAATTCCTTGCCCAGTGAAGTAGTTGTCACTACTTCAGTAAACATTTTTAAAGCTAAAGTAGATTTTTTTGAACAATAAAGGAATTAAGGGATACGGTGAGAGCATGGGTAAGTGGATCTGAGTCCATGAAAAGATCAGCCATGATCTTATTGAATGATGGAGCAGGCTCGAGGGGCTGGACGGCCTACTCCTGCTCCTAGTTCTTATGTTCTTATGTACAGTCAAGAAAGCTCAACAACACCTGTACTTCCTCAGAATGCTAAGGAACTTTGACATGTCCATAAAGAATCTTCCCAATTTTTATAGATGCACCATAGAAAGCAGCCTAACTGGATGCATCATAGGCTTGTATGGCAAGTCATCTGCCCAAGATCGCAAGAAACTGTAGAGAGTCATAAAGACAGCCTGGTCCATCACGCAAACCAGCCTTCCATCCATTAACTCCATCTGTGCATTCCGCTGCCTTGGGAAAGCAGCCAAAATAATCAACAGCAACTTCAATCCTCGTTATACTCTTCCCACCCTCTATCAGGTAAAAGATGCAAGCATTTAACTACCCAGACTAAAAGATTAAAGAACAGCTTCTTCCCCATTATATCAGACTTTTGAACAGACCTCTCAAATTTTAATGTTGGTCTGTCTGTGCAGCTTCTCTGTAGCTGAAACATGGTATCCTGCACTCTGTTATATTGCCCTGATGCACTTTCTACTGTATGATCTGCTTGTACAGCACTCAAAACAATACCTTCCACTATATCTTCTTACATGTGACAATAACATATCAAATCATAACCTGGATGATCCACGATTGTACACCACTTGTGATGTTGTAGAACTCTGTTGATGACAGCATGGATATCTCTGGCCATTTGCCTAGAGATTCATAGTCTCCTTCAACACTGCTTCCCATCATGCCCAGGTGGATTCACCTCTACCCATAGTTCCTGCATTCAGGGTAGTATCTCCCTTGCCTTTGCTCCCCTTTTGCCCATCTTCTGGCTCCTAATTCTTGATTCTCTGCGCTGTCTGTGTTGGCTGCCAAGCCCCCGAATTGGTAAAGTTCTCAATGCTGCATCTTCCCATGACCTGTGATGGGATATTGCTACTTTAACTTCAAATAGACAAGATCTTTAATCTAAGAGAAACATTTACTCTTACTTTTACATACCATTCACTTCTCCATTATTCAACCCCAGTGTGAAACTTACCTGCAGGCCTGAAAGAAGCAATTCCAAGACCACTGGCTGCCAATTGTAAAAGCCAAAATCTTAATGGCGACAGGCATTTAACAAACCCCTAATGATGTCAATTGGGCTGCTTAGGTGGCCAATGAGCTTACAGGTTCCTACTCCCATCGTATTCTCCCAAAAATTGGTCATGCCAGGAACAAAAGTGGGATTCTGATTTGTTCCACAATACTGCCTTTCCAAGCAATGCAGTTCAGTTCTATCCCAGTTTGGGCTCTGAAAATCAAAATCAATGCTAGAGCACTGAAGGACCTGCTATATTATTGAAGGTGCAATTTTCAGCTGAGTCATTAAACATTATATCTTCCATCAAGATAGATGCAAACGACCCCATGGGACTCTTCTGAAGAACAGCAATTAAATTTTCCCTGAGGTCTAGCTCATATTTTGCCCTCAAACAACATGACTGATTATTTGATTATTATTACATTACTATTTCGGGAAAGTTGTTGTGCACAAGTTGGCTGGTACATTTCCTACAACAGTGAGCATGGCTTGAAAAAAACACAAGTGTTTACTTGTTTAATTGTTAGAGGTGTTTGAAATGGTCATGACAGATGCAGTAAAAATGCAAACACTTTATTTTCATTTAATATGTTTCTTCTTGCAGTCTGCTGACCATGTGAAAAACTGAGAACATAAAGAAACAATTGCAATCAGAAAAATGGCAACTTTTGTTTCCCCCCAGCTCCCTGAAATGTTACTGAAATATTTGGCTATAGTTCTCGCATCTCTCCAACACAACCACACTATTTTTCATGTACAACAAACAAAAAAGGAGCAGTTTGAACATGGGATGCAGGGATGTGACAGATCATTTCAATCCAGAATGAGCCATTGGTTAGTGATCAAGCATAGGATTTGAAGCTGAGTTTTCTAATTCCTAAAGCATGAACACTAAAAATCTTATTGAGTGTCCTTGGACAAATTTAATAGAGCTCAGTGGTCCTTCTAGGTTTGTAATTCTCAGAGTCAACAGACATTTTTGAAAGCACGGGAACCTAAAGCAATATAAGAGAAACTAAACAATTCCTGAATGACCTTTGTCTGTATAATGTAGAATCTAGAACGTAACAAAGATTAGTAAAGTGTTGAAGTGTCAAATACATCAATAATTTTATACACTTACTCATTACTACCAGTTTATTTGCACAAAATTCAATGGGGATCAAACAAGCTAACAAATTAATGAACATACAATATACAGCAATCTCCAAGTCATTATGTTATAGAGTTAATAATATGTGCTGTTACCATGATAGTCTAATTAATTAGCCTAACCCAATTTAAATAATGTTGACAACTGAATGTTTAACAATTTAGAAATTCATTAATTTCACCACCAATAACTTGCTGAGCTGTGTGTATTTATTAAGAAGTCCTGTTATGAAAAGGGATCTCCATATTTCATTTTGAAGAGGCCACACCATCCTGTCAAAAATAGGCATCTTCAGTGATACTGGAAGACTGTCAGTCCCCACAGAATAACACTTCAATTTACAGATTCAATTTACTACAAATTCATCACTGTCCGGAAATGAAAGGACATCAGAACAAAATGTAAGGACAAACTGAAAGAAGAATGTTTTTAATATGTTAATTCAACAGTGCACCCCCCTTACAATACAAAACAGGTAAACACAGAAAATTCTGAATTGGAAACTTAAATTCTCTGTTAACCCTGTTGCAAATGAAGCCTAACCTGCTGAGTGTTTGAAGTTTTTTTTGTTCTATTTCAGATTGCCAGTAATCAAATCATTATTATTGAGTCTTCTCTAAGGAAAGTGTCATAAATTTGGGCAAAACTATGATGTTTTAATGTGAATGAATTAACCTGATTACACGTAGAACATGAGTCACTTATAATGAATGATCAGAGCTAGTCTTTGTGACAGTGTAAAGGAACCTATCTGGAAAACAGAATTATGTGCTTTAGTTTTTATCATAAGTTCCTCTAGAAAGGATTAATAATCCTTTTTGAAATATCAGAAAATCAAGATAGGAAAATAAAAATTTTTGAAATGTAAGTTGTTCGTATACTTTTAACATTTTTCTAAAATTCATAAGCCTTATCGAATTGTTACCCCTTATTTTAACTGTAAATAAAAATTAATGACTTGATAAATTTTAGACACGAACATTCAAAACTACAGGCAGGAAATAACCAGCTGGTTCATCAAACCTGCCCCACAATATGAAGGCTGGAACATCATTGTTAAAAATTTTACACATTTACCCTCCCAGCCCTTTTCCACCCAACCTGCAGGACCGCGCTGTCCCACCCTCCCCCCTGCCAAAAACAAGCAGATAATTTTCTGGAAAAGGTCAAAAACTTGAAATAAAACAAGATCAACACAGATGAAGGTAAACAGTAAAATTCCTCACTAACATTACAGGTGATTGTTATCAGTCCAAGAGATTGTGTGTTATCTAAAAAGACACCTAGGATAGATTTTTGTCATGGAGGAGAAACTAAACTGACTTATCAGATGTTTTGCCATGGAAATGACCCTCCCATGTAAAGTTTTTGAGGGTGTGGGTTTATGATCAAGTTAGGTCTCTTGCCTCCGAAGGTAACAACGGGGGTAACTATGGAGATGAGTGAGAGCCGAGGCTGGCAGGTTAGAAGCATCTCAGCTCTCTTAAACTTTGGCCCAGTTTTAGAAAAGGACACCCATTCCACACTCACTCCCCATCACTCCCTTATATCCTCAATTCCACACGTCCCCTCATTCTCCATTTCACCTTATACCTGCCTTCCCCCCTCATATCTCCATGCTACATCTATGGCCATTCACTCAGTATCCACTATGGGCAAACCTGTCTGAGGGAAATAAAGCTAACAATCTTAGAGAGATCTTACTTATTTGCACCTGATGCAGAAAAAAGACCTCATTTATAAGCCCTCTCAGGTAAACATTCTGTAATAAAAATAAGCATACTTCTATTCAGTAGCTAAACTGGAGGGACAATTTAAGTTCTGACCCGAACTCCATTTCTCCATCATTCCATCCATGGGTCAGTGTAAAATCTCTTCTATCTCTCTATAGAAGCACAGTTAATGGCCAGTGCATCTATGTGCAGTTTAAAGCAACAGGAATGCAATATTATAGTTTTTACAGCTATTGTCACATCATCCAATGAATGGTCAGTGTGCCATAATGAAAATATCACTGAAGGGACGACACTCTCAATGAAAGACGACTTCTCAAAATTTAGTAGCATCAATCCACAATGCTTGAATTGGATGGTAGCAATTAATATTGTGGAAATTGTGCCTGACTGATTGGCAGTTCATCATACATTTTCTGTAGACTCTTTATCATTTTCATTTTCATTTTCTTTGAGAGACTCCAGGTATGACATTGCTTGAAGAGGATGGTACCCTCCAATGTAGATTCTTCAACACTATCCATGCAGCTCATTCTCACTTAAGTACATTGATTCATCAAATGGTGATCCTAGCCATTTGCAAAACCCATTGAAATGCTTGTATGCTATGTACTTCTATGAAGAAATGGTAGTACTAATGTCACTGGAGTTGAACCCAGTCTAATGCTCTGGGATCTGGGTTCGAATAGCACCAAGGAATTTAATTTCAATGTGGAATTATTCTAAGTGCTGTGAACCCCTATCATCGATTGCTGCAAAAAATCAAAACAGTTCACTCATGGTCTTTTGGAGAAAACTAATTCTGCCATGCTTCTAAAATTTGGCTGATATGTGACTCCTGATCTACAGCAGTATTTGACTCTTAACCACTCTCTGAAATGGCCTAGAAAACTATTTGGCTCAAGGTCAAATAAGGAATAGCACCAAGTGCAGGTTTTGCCAGTGACACCCACATCCCATGAAAGAACCAATAAAACAGGAAATTGCTCTGGTACCTGGTAAGCACATGTTCTGTGTCAGTGCAACCTCTAATGGAATCAACTGTCCCAAAGAAATATTGTCAGCAAGGGGCAGCAGGCACCTGTGTCACAAAATGGCCTTGAATGGGAGAAGCAACAAGTATAAATTGTCATGGGAGAGTAAAAATGTTAAAACTCACATGGAAATGATGATGACACTTCATTTAGTATTGGAAATAGTACAAGTTGACTTGGTCCTGGATAAAACGACTACATTACTCTGCACGCATATGATAATTAAATGCTACCAGCATGGATTTTTTTAAAGATAAGACAATATTTACCTACCAAGGTGGGGCCTGTTTTCATCTGTTGTAAATCAGGCTCCAAGATGGGGTATTAAGCTGAACTGTTGACCCAGCCCGTGTTTGGTGTAGGATACTAGCTTCAAAAATGAGCTGATGCTTGTGCAAGGAACAGCCACATGGAAGATTGTACAGAATTGAGAGACCATTAAGTTGCCTGCTCCTGCTTATAAAGGAGACTGCATGACATTTAATTGCCTTGTTATGGGAACTACCTCTCTTACCAAATATAGCCAATTAATTGGTCTAAACAAGTTGTAAAGGTGAATTCTAACTACTAATTAAAGATACATCACTTCTCCATGCTACTGGAAGTTTGAAGAGGAATTTTGAAATTGACTGGGAAGCCTTCTGGGACATTTTCAAGACATCACTCATAATGTATCAATATTTATTCTGTAAATTCACCGATGACTTCACCAAGCAAACTGAATTATTGTAGCCTAGCTCCCAACACTAAAGGCAAGATTGTTGCCTCAATATTTTGAGTAGGACAATAGGTCAGCACAACATCATGGGCCGAAGGGCCTGTACTGTGCTGAACTGTTCTATATTTTAATATGAGGGGGAACAATGGTGGCAGGCATATAATTCTGAGCCACCAGTGAGTGTGACATTTTATAGCTATATGCCAGTCACTGGGCCATTTTGAATTAAGTGTGAAATGGGTATCCAGAAATTGCTGAGTAGTTAGGTAAGGCTGTTAACATAAAAATTAGGCAAAGAAGTAGCCCATCAAAACTGCTCCATATTCAGTAAGTTCTCAAGTGGCCTGCTTGTGTTAGAATACCAAATTCTCTTTCATCCCCAATAACTTCAGATTCTTCTTCGACAAAGAAATCAATCTACATCTGCCTGAAAAATAAATTGATGACACCCTACCTTCACTGCCTTCTGAGGCAGAGTACTAAAGTTATACAACCCTTAAAGAGAGAAAAAAAATCCGCCTACTTCTTTCCAATAAGGACATTCCACTAATTTTTAAAACAGTGTCCCTTATGCATACATCCATAAGAGTTCACATCGTTACCACATCCACCTTGTCAAAACTATTCAGACTTTTATACAGTTCAATCAAATCACCTCTTACTTGCCTAAACTTCAACGAAAGAAAGATCAGCCTGTCCAATCTTTCCTCATAAGACAACCCACTCATTCCAAGTCTCAATCAAGTGAACCACCACTAACACATGTAAATCTTTCCTTAAATAAGGAACCCAAATTTACACACAATATTCCAGATGTGATACCACCAATACCCTGAATAATTGAAAAGACACTTGTAACTCATCTAATCTATATCCCTCGTGATTTCATAGACCACAGTAAGGTCACCCCACAACCTCTGACACTCCAGTGGAAAAAGTCCCAGCCTTTCCAGCCTATTTTTATACCTCAAATGCTCCATTCCTGGCAAAATCTTGGTCAATCTTTTCTGAACCCTCTCCAGTTTAGTAATATCATTCCTATGACAGGTGAACATAACTGCACACAGTACTCCAGAGGCGTGTACAACGTCAACATGAGGTCCCAAACCTTCACTCAAAGATCTGAGCAATGAAGGCTAGCATGTTAAATGCCTTCTTAGCCATCCTGATTACATGTGAAGTAAAATTTCAATGAATTATGTACCTGAACCCCTAGGTCTCTCTGTTCTACAACACTACCCAGGGCCAGCTTTCAGCTTATCCCTCTGTTGTCCATCTGTTTTTAACCTCCACATCTGTTGGCTTTGCCGTGAGACAGCAGTAATGAACTTCTGAAGTCCAAATTCAACAGATCCTAGTGGCCTATGAAAAAAGGAAACAAACTCAGATGTTAAACAATGCTTCCTTTTTAATAAGTTCCATTATCTGGAAACAAATTCCTATTTGGATAGGAATTTTGAAATTTTTAGAAATTTGCCACGTGATAGCGAGGCAAAGAACAGGGAGAGATATCAGCTGAACACGTGGCTGCAGGGATGGCGCAGGAGGGAGGGTTTCAGGTATATGGAGAGCTGGGGCTCATTCTGGGGAAGGTGGGACCTCTACAAACAGGACGGTCTTCACTTGAACCAGAGGGGTACTAATATCCTGGGTGGGAAATTTGCGAGTGCTATTCGGGTGGATATAAACCAGCTCAGCAGGGGCATGGGAACCTGTGGTGTAGTTCCAGTACACAGGAGGATGAGAGTAGGGAGGACATGGACAGGATTTCACCGTCAAAGGAGTGTGCTGGTAGACAGCAAGCTGGTTTGAAGTGTGTCTCCTTCAATGCCAGGAGTATCCGGAATAAGGTAGGTGAGCTTGCAGCATGGATAGGTACCTGGGACTTCGAAGTTGTGGCCATTTCGGAGACATGGATAGAGCAGGGTCAGGAATGGATGTTGCAGGTTCCAGGGTTTAGATCTTTCATAAAGATCAGGGAAGGTGGTAAAAGAGGGGGAGGTGTGGCTTTGTTAGTCAAGGACAGCATAACGGTGGCTGAAAGAACTTTTGACGAGGACTCGTCTACTGAGGTGGTATGGGCTGAGGTCAGAAACAGGAGAGGAGAGGTCACACTGCTGGAAGTTTTTTATAGGCCTCCGCAAAGTTCCAGGGATGTGGAGGAGAGGATCGGCAAAACGATTCTGGGCAGGAGTGAAAGGAACAGGGTGGTCATTATGGGAGACTTTAACTTCCCCAACATTGACTGGAAATGCTATAACTCTAGTACGTCGGATGGATCGGTTTTTGTCCAATGTGTGCAGGAGGGTTTCCTGACACAGTATGTCGAAGGGCCGACAAGAGGGGAGGCCACACTGGATCTGGTACTTGGTAATGAACCAGGCCAGGTGTTTGATTTAGTGGGAAGTGAGCACTTTGGAGAGAGTGACCATAATTCGGTTACGTTTAGTTTAGTGACGAAAAGGGATAGGAACATGCCACTGGGCAAGAGTTATAGATGGGGGAAGGGCAATTATAATGCAATTAGGCAAGACTTAGGAGGAATAGAATGGGGAAGCAAAATGCAGGGAATGGGGACAATCGAAATGTGGAGCTGGTTAAAGGAACAGATATTGCGTGTCCTTGATAAGATGTCCCTGTCAGGCAGGGAGGAAGTGATAAGGTAAGGGAACCTTGGTTTACAAAAGCAATTGTATCTCTTGTTAAGAGGAAGAGGGAGGCT
>JAHRHZ010000009.1:6751026-6786166 GCA_024137785.1 Ginglymostoma cirratum
ACAACATCAGATTGTTCCAGTATATAATGAAACTACACTTCTACCCTGGAATCTGATGTGATTCTGTGATATGATTCCTTCAAATGTTAGCTGCTTCTTCTCTTGTTTTTATCTAACTGAAGTCCTTAGGTGCTTTAATGCATCACTGAGAATAATACTGAAAGTACTTTTCAGAAACATTAGATGTTTCTTTATTATTTAATTCTGAAGATTGTAAGTGAATAGTGATCACTCCTTCATAAATATTACAATATGGTTGTCAATTTATTTGTTAATTGGATGAATCATTACTCTGGAATCTGATTTTCCCATTCTTGATGATGATCAGTTCAACTAGACTCTGTCATCCAGTGCGTCATCTTTGATTCACAAAGGTTGTGGGTTCAAACCCTACTTCTGAGATTTGATCAGCTAACCTCACTGGTGCACTATTGAGGGAGTGTTGCACTGTCTAAAAGTGTTTGATCGAGTTAAATAGTAAGCTGAGATTGATATAAAAAAATCACGTGAAACCTGAAAGCCAGTGGTAGCGCTCTCCCCAGTGTCCTAGCCAATGTATGTCTTTCAACCAACAAAATGTTTTTTAAAATATTGTTGCGGTTCCCTCTTTGCTATTTTGCACAATTTGGTTGTCATTTTTCTTGCGTTGAAGGAGCACTAAACTTGAATGCTTCTTCTTTGGTTGTAAAGCACTTTAGCACAACCTATCATCATGATTTGCAGCCGAGAAACATGCATGCTATTGGAACTTTGCGTAATCATTGTGCATCAGCAGAATTCAAAAGGCAATATATACCAATACAACTCATCTCACTGGCAGCCAACTGCACTAGGTCCTTTTTTGGTTGAGCCATAGGTTTTCAAAGTGGAATTCACAAGATAACCTGAATTTTGGAAGTGAGGATTCTTGTAATTGACAGGCTGCATCCAAAACATAATCACACTTTGCTGAAATGTATAACTCTTAGTGCATATTATATGCTTCTTTATCAAAATAGTTCCTATAGCAGATTTTACAGAGGCTAAGTACATCACCAGATCACACACATTGAAGACCTGCATGAGAGGGGTGCATTTTAAGAATGAAATTTTGTTCCACCCTCTCCATTTAAGCTTGTCTTATTTAGTCCTGCCAACTTCCATGCATTTAGCTCAAAACACCCGTACCTGTTCTATCACAATCAATAGGCATTATCAGGACAAGAATTACTTTTCTCCTGCTTCTACTATTTTTTTATTTCCACCAGTGAGCATCAACTTTCATGGCAATTTAAAAAAAGCTTAGGTTCTGTAAAGCCTCTAGTTAATAAAAGATTAGACATTACACTTCGAAACGGAAGAGGTTTTAAAAATAGCATGACAATAATATGAAAACAGGATTGAAAAATGTCACTGTATCTGCACCATATGTGCATGAAATAAAACAGGCAAATTACTTTTGCCTGGAATATTTTGAAGTATCAACTATGGTAACCTAGAGATTTGGACGAACAGAACTATGATAGATATAACTGAAATTTACATGGCATGCTTGACATTCTTTTGCTATCTAAAGTACTTCATGTCTAATCAATGTCTCTTCTATTGTTGTCACTTTCATTTTGCACACAAATATGGCAAAAAATTTGCGCAGAGTATCATACAAAATGATACGATTATTGACCGCATAGTCCAGTTTTGAGAGTGTCACTTGTGATGGAGACCAGAACCATAGGAATTAAATATACGAGAATTATTCACAAACTTAATAAAATATTTAGGAGAAACTTCTTTATCTTTGAGTTGAATAGAAAGTGGAATTTTACTACAAGATGTATTTGAGGTGTATAACCTTGAAGCATTTAAAGGAATGAGGTAGAGAAAGGAATAGAAGGATACATCAATGGAGTGGATGGAGTATCATGTGAAGTAAAAGTATGACATGGACTTGCTGAGTTACATGGTCTATTACCATACTCCAGATACTATGGCCTGAATTTTTGAGGAAAGAAGGGGTTCGAGACTTAAACTAATATGGTGCTGGTCCTCTGACACCATATGTCCCACGCCAAACCTGGCACCCAACGTTTTCTCTGGGTAATGGGGGGAGGGGGATGGAAAAAGTCAGGAGCAGATTGTAGTTTGCATATCCATGGTTCAATTAGATGGTGTGGCTGACACGTTGAGCGCAGGTAGGAAGGTGATAGGAAGGCCAACTGGGCATTTTTATGGGCACCTGTCTGTAAACCTACCAGCAGCGCTATAAAATTCTCTCCGTGTTTCATAGCATTTAATGCAGTTTGAATTTCCTTAGCATATATATGAGCATATGAATTGATAAAAGCCTGATGGTTCATTTGACCTGAACCAATTCAGCTAGTTAATGGAAAGTAGCAACAAGCAATGTTTAAACTGGACAGCTGATGTGACCCCACATTCATTTCCCACCAAAACTTTAGGATAGTATTATACCTCTAGTGTGTGAGTTAAAGGGCTCAATGCAGATATGAAGTTTTTTAAACCATTACTTTGTCAGATGTATATTGTACAAACTATTCTGACAGCCTTGAATTTCTAACTTTATTTAACAAAACAAGCTAAAAGAGTTCAGCAGAATGAGAGCTAGTGTGGACTGATGTCAATGCAGATGCAGTAAGTGGTCAGATTACACAACTGTGGATAATTACGACTCATTTATCATGCAGCTCTTGCATTTAGGTAGAGAACAATCTTGTCAAGGCCAATACCATCTGTTCTCTCATTTAGTCAAACGGAATAAAACTCCACTCGACACCTCTTCCACTTTTTGCTGTAAATCTTGTCTGCTTCTTATCAACAAGTGTTCTACCAATCAATGGTTTGGATGTCAACTCTTCAACGATACATTATCCCTCGTAAAAATCCCATTACATGAAACAAGTCTGCCTGCTGATTGTCATGAGAATGGTTTCCTTTGCTTTCTCCTTCTGTATTCACAAAGCCACATTGCTCTCTGATGGGAAAGAAACAAGTCTTTGTGAGGTAGCTGTATCGCAATGTTTGTCAGCTTAAGGCTACAGGATTCAAAATTCATTTTTCTTATTCAGGCATCTCTGTTTCACTTTTCTAATTTATTAGAAAGATGAGGGCAATTTGCTTCAAAAAAGTATGCTGCTCTCCAGCATGACAGTGGTACAGTTTATATGCTTACAGGAGAAGAAAGTTAGAGACCAAAAGTGCTGTAAGATAGGATAAGGCTGCAGCTATCCATTGGAAAACACAATATAATTGGAAATAATGGTCCTGTGACATGCAGTGTGTAGAAGGGCTTACTCCTTAGGACTGTTGTTCTGAAATTCTTATTTTTCTATGTTTGAATTTATTCCTACAACCTTCAATGCTGGACTTTTTTTTATTTTCTAATTTTTTTCCTAAGAACTTGTACTGAAGCATCTGTACCGAGGCACTTTTGTACCTAAGATGGCGCCGTAAGTGGCGAAGTGTAAACTTTTCACTGTACTCATCTGCGTATGTGTGACAATAAAGCTAATTCAATTCAATTCAATTCAATACCTAGGTAGTCAGACAGATATTTCTCCCTGTGGCAGTGGTGTCCTGGCCTGGCAGCAGACCCAGAGACTCCTCGTCGTAGTAAGCACAGATGCGGGACTCCAGGCATTGGTGAGATAGTGGTTTGGTGGCAGTAGTGTATTATACCCGGAGCAGGGAGTCCTGTCGTCACCGGGGCGGCAATGGAGCTAGGGGCTCCTGGTGCCGGTTGTGGTAGTGGGGACTCTTGGTTATCGAGGACACTGTCCTGGTTATGGTAAGGCCAGAGTCAGGGACTCCTGGCTATCAGCAAGGTGGCAGTGGCAGCAGAGCTGGGGACTCTTTGTTGTGGGGCGATTGTGGGTTCAGCACGGGACTGGGAATTAGCATGGGTCGTGGCATTGGCGAGGTGGGCCCAGCAGGAAAGGTATGGTGCCTGAAGAATGGTGGCTCCTATGTTGGTGGGTTCAGCGCAGGCAGTGGTAGTGAGGTGGTGGAGGAAGGAGGGCGATGTATGTACTGTTGGTCAGCCGGCTCAGGGCTCGTGGTGGAAGCAGCGGAATGAAGATAGACTCTCATTCAGCTGTATCTTTTTATTCATAGGCCGTTCAAAATGGTGCCAGTTTGTGGCAACTGTTGAATCTTATCACTGTAATTTGCTGTATTATTTACTGTAAAATACAAGTGACAATAAATCATTCTTGACATAATGGCACAGACTGTCCAATGGTTAGATAATCATTTCTGAAGCATAGGTGGGGGCCTTGATGAAAATTAAAATTCTCCATGACTATTGTGATTCTTTTCTTGCAATTTTTTTTGGTGTATATTTCTGTTTACAGAATTCCCAGTAGTGGTTGGAGTAAAGACCACTTTAACCAATGACTAATTTTTGCTGTCGTTTCCCATCTCTGCTCAAACTCATGGCCTCGGTCTTTGTCTGAGAGTTGAGTGTATAGATTCGGTAAATTGTCCTGCTTCACATACCCAATGTTGAAAAATGGCTGCCTGGATGTCAGATGTTTGTCCCAGTGTGTGGTTGAGGTAGGGTTTCCAGTTGGAGGGATGACTACATTAGAACCTAGAGGAAAAAAGTTGTAAAAATAGTAATATGGGAAATTAATGCCTTGGAAAAGCAATGCAGCATTGAAAACTATCAAAAAGGCAAATGTCAAAAACGCCAAAAGGCAGACTGAAATAGCAAACCATGCTTTTTGAATATTTTGTGAGATATTTAAAGTGCAGGGTTTTAGAATGCTTTGGTAGCTTGCCAGGAAGCTTTGACAGTTGCTTTCGGCAGATTTGTTGACAGCTCCAATAACTTTTGACAATAAATTAGTATGTGCGTTTATTAAGCACATTCATGGTTGTCTTTCGCAATACCAAACAGCACCTCACAAAGCTATCTAACCACCCCCCCCAAAAAAAATCACCTGACCCACGTTTCCTCCTCAAAATGTACACATGAATTTACTATCATATCTTTTCTTATTTAATTCAGCTTAAATGTATTGAACTTCGTTTTGGTGACCCATACGACCAAAACAGTACCCTGGCTATCAAAAGAAATGTACAAAGTTCAGCCATGCTCTTACCAGGTCTACTGTGTGCAACTCACATTTCAGATTCCTGAGCTTGTGAAATCAGACTTGAAAGGAGGCCATCTCCCTCCATAAATCACACGTTCACAAAACCTGCTCCGTACCAATGAAAAATGGAAGTTGTTGTGTTTTGGGTCAGAACTTGCAATTTCTGTGATCAAATGCCATTTTTGACACAATGAATAGTCTCTCCAGCATGGTGAGGATCCAGGACTACATCTTGGTCTTCTGAGCCAAGATTATTTATCATTATTTTATTGATTTTATCCCTTATTAACAGAGCTACACCCCCTCCAATTTCTTTTTTGAAATTCATTTGTGGGATGTGCTAGTGAAACAATTATTGCCCATCCCTAGTTGTCCTTGAGAAGATAGTGGTGAGCTGCCTTCCTGAACTGCTGCAGTCCAACTGCTGTGGGTTGACCCATAATGCCCTTAAAGAGGGGATTCCAGGATTTTGACCCAGAGACACTGAAGAAATGACGATATATTTCCAAGCCAGGATGGTGAATGCCTTGAGGGGGAACTGCTGCCCTTGTCCTTTGAGATGGAAGTGGCTTTGCATTTGGAAGGCGCTGTCTAAGGATTTTTGGTGAGTTTCTGCAGTGCATCTTGCAGATGGTACACACTGCTGCTACTTAGCGTCAGTGGTGGAGGAATGCTTATGGATGTGGAGTCTTGGAGCGGGGACTCAATGTTAATGTGAATGTGGAGTCAGGCAGATTGCTTATTGTCACTGGTGCTACATCTAACCTTGTCAGTGTTTCCTGGCCATTCATATACCATCCATCACCCCGAACATCACTCCCAACCATATATCCATGAGGATGTTAATTTGTCACTGCTAAATTCCTTAAAGTTTGCTTTCTCCTAAGCATTGAATAGTTCTAGGATGATTCTGAGAAATAATAACTTGAATAGGCACGTTTCTTCTTGGCATCTCCTCAATGTGTATGTCATATGGCTGTGGCAGCATTCCAAGCTCGCTCATGTAACTTTCTATCGAGATCTTGGGTAAGAACAAAATTAGCCTCAGTCTGCTGTCTGATGTGCGTTTGATTAATGCACAGGATTCTTCAGTCTTACAAACAATAACGATAAATTAGCAGAAAACAAGACGAGTTTTGTCGTGATTGTAACGAGGTCAGCCAAGTGGACCCACAGAATATGAGTTCCCTGATTGGGGTTGTTAATCTGGTCCAATCAGGGAGCCCTGGCTGACAGATTAAAAGAGGGAGGGAGCTGGATCAGTGCCAAAGACTCACCAAGCGTAAATAAAGGGTGACTTGGTGACGTGATACTGGCCTCTTGTGGAATTATTTCCATTTAGATAAAGAAATATTTGCTTAAGATACGCAAAACATCCAGAAATCTATGCCGTTGCTAAATATATTGCATTATAATTTTTTTTGTGCTCAGAATGATAGAAATTGTGTGGGCAAAATAATTTTGAAAAACAAATTGCATTAATTTTGGCGAGTCAAACCTGAGACAGTGAGATACTGTGAACTGAAATCAATCTCACACAAACAGTCCCTTCACTTTTATATGATATGAACTGATGAGAAAGGTTTTGCAATACATTTCAATCCATTTCATCAAGAAACATAGACTATGCACATTTTGAATAAATAGAAAAATAACTGCTTGGAAAATACAATAATCATTGAGATGATGGTGCCATCCATGTAACTGTCATATCAGATAAGGCTGCTCATGCTAGATAACAGGACCACAGGATATTAAAATATCAGGAAAACAAAAAACAATATACATTATCTAATGCTAGGTACAATCAAAGGTAGCCGTGACTGACCTTTAAAGCCAAACAATAGCTTTTCTGCAGTGATCAGAAGATTATTATTCAGACTATGACATAAAGGGGGAGATAAATTTAATAGCACTTTCAAAGCGATGACATGCTCAAACGGGAACTCCGTAAGTTACATTCATCTTCTAAACTGAACTGTATATTCTCTTTTAAATGCATTGCCCTCCCATCTGCTACGTTTTACCTCCTAACCCCTCTACCCAACAGTGGGTCATTTCCAGCTCGCACCAAATCAATGTTAAATATTAAAACTAAGCTCCAATGTTCAGAGTACCTATGAACAAAAGCAAATAAATCAGTAAAACCTTTGCTTCCTCAGCAGAATCTATCATCTTGAGTCTGCCCTGCTCATTATTTCCAGCATTGACTGATTATATTATATATTCTCAGTTTACACTGTATCTTTATACCTAACTTACAGCCCTGGTTAACAATTTAACATAAAATATCAAATCCATAATATCCAATGTTGATTTATCAGACCCAGCAGTTTAATTTCCCATACAAATGGAGCCTTTATGTTATTATTTCTTTGTTAAAAATGGGACTATTTCACGAAGAAGGCACTATCAGATATTCACTCATTTAAATCAAGGATTATTGTAATAATTACCATCACATAAGACTGTGAAGAGATCTGAGAGGAATAAAAGGTTTTTTGAATCTACTTTAATCTTCCAGTTTTGTTCTGCTGCCATTTTCTGATCCAGCTGTAATTTAATTTAAAAGTTGGCTGATAAGCATATTATCCACATCCTTCAGCATTACAAGATGTGAATCATACTAATAGCTGCATCACTGTTTTATGGCAGACTTTAACCTTTTATTCTAAAGCAGTCGTTCACTGTAAAACTAGACTCTTACACAAAAATATTAGTTGTAATCCCTTCAAAAGGACTCTTTTGAAGCAAATCTATACTTAAATTATTCTATATCATGTGGTTATAACATGTCAGTTTAATTTATAAACTAGTTGAAAATGAATGTTTGTGTTTTCCCTACCAACTCCTGCCTACATTAAGCTATGCCATCTATGTAATTTCATCATTTAAAATAAACTTTTTAAGAAGGAAAGTCTTAGTTATGATCAAAACTATTATTCAGTCATTGTGCCATAGTCTGCAGTGTCAAAATACTTGCAACTTTTGCCTTTGAGCAGAAATAATTAACAGTTACTCTAGCATACAGTTCAGTTCTTGTCAGCCATAAGACATGTGTTACCATTAATCAGACAGACTGTCCCCTCTAATTTACGGTCTTTGCAGAAAAGACATTCAAAAACGATCTCAATTATGTCAAAAATGACTTACCTAGCCAACAAAATTTTGTTTCATTTTGTTTGTTCTCAGCTTTTCAGATAACACTGGCAGAGCAGAATGTGACGTCTATGTACAAGTGTTCTCGAGATTATAAAGGAATAACTATGAGACCTAAAGCTGAAGAAACTAGAGGGAGTTTTAATGAACCAGTGCAGTTTTAGTAATAATCCAGCAGTTTTAATGATGTCTGATTTCTGTTTTCAGTGCCTTAATTGCCAGATCCTTTGAATTAACGTTTGCACCATACCATAATGATGGAGCAAGTCCTTGGATCAGAGACAGCATTCCTACCTCTGAGTCAAATAATTGATCATGTTCCAGACAATCCTGGTGAGTGGAGATTGGTGCTCTGAATCTAAATATTGGGTTGGTACCCATCAAGAAATTTATGTTGGATGTGGATGCAGTTCCAATGTTTGAAAGAATAGGAAGGGTTTGGAGGGATATGGGCCAAGCGCAGGCAGGTGGGATTAGTTTAGATTGGGGTTATATTCGGCATGGACTGGTTGGGCCAAAGGGTCTGTTTCTTTACCATATGACTCTATGACTCTGTATATGTTGTAGGAATGGTATAAAGCCAACCAAAAAAATTGGCTGAAATGAATTTTGATGTAATGAATGTCAATCCATTAATCAATGTATGAGTGTTTCTAATACAGAACACCAGGTTTCAGGAGAAACAATGTGATAGCAACCATGGCTGATCTTGAATTCATAATCACAGTGGGTTATCAAATAGATCATGCAATGCCGTTGGTCATAGAAATATCATTTGTAGACATGTGTGTGAAACCTTTAAGTAAGAATCATGAATGTGCATTCAACTGGAAGATATTTGAATCTCCTGACTGTTTAGATTTCCTTTTCCCTGAATTGAGAAAACTGTCTCTCTAGTACACACTCTCTACTGGCGCCCAGGATAGATAATAAGCAGGAGGCAATGCAAGGATAAATGAGTAGTAAATTTTAAAACAATTATTAGCCTTTTTTAAAGACTGCGGCATAAAAAAATGTAAACAGATTGCAATTAGAATGGATTTATATGCTGTTTTATTTCAGATAAAAACATTTAAAATATAAATTTACGCAGAAAATGTGCCATCATTACTTCAACCGAACCCCTTAAATTTCCCTGCTGATGCCAAATAAATGAGGTGGTATTTTCCCTTCCCTGGTGTGGTGTGAATAATGGTGAAAAGGTAGGATAACATACCGAGAATGAAAAAGAAATCTGCTTCTCAATGTCGAGAACAATTTTCTCAAACTTTTTCTTCAAGCCTTAAACGACAATTTCAGAATCTCACCTTTGAGCGCTGACAACCTGACTTCCATGCATTAAAATTCAAAAATGGCCTTGTTCAATGACACTTTCCATTCTCCTTTCCATTACTGAAAATAAACTACATGACACAGATCCCTGACAAATACATCAGAGACGATACATGGCAGCTACATTTTGCAAAATGTTTTTCACAGTCATAATTCAGCAACTTCTTCACAAGAACATTCCCTTTATGCTCCATGGCCACCATCTTCCTTGACCCTTTGTTCACACCAGCCTTACCCCATTATTATGTCTGGTTTTAAGCCAAATTACACAGCAGTTCAGTCCTTCATTACTGTACTTTGAAGCTCAGGTATACCCCGAGGACATGCATGCTTCTGCCAAGTGGCTTTACATGAAGGGCAGACATACATCTAATGCATCTAAATGGGATACTTTTGTTCTCATATGGAGACATGCATGTTCTTGCATCTTACCTTGTTTTCTTAGTGTTCACTCATTTTACTACTTACTTGAAGCTTGCCAGCTGCTGTCCACTTCACATTACTTTCTTACTTACTAACGTCAGCATTAGCTAACCTCTATGTATCTAGTCTTGCTATATTAGTGCATAGCATATTTAATGCTCCGGTACAGGCTGTCAGCCTCTGTGGCTTGCTTTGCTTTTTGGTGAAGATAGTGAGATGGGAAACTTGTGATGCAAGGAACAGTCAATCTAACAGTCAGCCAGAGGGTGCAATGTGGCATAAAGCCTTGTCAAGATTACACCGACAGCACATGCCAGAAGTTACATGACATACATACTGCGTATGCTTCAGACGAATAAGTATGTGTGAAAGTTGAAGACGTGCAGTCATTAGTGAGATGAGGAGGTTTTACAGACAGTTGCAGGATACTGCCACAGTTAGTGAAGAGGCTTACCCTGTTGCAGTTTTGAATGTTAGCCATGGCCATTCAGATGCTTTGCCTGGCCAAAGACTAGGATCAGTCTCCTTGTGGTCCAGGGTTTGTGTCATGGCTGGTCTACTAGGTCAAGTGCAGGCAAATCTATGGATTACAGGGGTGTAAGTTAGTGTACCATAGAGACTTCAGTTCTAACTGCAATGAGACAAAGGGAGAGACTGGGTATGATAGAAGTAATGGTAGAGCAGTTCGTGGTGATGCATGAGCTGAGGAGTTGGTCAAGTATCTCCAGTGATTGAGTAGGCACGGAGCACAGAAAGGATTAGGGAGAATGAGGTGGGTGAGAGCGATTGAATGGACATAACACATGCAATAGTAAAAAGCTGTGATTCATGACCCTTGGTGAGATGTGCATGCAGTAGCAATGTTAGAGTGAGTGTCATCCCTTTGAGTTTGGGATAGAGGAAGGAAGATGGTGGCATTCAACTTATAGAACGCAGTAGATCAAATATCTCTCTCAACTTCATTACCAATGATTCCTTTCTCATTGCATAATTACCCAGTCTAAAATGGCCTGTTCTCTTGTTGGTTTTTCAATATATTGGTCCATGAAACCATTCTGTATACACTTCAGGAATTCCTCCTGTACAATTTTGTGACTAATTCGATTCGCCCAATCGATATGCAGATTAAAGTCACCCTAATTCTAGATGCTCCTTCAATGCATGTATCTCTGATTTCCTGGTTCATGCCTTCCTCGATATCACCACTACAACTTGATGATTTACAAAACACTCTGCTAGTGTTTTTGTCAGCTCGTCTTTCTCATTTTTACCCATACAGATTCTACACTGTTTAAGTTAATATCTTTCCTCAATATTGTGTTTACAGCCCCAATCAGGGAACTCATATTCTATGTGATACACCTGACTGACTTCATTCCAATCACTACGCTTCCCAGTCACAGATACAGTGGTGTACCCAAACAAAAGCAGGTGATTAGGGATAAGGGGGTATCTGTCATCAGATGTTGAAAGAAAACTATTCCATGAAGGATTTTTACTGCCTCAGGTTATGAAGGAATTCAGCAATTAGTTTTGTCTTGGTGCCTGACTGTCATGGCCCCTTCTATTGAGGCCTTTCTTTTAATGAGTAGCATTTTGCATTCATTAGAGATTCAAATGTCTGTTTGGTCGACCAGAACTTGAGAATTGCTGTCAAAGTTGTAGAGATGATGACATATTCAACACACTTTGCTGTTAGTAATCCAAACCAACCAACAAAGCTCCACTGCCATGTTTGTATTTGTTGAAAACTAGAGTGAAACTTTTAGCACCCCTTCATTTTCAACTGTCACCTTTCAAATGCTGCTCTCCCTGAAATAACTCGACGAAGGCTGGTATCTCATCACCAATCACCTTTTATTTACATGTACATAGTACACGGCACTGATCCAGCTAGCTCAGAGCCGGCTCCTGGAGTGAACAGAACCCCTGACACTCCTGTTTATTTGCATGATTAATTAATCCACTTAATTTTGAATGTGCCAAGCATTGAGGCACAAAGCCGTAAGTCTTATCTTTTTAATGTCCCTTATCCCATTCTCACTATTTTTAATGTGTCCTTGTTTGATTTCTCTGCCTATCATTTCTCTTATTCCACTTTCTGCTTTTTGTTCTTGTCTTTGATTCCCCTTCCTCGGACTCCTTGAACATAGAACGTAGAACATAGAACATTACAGTGCAGAACAGGCCCTTCGGTCCTCGATGTTGTGCCGACCTGTGAGCTAATCTAAGCCCATCCAGCCTACACTATCCCATCATCATCCATATGCTTATCCAAGGACTGTTTAAATGCCCCTAATGTGGCTGAGTTAACTCCTTAAATAGGGTCCCATCTTCCTGTCCCCATCCCTACACCACTAATTTAGTTGAACCCCTATTCAACGACTTCAGCAAATACTCCACCTCCGGCATCAGTCCCAGTCCTGCTCAGGTGCAATCTGTCCAATTTGTCTTGGTCCTACATGATCCAGAAGCAGTCTCAGTGCCACAGGAATCTGATGCCATCCTCCTCACATCATCTCTTTAGCCCCATGTTCATCCAATATATTCTACTATTACTGCTCTGACTAGCACATGACACTGGTAGTAATCCTGAGATCATTTCCTTTGAAGTCCTACTTTCCAGTTTGCTTCCTCACTTCCTGTATTCTACTTTTAGGACTAATTCTGCTCCTAAGCCTTTTGACTCAATATTCTCCTTAATTGATGTGATAACTCAGATCAATGGGAGCACAGTGTTGTGCATTCAACCGCACCCTTCTCCCCAACCTATACATTGTGACCATCTCCTTGCTAGCTTTCGTCTCCAGCCACTTCTTCCAACTTCGTATCTGAACACTCCCAGTCTGGTACTGTACCATGCTGCAGCCTCCCTCAGTCACCTTCCAGTTTCCCTCCATTACTCTTGATCCACACTCCCACTGTTGTCCCACTCTATGACCCTTGAGCCATCCACCATCACCTGTGTGTTAACTTAGAGTTGCTCCCTAACAATCTAGCCACACACCCTCACCCCCCTGTTGCCTGGACCTACCTCTCATTTGTCAACTTGTCAACCATCAACATGGACCCTCCCACTATCACCCTTGAATTGCCCTCAGTTGCCCTCAGCTGTCCCAACCTCATCATTGAGCTGCCCTTAATCACTTTCTATCATGCCTGAGCTACTTTCAGCAGAGATTGACTTTCCCACTGTTGAACAGCTCCCTCTCTCTGTGCCGCACAGCTTTTCTTGGGGCCACCATGACCCATTCACCTTCCCATGGACAGCAATGTCCCAGCCTCCCAACTAAGCAAAAATGCCTCCTTTCCCTGGTCCAAAGTTGGCCCATTTGAGGAAAGCAGTTCCTGCTCAGTTCAAATCCACCCAGAAAACTACTTCGCCTGCTTCACTAGTCACAAACCTGAAGGCACATGTTTCTTGCCTGCTAAAGACTTAATCACAAAGTTATAATTCAGTCTTGTAATCATATGTTTTAATGAATATGCAGAGCATGTCGATACCTTAAAAGTATCCTGCCACTTGCTGTTGGGAACCACAATCCACCACAAACTTACTTCCTAACTTTCATCCTGCCAACATTTTTGCCCCCTCATAACTAAGTGTGTTGACCTGTGCTCTGCCCTGGCCATTCCAATCCAGCCCCTAGTTTCCTAATCCAGGAACATTCATTAGATTGCACCCCATTACCACCTTTTCTCTTTCCCCAGATCCTTCCTAACCTCCTGAGAATTTCCAGCATTTTGTTTCTTCTTTTCAGATTCCCAATGTCTACTGTACTTTGCCTTAGTATTTGCAAGTACCAAGTCATATTTGTGCATCTTTACACAACCATCTGTCAGTGACTGAAGTGAATCACTTCTTCCATCTTGGCAGAAATCCCAATTACAGAGTCAAGATCATCTGCAGCTAATTTGTAACATGGTCACCTTTAAAGTTCAAACTGGCCTCAGCTGTTATACTCTGGTGCATTTTTGGATAGAACTGCAGTGTCAGCTAATTTATTGTTCATGCAGCAGGCAACTGCTGTTAAAGTCAGAAAATAAGCAGTTATTTTTCTTCCCAACTCCACAGAATAACATCCAAAATATCCCTCATGTTTGAGACATACTAAATGCTCCTGCGCACTCAGTCTGAAGTCCACAGAGTAGGAAAGATGCTTACAGTTTGTTGCAAAGATTTCACATGTGAACATTTATTTATTCATTTATTCATCGTTTGAAAGGGTCATTGGCAAGGATCAATATTATCCCTCTCTAGTTTCCCTTGAAGTCCATGTGGTGTAGATACACTCACAGTGCCGTTAGAGATAGAGTCCAAGATTTTGACTTAACTGTAAAGGAACAGTGATATAGTTCCACATTAGGATGGAAAGTGGTTTGGAGTGAGACTTGTAAGTTGTGGTATTCTAATGTGTCCACTGCTTTTGACCTTCTAGGTGGTCAAAGGTACATGTTTGGAAGGTGTTATCGAACTTGGCAATTCTGTTTCAGTTCCCTTTTGTAGATGGGACATTCAACAGCCTTAGTGTGCCAGTGGTGGGCAAAGTAAATGCTTACGGTGATGGATGGAATGCCGAGCCAGTGGAAGGTATCTGGAAGCTGTAAATGTGAGAATGGAGATTACACGAGCTGTAATGTAAGAGATGTAGAATGGTAGAAAGTCCGCCAGATGTGCAATGTACATTTGGAACAGGGTGCTGAGCAACACAATTTTGACATACATTTGACATAATAGGCTGTATTTTTACGACTGCAGCAGACAGCTCAAGTCAGGAACTTTCTCAACTCAGATCAGCTTCATTGTAAGGTGCATTGTCAGCCTCCAGTTTGTTCCACAGAGGTAGTGGTAGGTTATCACCAAAAGCAAGCTGTCCTCTAACCCTTATCACTCATTCACTCTCCAGGAACCTTATCCGTCAATCACTCTCCAGGTCATCTCCATGTTCCTCACACCCTCATGACGCTTCCATTCCTACCCATCCAGTATACGCCCATTCAGAACACACAGACCTTATAGTTACAATAGCATGTGAGAGTACTTTAAAACACCTATTCAATATTTTCTTAGGGAAATAAAAAACTGCTGTTGCTAAAACCTGATATACTCAGACTTTTAATGTATCAATGACATAAGCTGTAGACACTGTATTTTATGCAAACACTGAGCCGTCGACAAAAGAGATCCCTACAAATATTGTCACATTATAAAGTCGTTTCCCAACGTTTTCACTGTACCCCAGCTGTGTCCATCTGGTACATCCTTTTAAGGATATCTGAGCTCTCAATAAAGCATGTATAATTTCAGCTGGAGCATGTAAATGTGGCAAAATAGCCTAGTCCCATTCTTCAGTTTCATGTTACTATCCTTTGCTTGATTACAGACTGTGATAAACCTTGAAGTAGTTTAAAATGCTAAAAGCACTGAAAATAAATAAATGTTATTACCATCGATATGTGGGAGATATGAAATCTTATGAACAGAAATTGTTATGGCATAGGAGGGGATATTCAGTTCATCATGCCTTCACCAGCTCTGTGAACACTTTGGTTTTAAGCTAATCTCCTGCTTTTTCTCCATAACCCTGTATGGTATTTTCATTAAATAATCAATCAACTAATGCGCTCTTGAATGTCTCAGTTGAAACAAGGCCACTACACCTTCAGGCAGTATATTGCAGATCTTAACTACTTGTTGATAGCAAGAAGTGTAGATGCTGGAGTCAAAACAGTGTGGAGCTGGAGGAACACAGCAGGTCAGGGAGTCCTGATGAAGGGTGTAAACGCAAAACCTTGACTTTCCTGCTCCTCTGATGCTGCCCGACCTGCTGTGTTCATCCAGCTGTACGCTGTATTGACCCTAACTACTTGTTGTATGGAGAAATTATTTTTTTCTCATTGCACATGTGTTTCTTTTCCAAAATGATTTATATCTGTGTATTCTGGTTCTTAATCCTCTTACAAATGGGATAAGTGTTGGCCTAGTAGCTTTGTCCAGACCCTTCAAAATTTTGAAAAAATCTCTGTGGATCTCCTCTTACCCTGCTCCACTGTATGGGAAAGAGTCCCAACTTCTCCAATCTATCGTCTCTGAAGTGTCTCATCCCTGGGACTATTCTCATAAGTCACTTCTGCACTCTCTTCCAAGGGGGAAGAAGACAACTTTCATAGAACTATAGAATCACAAAATCCCTACGATGTGGAAGCAGGCTATTCAGTCCATCAGTTCCACACTGACCCTCTGAAGAGCATCCCACCCTATCCCTCTAACCCTGCATATCCCATGGCTAATCAACACAGCCTGCACATCCCTGGACACTGTGGGCAATTTAGCATGGCCAATCCACCAAATCTGAACATCGTTGGACTGTGGAAGGAAACTGAAGCATCTGGAAGAAACCCACACGGACACAGGGAGAATGTGCAAACTCCACACAGACAATCATCCGAGGGTAGAATCAAACTTGGCTCCCTGGTGTTGTGAGGCAGCAGTGCTAATGACTGAGCCACAGTGCCTTCGTGAGGAGGGATCTCTCTTTGGGCAAAACAGAGCTCAGTTCGACCAGGCGCTACAAAAGAACTGGGTGCAGCAGTGGACTGTTAAATAGAGCTGCTCATGATGTCAGTATTGGTTTGCATGGAGAGCGACTGCTATTCCTCATTTTACTTTAAACTCTTTCAGTGGCCATATAAAAGAAAAGCTCATGTTTGAAATTATCCAATTCTTTGTCAGCGTGTGATGTCCAACAATTAAACAATGACAAAATGTTGGTCCACAGTGCACACTGAGGACGGAGAGAGAATTGTTTAGATAGCATTAGCTGCAGCCTGGTAAACTGTGTGGCGGAGGTTAGTCAACAAGGGTTAGAGAATGGTGTTGAGTATGAGAGGGAGCGTCAACCATCTGTGCTGTGAGAAGGGTGGCTTTATGGCTGCTATGCTATTACGTTGCCAGTGAAGGGCAACGCAGGATTGCTAATGATTGTCTGGGTGCACAGCAGCACCTTTCAAAGGTGGGGTGAGTACACTTGATGTTGTTCTTGTGGTGAGTTGTTCTGTGAATAGCGGTAGTAAGTTGGAGACAGAATCAGATGTGAGCAATACCACAGGGATGGGGTTGTTTGTTCATGAGGTATGTTTGGTAAGATCTGGAGAGCAGTTTCATTGGCTGTCATGGTGAGCAACTCCCCAAAAAACTCAATGCAACTCACACGTGAGGTGGAACAAATGTAATATTCAGCCCCATAACAAGGTAAAGTTTGGGAAAGATGTTTTTCATGTGCTCTTGGCATTCACAACTATCATTTGAAGCCTCACAAGTACTGGATGAGGAACATTGACAGCTTGTATTTGTTGTGTTTTTAATATAGTAAGCTGTCCCAAATAATGTCACAGAAATATATCATGACACTGAACCACATCATAAAATCTTACGTCAGGAAACATCTAGGGTTAAGGCGAGTAGAATAGAAACCAGAAAATAGAGATGAGTAAGAGTTTAGCTTGGTGAATGAGGGGAAGGTCAAGTAGCAAGTACAACTGAATGCTTAATCTCAACCTTGCCATAAGAGAAGGAATTCTAGCTTGGAGTTGGAGTTTGTGGATGGAGAGGATAGGGAGAAGTGGTTAAGATTTTCTGAAGAAGGGTCCAGACCCGAAACATCAGCCTTCCTGCTCCCCTGGTGCTGCTTGGCCTGCTGTGTTCATCCACCTCTACACCTTGTTATCTCAGATTCTCCAGCATCGGCAGTTCCTACTATCTCTGAAGGGGCTAAGATAGTTGTGGTCTGTATTCCTTGGTACATAAGGAGACCAAACAGTGTTTTTAAAACTCACCACAAAATACTGAATTTTCTCTATTTTGCCTTTCAAACAAATGCATTCTAGGAATTGTGGAGCTAATCATTGCCATTAAACTGTAAGGAATTGTGGCAATAATTTAAAACCAGTTTTCACAAAGAGATACAAATACTTAATTCAACATTCAAAGGTATATTCAACATTAAACTGTATTCAGCTAGAAAATAATGGAATTAATCTCTTCTGCAGTCAGGGGGACTTGTTGGGGTTCTACTAATTTTGCTGACGGCAAAACTAATTACTGAATTTTAAGAGTCGTAATTGTGAAACCAGGCAGTGTGCAGAGTGGACACCTGGAGACACATGGGTGGTACATCTGTGATTAAACAGATTTTCACAAGGCATTTATAAAAAAAAAAGGCAACTGCTGAAAAACTAAATAATTCAACTGATGTCCACAGAACTTTCCATTTAACTTCATGAAATAACTCCCGGTGCAGCCTCATGCCGAATTCTGTATCTTAATAATTTAGGATGCAATCTATTCAGTAATTCAAAACTTTTAAGTCATCATACGTTTTTGTCTATTATTAAACAGCAAATTAGCTCATATATTTCCTACTTCAATATTTAATGGTTGCAGAACTGTTTCTGCAGCTAGTATCCAGACGATTGACCCCTCATCGGGACTTCGACCAGTAGGAGGAGTTCAGTAGCTCCCTGTAATAAAATTCATTCTCCTGGAACTTCTTTGAAGCCCCCAGAATAAGTAACAAATCAATATGAGATCTGTACTTCTAAGAATACATGATCCTCATGTAGGAACTGCAGCACTCACTTTGGAATATTGCTGATCAACTTCATCTTCTAGATGGGTTGCTTACGTACCAATTTATTCAGAGATTATTAAAACAGATGACAGATCACTTCGGCTGTTAAACCATTTTAATGAAAGCTAGAACTACCTTTACCATTGTAGTTACCGTACAAGAAGGTTAGATTATTTTTATCTAACTCATCCCTAACATTCCTTGTAACATCTTTAGTAGCTATGTAATCAGCTGTGAAGGCTCCAAGATCTGGATTGCCCTCCTTAAACCATATTTCTCAGTGCATTTCTTCCCTCATATAAAACGTTCCTTAACTCCAATTACCTTACTCTAGTAAAAGCCATACACCTTTACCAGTTAGAATGGCTGTATTCCTGTCTGTCACGAGTGCTACAGGAAAACAGTGACTGACTGCTACCTCACATATTGCAGGTCTTGGCTTCCAAGGAGCTTAAAGCAGGGTAACAGGGTGTACAGATAATAAGGTGTAGAGCTGGATGAACACAGCAGGCCAGGCAGCATCAGAGGAGCAGGAAAGCTGATGTTTTGGGTCTGGAAGAAGGGTCCAGCTTTCCTGCTTCTCTGATGTTGCCTGGCCTGCTGTGTTCGTTCAGCCCTACACCTTGTTATCTCAGACTCCAGCATCGGCAGTTCCTACTATCTCTGAGTTTAAAGCAGGAGAATTGTTCAACGTGTATCCAAGCAATGTTAGAAAATCCAAAACAGCACAAGTTGAAAAAATGAGTTAAATGATTTGAATAATCTCCAATACTTCTGTTTCTGGAATTGTAGGAGGCTGGTTAACATTTTGGAGAAAGTACTGGCTGCAAGCATATTCCATTGATGGCATCAGGTTAAAATAAAGTACAACTTTAAATGCTGGGAAAAACTCAAGAAATAATCCTGCTTCTGTGGAGAGAGGAACAGACTTAACAATTTAGCTTGATGACTGTTCATCAGAACAGGATAATAGAAATACAATAGATTTTAAGCATCTGAAAGAGGGAAGTGTTGAAAATGAACATAGCGTGGGTTCTGTATTCAAGGGGAATGCAAGACAGAATAAACAATAAGAGGCAGAGTAATAGAATTGATAATTGGACAGGTAAAGAAACAAGAGGTGAGTCTAGAGGAGATGTGAATGACAGATTGAAGAATAGCTGCCATCAGAATTTTTTAAAAATGAGAACGTTCAAGAAAGTAAAATCCAAAAATTGCAAAGAGAAATGAAATAAAATGAAGGCAAAGATTGCAGTCTGAATCCGCTGAACGCAGCATTCAATGGTGAAGACAAAAAAAGTGAGTGCCTATTGTACAAACTTGCATTGACCTTCCTTTGAAGACTGTAAGACAAGTGAAAGCCAGCTCTGAAGAAGTCATATTGGACTGTGTTTTTTCTCTCCACAGATGCTGCCAGACCTGTTGTGTCTTTCCAGCATTTTCTGTGTTTGTTGCAAGAGACAAAGATTAGAGAAGTTATTATGTAAGAAAGTTGGAGAATTACAATGACAAATGACTGGAATGAATGGTATTACACTTACTTGCAAATCAAAATGCTCTGCAAAGAAGTCGCACAGTCCAATTTTGCTCCCTCAGTGTAGCAGACTGAATAATGAGGAGCACATTCAATTCAAAGTGGGACATGCAAATTACTTTCACCTGAAAGGGTATTTTAAACCTCAGTGGGAAGAGGCGCTGTTGAAACGGATGAATAACAAAGGTGTACATTAGGGTATTACAACGTGTATGGACCTTTTGGAATACTAAAAGGGAAAGGAGGAGATTTGTCCAGTGGTGGCATCATGCTCAAGATGGTGGCATTAGTGGGGAATGATCCATTGAATATGGAAGTGAGTTTTTACACCCTTTATTCATAAACGGGATGAGGGCGTCACTGGCTAGGCAGCATTTATTTCCCATCTGTAATTGTCCAGAGGGCAGTTAAGAGTCAAGCACATTGCTGTGGGTCTGGAGTCACATGTAGGCTAGACTAGGTAAGGATGGCAGTTTCCTTCCCTAAAGGATATTAGTGAACCAGGCAGGCTTTTCCCAACAATCAACAATGGATTCATGGTCATCATTAGATTCCTAATTCCAGATATTTATTGAGTTCAAATACCGCCATCTGCCATGGTGGGATATGAACACCAGTCCCCAGAATGTTATCTGGGTCTCTGGTTTAACAGTCCAGCGATAATACGACTAGGCTATCGCCGAGCGAGATGTAAAGTGAGGGTAAGGGCAAGCCAACAGTTTTTCTGGTAGGGAGGGGAAGGAAAAAAAGTAGAAGTATGGAACATATATCATAAACAATAAAGATAATTGTTAATCATTGCAGGGTTCTGGGGAAAATCCTCCACTGAGGGTTAAGGAAGACACATCAAAAACACTGGTATGGATGATCACATCATATGCACAGATGCAATGTAGATGGAGAAACGAGGAGAATGGAATGGAGTCCTTACAGGAAGATAGTTGTGAGGAAATGTAGGTGAGGTAGCTGTGCGAGTCAGTGGACTTACAGTAAATATTTATTTATCCCATGTACTCAGTATAGGAATACATGAGTACAGCGAAAAGTGAGCATATTCGCCATTCATTGGCACCCACTTGGTTACAAAAACCAGAATTTAAAGATTTAACAGAGTCAAAAGGTAAGCAAGAAAAACAAGTCAAGATTTCAGAGTCCCAAGTCCCATCTCCACAACGGTGCAGACACCGCTCCAATTGTTAGGACACCCAGGAGGTTGCTGCTGCTGCCATGTCAAAGGCTGGTTCCCCCACTGACTTCTGTCCCCTCACCGGCCCACTGCCCCCTCACCGGCCCACTGCCCCCTCACCGGCCCCGCTCTCACCGCCTACTGTCGCCTCACCGCCCACTGCCCCCTCACCGGCCCCGCTCTCACCGCCTACTGTCGCCTCACCGCCCACTGCCCCTTCACCAGCCCGCTCTCACCGTCCACTGCCCCCTCACCGGCCCTGCTCTCACCGCCCACTGCCCCCTCACTGGCCCCGCTCTCACTATCATCGCTGCCTCACAGGCCCTGCACTCACCACCCACAGCCCCTTCACATGCCCCGCTCTCACCGCCCACTGCTGCCCCCTTACCAGCCCCGCTCACACCACCATTGCTGCCTCACCGGCCCACTTTTGCCACTGAACAGTCCCACTCTTGATCTGCTGACATCGCTCTGACCCAAACTTGATCCACTGTTGCTGAAGGAGATGGCCTGCATTTTCAGCTCCCGCCACGCAGCTCCCAGTTATGACCCCACTCCTTCCCAACTCTTTAGGTGGGTAGTTAAATGGGTGGGGCGTGTGGAGGATAGAATTACTACAGAGAGGTGAGCGAAGAAGAAGAGTAAAAGAAAGGAAAAGAAGGTGGAATTGGCCAGCAGAGCGGAGCTCTGAATTTAGCCACTTACTCTGCTGCCATCTTGCCCTGTATTAGTGCAGATTGAGAAATATTTACTGGTAATGTGTGCTCGGAAATGAAGTCCAAGAAATCAGGGTGGGAGAGGATGGAAGGGAAAAATCAGCACAGGATCATGAAAAAATATAGGAATTGGAAACAAACATTCACCAATTCAAGACAAAAGTAGAAAATAGATAGGGGATTGACAGGCCTCTGGAGGGGAGCCAGCAGGGAGAAGTATAGTTTGGGGGATGGTTTTTTCTGGCGTTTGTTGCTTCGTGTGGATATAGTAGGCCAAACGGCCTGTTGCTATGCTGTATGACTCTCTGGCTCTAAACGTTCCTGTTCATTGGACGTTAAGGGCATCCCCTCAAATATGCTTACACACCAAAGAAATTTGGAAACTTCATGTTGTAAAAGAAAACTTGCCATCTACAGTGTGAAACCTCAGCAAGAATATTGCTTCAGGGTGAATCGTGATTCGATCAATGTAACATGCTGTCAGCTTAAACAGAACTCCTTTCTTTCTTCCAGAGATTTAAGCTCATGAAAAAGTAATTACTAAATCACTGCATATAGAAACAAAATTTGTGGTAGTGTGTTTAAACCAATAAATGCCCTGGAGAGTTCAATTGATGATTTCTGTGTTTTAATGCAACATCTCCGCTCCCCATTATCACAGTGCCTTCATCAAACTGTACACTACTCTTCATGAGAAGATTTTGTGAGTCATCTCTAATCATACACTGTTTTGAAAGATGTACATGATATTTGATTCTGTGTGGAGCTGAGAGCATCAAATAGGGATCTGTGTGTTCCAGAGTTTAATCATCTTCACACCACTGTTGACTCAAATTTAGAATGATACAGTTCCTTTTAATGGTGCCTGTCCCAGTGACGTTTCTCCTCGTGTTATGGTACTGGGCAGGCAGACAGGCATGGATACAAGTATACAGGAAGCATCAGTCATTATAGTTAAATGATGTAAGATGTTCACTTTACTCTAGTAGGTTGGTTAAGGCAAAAGATTTGCTTTAAACTCCCTATACCAGCAAAATTTGCATGTAATTATGTACCCTTTCTGAGGAAAAACATTTGGTTATCATTGGCCTCAGCACCCATATGTTGGGGTGGCATTAAAAAAGTTCAGGCAGTTTTTATGTTCCTGATTATTGTTGAGAGACCCGTAGAGAGAAGAACTCAAGCAGAATCAACTACAATTCCTCCTACATTCGAATATTCTTCCTTCTCTCAGCCCCAGGGCTTTGGTCTGTTAAATGGTTACTGAGGCAAGCTAGTGGAAAGAAGAAGCTTGCGTGAGATTTGAATAGTGAGTAAGCTGTTCAACTACAGACAGCATCACAATCAGAACTGTAGCATCCTTAAGAATGACATGACTGAGATCAGCTATCTTGGCATTGAGCAGAAATTCAACTGGGATCTGATTTGATCCACTTGATTGAGCTACATGAAGCCAGGAGAGTGATTTGTTTCTATTTTAAGAAAGAATTGAGGATAGAAAATGAAGATTATAGGTCCAGATATTCTGATGGCCAGGTAGTCTTTGGAGCAGTGTAAACTCGAGTTTTGCTTTGGAGCGATGAGAAATCCCCAACACAGTAATCTCCGGGAAATTGCTTGGGAAATTGAAAGTTCCAAAGTGCAATTTGCCTGCAATTACCATGGAGGCTGCAGCATTGGGGGTTCTGCATGGTTCCAATGCACAACCCCAGTTTATGCTGCTTCTGTATAACTTCTGTAGTTGGTGGTCCAAATGTCACATGTGCTTTCTCCTTCCAATAACTTACCTCAGTAACCTTTTATCAGACCAGAGACCCGAGGCTAAGAGCAGGGAGAATATTCGTATGTCGGAGCAGTTGCAGTTGATTCTGTTTGAGTTTTTCTCTCTCTGGGTCTCTTAACAATCATCAGGAACATAAAAACCACCTGAATGTTTCTTATGCCACCCTAACAAACAGACAGTGAGGCCAATTATAGCCAAATGGCTTTTCCTCAGAAAGGGTGCATAATTTTGCTGGTATAGGGAGTTTAAAGCAAATCTTCTGCACTTAACCAACCTACTCGAGTAAAGTGAACATCTTACGTCATTTAACCATAATGACTGATGCTTCCTGTATACTTGTATCCATGCCTGTCTGCCTGCCCAGTACCATCACACAAGGAGAAATGTCACTGGTACAGGCACCATCAAAGGGAGCTGTATCATTCTAAATTTGAGTCAACAGTGGTGTGAAGATGATTAAACTCTGGAACACACAGATCCCTATTTGATGCTCTCAGCTCCACACAGAATCAAATCTCATGTATATCTTTCAAAACAGTGTATGATTAGAGATGACTCACAAAATCTTCTCATGAAGAGTAGTGTACAGTTTGATGAAGGCACTGTGATAATGGGGAGCGGAGATGTTGCATTAAAACACAGAAATCATCAATTGAACTCTCCAGAGCATTTATTGGTTTAAACACACTACCACAAATTTTGTTTCTATATGCAGTGATTTAGTAATTACTTTTTCATGAGCTTAAATCTCTGGAAGAAAGAAAGGAGTTCTGTTTAAGCTGACAGCATGCTACATTGATCGAATCACGATTCACCCTGAAGCAATATTCTTGCTGAGGTTTCACACTGTAGATGGCAAGTTTTATTTTACACCATGAGGTTTCCACATTTCTTTGATGTATAAACATGGTATTTGAGGGGATGCCCTTAATGATCCATTGAACAGGAACATTTAGAGTCATAGAATCATACAGCATAGATACAGCCCCATCAGCCCACTACATCAATACTGACCAACAAAGACCAAACTACAGTCATCTTATTGATCTGCAATTGGCCCAGAGCCTACTATCCCCTGTATTTTAAGTGCTCGTCCAGGTATCTATTCTTCAAATAAGCTGTAAATCCCCAAAAGGTTCACATGGTGGAATATTTGATGAGAATGAAAGGCTTGCATTCATATAGCACCTTTCAAAACATCGGGAATGCTCGAAAAGCTCTATAGTCAATGAAATGCTTCTGAAGAATAGTCCCTGTTGTAATATAAATAAAGGAATGAAAAATAAAGAAGTCAGGCAATTGAATTACCCAAAGGAGGACCCTACAAATAGATGGTGCTAATGTCCACATAACCTGCTTTTAATAAACTTGATTGAGATATTGATAGGGACACCCGGGAAAACGTTATTACTTCAGATTGGAATTGATGCTTTGGGCATCGTCCATAATTTATATTCCAGCTCTGTTCAAAATAAATTAACAGTCAGAAGAACTTCAAAATTCATACAAGTACTTCAATCTCGTGCAATGGTGAATTAAACTGAAGATTTTCATTAATAAATAGTGGAGGAAGCTGACTATTTCATGAAACCTCCTCTCTAGGTTTCAATTAAGCCCTAGTTCAAAGGGAACTGAGAGTTAATTTTGTCTTAATATAATAAGAATATGGTTCAGAAAATTCCAGTGACATGGGTTGCAATTTGAACGCCCCCAATCCCAGATAGGGGTGAAGTGGATTGATTTGGAAGTATAGGCAAGTAGGATGCAAGGAAGAGGACAGGGTTGTCATCCAGGGGATGCCTGAACAGTAAATGGCGCCCTCTAAAAATATTACTCCACTGCTCTCTTCCTGCCATTTTAAAAACACTTGAAAGAAAATGGACTGCCCTCTCAACCATTTTATGGCTGGGTACAGTAGTATTGGAATTAACTGTGTTTTTAATAAGATCAATTGATCCTTAATTGTTTATTTAAACATAGTTTTGGTGTTGGTGATAGGTTTGAGTCATAGAGTCATACAGCATGGAAAACAGACCCTTTGGTCCAACCGGTCCTTTATACTTTATTCATTCACGGGATGAGGGCGTCGCTGGCTAGGCGGCATTCATTGCCAATCCCTAATTGCCCAGAGTCAACCACTTTGCTGTGGGTCTGGAGTCACATGTAGAGGTGAGACCAGGTAAGGATGGCACAGAAGCAAAGTTGCTGGAAAAGCTCAGCAGGTCTGGCAGCATCTGTGAAGGAGAGGGAACTGGGGAAGGGTCACCAGACCCGAAACGTTAACTCTGTTTTCTCCTTCACAGATGCTGCCAGACCTGCTGAGCTTTTCCAGCAACTTTGTTTTTGTGCCTGATTTACAGCATCAGCAGTTCTTATCAGGTAAGGATGGCAGTTTCCTTCCCTGAAGGACATTAATGAATCAGGTAGGTTTATCTGGCAATTGACAATGGATTCATGGAGATCATTAGATTCTAATTCCAGATATTTTTTATTGAATTCAAATTCCACCATCTACCATGGCAGGATTCGAATCTGGGTCCCCAGAAAATTATCTGGGTCTCTGGGTTAACAGTCCAGCGATAATACCGCCAGGCCATTGCCTCCCCGAACATAATCCAAAATCGAGTCCATGCCTAAACTAAACTAGTCTCACATGCCTGCTTCTGGTCCTTGTCTCTCCAAACTTTTCTTATTCATGTACTTATCTAAATGTCTTCTGAACACTATAACTGTGCCCATCTTCACCACTTCCTCAGGAATTTCTTTCCACATGTGAACCACCCTCTGTGTAAAAAAAAAATTGCTTTTCATGTCTTTTTAAAATTTCTCTCCTCTCACCTTAAAAAAATGCCTCCTAGTCTTGAAGTCCCCCATCCTAGGGAAAAGACACCAATCATCAACTCCATCTACACTCCTCATGATTTTATAAACCTCAATAAGGTCACCTCTCAAATTTCTATGGTCCAGTGAAAAAAAATTCCCAGCCTATCCAGCCTTTCTTTATAACTCAAACCTTCCATACCTGGCAAAATCCTGGTAAATCTCTTTGGAGTCGTTTCTGGCTTAATAATATCCTTCCTATAACTTGAAGATGAGTTGGAAAGTGATAGATTAGTGACCTGATCTATTTTACATTTCCCCATTTTGAAAACATGTCTAGTAGATGCATATAATATCCAGCTCATATTTTTGCAGACAGAGTTGAATCATTTGAAATATTGTCCATATCTTTCTATACCTGCTAAGATTGGTGCACTTGGGTATTATTATACTGAGTGAAAGGAAACAATTGAATGAATAGAACATTTCCATAAATGTATTCCCACTCAGGCAGTAATCACTATGTAATAAAGCTGCATACATGTTTCTGACTTGCTTATATTAATTTGACATGGGTGTGGAGCCAGGAGGTAATTTTAGACAGGAAAACCATCGAGGATTTTGAGAGACAGATAGCGTTAGAGTTGGAAATGATAAGGTATTAAGTAGAATGAGAGTACAAGGGAATGAAATGTGTCTCAAGAGGCTTACTGTACATTTATATGAGTGCACCAACAGTGGTAAATAAGCTTCACAAGGCAAAGGTACAGATAGCTACGTGGGACTACGACAGTAATGAGATTGCAGACTTGGCTATTAAAAATATTCCTGGATAGAAAGAATTCAGGAAAAATATGGAAGAAAATGTGGAAGGAGGGTAGCCTTATTGAATACGAACTTAACAATGCTGAGCATGTTCTGGAGAGGTCAAGGATGGTACCTATTTGGTGGAGCCAAGGGAAAGAAAAAGTTGCATCACTACATTACAGGGTGTATTTTATAGGACACCAACCAGTGGGAAGATATAGAAGAACAAATTTACTAGGTAATTGAAGAGAGGAGAAAAAGTTGTAGACTGGTTATAATGAGGGACATTAATTAGCTGAATATAGATTGGGTTTGTGTAGAGAATAGAGAGGGGCAAGACTTTCTCAAGTGTCTTCAGGAGAATTTTCTTGTGTATTTCCAGTCTACTGAGGAAGACAGCTTTCCAGATCTGGTCCTGGAGAATGAGTGCATGAACTAAGCATCGGGAAATAAATACTTAGCGGTCAGTGATCATGGATTACCTTCAGAAATATATGAGCAAACTAGATTAAAGATAACATTTTCAAAAAAGTAGTTATTCATTCTCAGTGTGTAGGAGATCTCACTGGTCCAGCATTTATTGTTCAACTCAAGATGTGATCAAGGAGGTAGTAGAGAGCTACCTGGTATCCCCACAAGGGCAAATACAGGGGAAATAAATGCTGCCCTAGCCAGCAATGCTCACATCTTGTGAGTGATTGAAAAAAATTGGTGCAGGTCAACTTTAAAGGGATGAAAACGAATTGGGCTCTGGTAAATTAGTATCACAGATTGGCTGGGAAAACTGCTATGGAATAACGTGTTGTTTTTGAAGAGGAGATAGGCTTCAGCTAAGGGGTGTTTCAACAATAGGAAAAGATGGAACAAACAACCACAGAGTTTCATACTTCCTGAAAGGTGATAGAGTGTAACATAAAGTAGAAAAAGTGCACATATTAGCCATGTAAGTTGGATAATGTAATTGAGTACGCGAGAGAGAGAGAGGGTATGAGAAGAGATGGTAGCCAACATAAATGGGAGTCTGAAATTCTCACATAAAGATATAAATAGTGAAAAGATGGTAAAGGAGATATCATCTCCATAAGGAATAAAGTGAGATCATAACATATTTAGAGAAAAATATCACACTTTATTGTTTACATTTTAAATTGAACGTCACTAAATACATACTGATCACATGATGCTAGTTGGCCTCAGTTTCTAGAAAGTTTCAATGATCAGTAATGGGGCAGAGCTCAGATGTCAGCCTTACATTAATCAATTACATTTCACTTTCCATTGTGTAAGCTTTGCCGTTAAAAATGAGCAGTAGACACAATGAACACAGTGGGATACTATTCCTTCGGAATAAATTGTTCTTTATTGGATTAATGGAGCGCCAAAGGGATCAGTTCTTGGGTCCCAGCTGTTCAGAAAATATATTGATCTGAATGAAAGAATGAAATGTAATATTTCCAAGTTCGCTGATGACTCAAAACTAGCTGGAATTAAAATGATGAGGAAGGAGCTTGTTCAAAATAAGTGTAGAAGTTAAAAACGCAAATAATTCATGCGCCAAAATTGATGGATAAATTAATTGATCTTCAATGTGTACAGTGGCGTTGAACATCACATTGGTAAAGTGTAGAGCTCACTGGCAGGAATTTTGCCGTGACATTATTATCTCACCACAAATTAAAATGGCAAATCTTTTGTCATTTAGACAAAAAAAAAACAGTAAATGCTAGAAATCAGAAATGCAAATGTACTTTGCTTGCTGGATTCCGTGAAGTCCTGATTTCAGAACTTTATTTATATGCTGACAGGACAGGAATCTTCCCGTGGGCACAGTTAAAATATCAGTAAGAAATGTAAAGTGTTGAACGGTTTCAATGTATGAATGCCTGAAATTACTTTTTGTTGTTAAAGCTGCAGCTCCTCACAGGCAGCAACAGAATATTTATGAAATTGAGACCACTCCTCAATGCTTCAAATTTTAGTGCTTGTCAATTCAATATGGAACGTACTACAGATTTTACACAAATGTTAGTTTATAATTATTAACAATGAAATAAATTTCACTTTGTGCTGTGATACCTGGAATTTGGGAGTCATTTCTTCATAAATAGCCACCACAACTAACCCAGAATTGTTCTGCTGGAACATTATGCCATCGATTCAGTGATGGGTTTTTACTTTCAACATGGTATTTCTTTTTGATGAATGGATACTTATGTTAGCTCTCATAACTTAAGAATTAAACACAATAATGCAGTTTAGAAACATTCTATAAGCTTTCATTACAGCATCTGGCATTAACTTATATACAGCACAATCACAGATGCCTTTGTGACGGGTTGGAGGGTGGGGTGAAGCTAAGCTTTTTGGATCGTAAATGTATCACAGTTCCCTCAGTATGTTATGCTGCAAGAAAGAAGACTCAAGTTGATGGAGGCAGGGACCACCATACAAGCAGCACACATGCCATGAAGCCATGATGCCAACATGTGCCTTTCTCTTAAAGGTACATTGCATCCTAGATATAAGGCATAACACCACACATTCAACGTCAAGACTGGCAGAGAACTCAGGTGAAAACATGAACTTGCTCAAATCCAAATTCACATGCACCTTTTCGTCAATGTTCACTGGAATGAATTGTCACTTTAAGCACACATGATTTGCTTGGTCAAACTTTCTTCCCTCCTGCTGACCTTACATGGACAAGGAAACAGTCCCCATATCAGTTATGGCAGCACCTCTACGAAAGTCCCAAAGAATGATTGGTTTCCCTCAGGTGTTATGGACCAGACCAAACCCCCTCAAAATATATTAGGAAGATAGCCTAGACACTAATGTTTTATTTTATTTAAAGGCCAGTATAAGGCACTGTGTTCCAGATTTGATTCAATTGGTCCACCACTGGGCTTTAAGCAAAACACTCTTTATTTTTACAACACAGTTAAAATGCAAACAAAAAAAAAGAACTGGCATAACTTTATTGAAATACTTAAAACAATGTATTATTTAACTATTAGTCATCAATTTTTCAAAACTATGGCAGCATCCCATAAACACACCCTCTGCAAAGACAAAAGCAGAGCAGATTTTCCTCACGCGCTAGCTCCCTTCCAGTCTGGGAGAAAAGAAAACTGAGTGAAACAATTGAGCAGCAGAGAGAGAACTCCAACTTTTTTCTGCAGCAGAGTGAAAGAGCTGTATCTATCAGCTTCAATGGCCAAATCCAAACCCTAACTGAAAGCAAAACTAAAACATAGGGTTTTTTTTATCCTTTTGGGAACATAGATACGTTATAATCTGTGTTTTTGTCAAAACATGCTGCCTGTTTAATGTGCCACTGGATCTGTGTGAACCTGACTCCACCCATTCATAGATAGTAGGAACTGCAGAATCTGAGATAACAAGGTGTAGTGCTGGATGAACACAGCAGGCCAAGCAGCATCAGAGGAGCAGGAAAGCTGACGTTTCCAGCCTAGATTTCTGAAGAAGGGTCTAGGCCCGAAACGTCAGCCTTCCTGCTCCTCCGATGCTGCTTGGCCTGCTGTGTTCATTCAGCTCTACACCTTGTTATCTCTCCACCCATTCATGTTTCTTTTGACTAACGTAAAACAAAATACCAAGGGAGCACAAAGCTGTCAACACCGCTTCTGAGGCAGACATTTCGTCACCACCATAGCAAGAGAAACAGCTCAGAGCAAATCTCTCTTAAAGGCACAGTACCATCACAAAGGGTAGGTTTGAGAAATAGGAAATAATCCTAATGGTTACTTTCTGCTGCAAATGGAAATTCCAACCTGGAGTCACTTTGTCAACTCAATTTAATCTTTTTAACATCTCAAGCCAAATTTATGCAACTTCTCTAACAATTTAATCCTCAAAGGCCATCATTGTGATGAATCTGTGCTGCACCTTCTCTAAGATCAGTATATTCTTCCTGAGGTAATGTACTCCCAATAAAGTCTGAAAAAGATATTGTTTTTATAATGATGAAGTCTTACTTCCTCCCTTTTATAAGTCGGTCCAAACTGCTTGATTGCATTTATGTGGGAGTTGAAAGGAGCATGACAACTTACAAATTACAGCCCATTGATCACTTCACCACTTCTTCCCAGAAGATTTTCTACAAATTCAGTTTAGATGCACCAGCCCCATATTTGTGAGGTGTGAGCACAGAGGGACAGAGCGAGAGAGTGCAGGAGGGAGTGTGCGGTAGGGGGAGGGGAAGATGGAGTAATGGAAAAATAATGCTGTGATAGTCTGTACAAGAAAATGGTGCCATTCTACATAAATGGTACAGTTACAATACACAGATCATTCAATTGATTTTATAGGTTCAGCGAATATTGCATGAAGCTGCGCAGAAGACTGCGAAAAATCTGAAGAGGACATCAAACCATGAGGCTAGGTTGATATTAAATCATGATAGAGTTAAAGCAGTTTTTTCGTTGAGTTGGAGAAGCAGCAAACGTCCTCCTCCAGATTCACTGGAAAGGTACCTTCTCCTTCCAGCAGCGTCCTTTCAGCTGCTGCACTTCCTGAAGCTCAGGAAACCCAGGTGGCCATTTTAAAGCTGGGCGTGAGATAAAATCTCATACAGGTCACCTCACTTAAATACGTACTCGAGAGACCCATCTTCTGGCAAGTAGTTTGAGGTTAGGTTGGGATTATGTTGGCAATTTTTTTTTGAAAAACATCTTATTTTAGCACCTTACTCTCAGATTGAGTTTTTTGGTTAAACTTACCGTCTTAATATTTGGAAATCATCAATATTTATTTCAATCAGGCTAATGGTGCCTCAGTTTAACAATACTTAGTGTTTTAAAAATGTGTAAAATCTGTGTCTCTTCCAACTTTAATAATGTAATGGATCAAAGATATACAATTCTGGGATTTTTGCAAAAGTATTGCACTAAAATATCCCTGGAGCATCAGAAACTGAGAGGTGATGTTATAGAGAACCATAAAATCATGGGAGGCACAGGTAAAGTATTTAGTGGGCAGCTTTTCCCCATGGTGGGGGAATCTAAAACTAGAGGACATAGGTTTATAGTGAGAGGAAAAGATATAAAAGGGCGCAGAGGGGCAGTTTTCTTTTTCACAGAAGTAGGTGAATATCTGGAATGGGCTGCCAGAGGTAATGGTGGAGGTGAGTACAAATTCATAATTTTAGCAAGGTTTTGGACTGGTACATGGATGAGACAGGTTTGGAGGTCTATGGAGCAAATGCAGGCAAATGGGACTAGTTTAATTGTGAAAACGGGGCGGTATGGACAAGTTGGGCCAAAGGGCCTGCATTCATCCTGTAAACCTCTCTGATTTTATGACTCTAGGACTCCTAGTTGAAACAACTGCAGCAATTATTATCAGAAGCCGGGCAGATTTTAACAATAGAACCTTGTTTGAATGACACTGGTCAGATGCTTGCTTCAAAGTTAAATATATATTGGTGAGGTTGTAAGTTGAGCAAATTGCTGTTGCCATTTTGTATTGCCTCCCAAGAAAAATTTACACCTCAGGGATCACATTATATGAGCCCACTCAGAAATCTGCAGAAATGTTTAAGTATACAACCTTTCCTTGCTTCAAACTAAAACCTGATGTGAAACGCAGATTAAAATATTTTTAAAACAAGTAGCAAAGAAGTAATGTGATTATATATCTTGCGCTACTCTTTAAAATAACGGCACCCTATTAGGTGACGTAAACAGAGGCTGTAATCAGTGACTAGGAATTCTTATGCCTTTATGAAATTTTCAATTGACCCAGCATCTATGATGTTTTTTGGGAGAGTTGCAGAGTTGGTCAAGGGTCAAGTTTTAGGTAATGTCCTAAAGGAGGAGAGAGAGGTAACAAGATGGAAAGTTTCAGGAAGGGAATTAAAGGCTTTGACTCTGAGCCTCGGGATTTGAAAGTATGGCCATCAATGGAGAACAATGAAAATCCTAAATGGGCAAGAGGCCGGAATTAGAGAAGTGTTCTTGGATTATTTCAGAGCTGCTGTTGTTTACAGAATGAGAGAGATATCAGGCATCTATAAATTGCAAAGATTTGACGTAAAAATTTGCAAGTCAAACAAACTTGAGTACAGTGGAGCAATTTGCTGCTGATGCTGGAACCTGTACTGAAAACAACAAATGCTGGAAATCACAGCAGGTCAGGCAGCATCCATGGAGAGAAAGCAAGCTAATATTTCGAGTCTAGATGACTCTTCAGGGCTTCATTAGAATGAAACCTGAGTACAGTGTTGGTGGCAGCAGTAAGCAGAGAATGTGTAAGGAATTAAAGGTGTAACAGTATGGTGAGGAATGTGAAACAAGGTTGAGAAGTGGTGTTAATGAGGTAGGATGGACAAGAGGCAGTGGAAAGAGAACTATGATAGATGATGGGTAAAGAAAGATGTGTTCTAACCTTTCTTTACATCGTCACAGCTGAATCAAGGTGTTTGATATCATGTTCCTGGATGCTTGCTCAGCCACCAGAACTTGCAGGGAGTGGCAGCAGATTTCTTCTTCTGTCTTCTCAGGAATATTACATCCCTCCAGCAAGTTATTGCTGACATGGGAGCATCAAAGAAAATGTGTGCCACTTTCACTGCATTCTTCAACTGTATTAGCAATTGGCAACAATCACTTATAGTTACTGAGTGATTGAATGCAGCCTTCCTTGGGGACTCTGACTGAGTCTTTGAATAGTGCTGGGACTCAGAGTGAAAATATTAATGGGCTAGGTGAATGGATAGGCATTATTGTGGCTAGATTTGCTGATGATACAAAGACAGATAGGAAAACTGTAGGGTGGATGCAAAGAATCAGTAAAGGATGAGGTTAGCTAGGTGAGAAAGAAATGGAGAAGTTGAGTATAATGGAACAATGATAAGGATTTTTCTTTTTAATATGGAATCCCTACAGTGTGGAAACAGGCCCTTTGGCCCAACAAGTCCACACTGAACCTCAGAGCATCCCACCCCCCAACAACCTACACTGCCCTGAACACTATGGGCAATTTAGCATGGCCAATGCACCTAACCTGCACATCTTTGGACTGTGGGAGGAAACCCATGCAGACATGGGGAGAATGTGCAAACTCCACACAGACAGATGCCTGAGGATGGAATTGAACCTGGGTCCCTGGTGCTGTGAGGTAGCAGTGCTAGCCACTAAGCCACCATGCCACCCCTGTTGTCCATGTCCATGTCCATGTTGGATGTCCATGTTGACAGGAAGGCTAGAAAAGTAGTGCGTTCTTTAAGTGGTGACAGACTGCAGAATGCAAGGATCTGGATGTCCATGTACATCACAGAATGTTAGCATACAGGCGTCGCAATGAGGAAGTAAAGTGAAATTTTATTGTAAAAGAGATGCGGCATAAAAATAGTCATCTCTGTACACTGTAAATTGCTGAAACCAGACTTGGAGTACTGTGTACAGCTCTGGTCTTAAGTAAGGAACTCTGGTCTTAGGAATGTTCATTAAGCTAATTCCTTGGATGAATGTACATTTTGGGCTTGTATTCATTGGGGTTGAAATATATGATTTTGAGGGGGCTTGGTGTGTTAAAATGCTGACAGGATGTTTGCTCTCATGGGCGGGTGTAGAACTAGGGACGCAATTTCAAAATAAGTTGTCTCCCATTGGAGATAGGAACTTATTTTCAA
>JAHRHZ010000009.1:6786566-6802888 GCA_024137785.1 Ginglymostoma cirratum
AACCAGGTACCACAGCCACATCACCTTTCTTAGTACCTGCCTACGGAACCAGATCATCCCCAATGGACTACAATCAACATTCAAGCCTTCCCAATTTGGCCCCAACCGTGACAATATCTACATGGAGAACATTGAGACCCTCCAGAAGCGCTTCTCCCTGCGACTCCTGAAACAAAAAAAAAAGATTTCTGATGAAGGGTTTAGGCCCGAAACGTCAAGTTTTCCTGCTCCTATGATGCTGCTTGACCTGCTGTGTTCATCCAGCTCCATGAGTGTTAATTTTCTAACAGGATAATCAGTCTTTGAAATTTGGAATTCCCTTCCGTAGACAGTGGTAAAGGCTGCAACACTCAATATATTACAGAGTGAATTCGACAGATTTTTCTCAACAAGGCAGATAAGAGTAATGGGGTTAGAGAGGAAAGTGGAACTAATGGCAAAGTGGATCAGCCATGATCTTATCAAATAATGGAGAAAACTTGATTGGCTGAATGACCTACACTTGTTTCTAGTTCTTACAATATTATGATGTTATGAAAATCATGCCTTGTGAGTAGGGGACATAATCAAGGATACACATATGTGCTGAGAAACCCAAAAACCTAATGGAATTGGACATCATGGAATTGAGGTCCGGTTGCAGCATTCCTAATGAAACTGTGAGCTTGTCACCTCCTGTCACTCTCTCTGCGCTGTTCCCATTATGAAAGTGGGTAGAGTAATTGTGAAAGAGAAGACAGGAAGCTAAAATATGTGGTACCTTTAAGAGATTTGTGCTTTGTCTGTGCTTAGAAATCTTGAGAAGATGTATGTCTGTGAGTCAGCAGCTGAAGTTGCCAGTACAGAGAGCTTCAAAAAAGTGAAACAAGTATATCAAAAAAAAATCCTCACAGATGGCAGGCAAAACAGCAGTCTTATTTTGAAGTTGTGATAAGTTTGAATTTAACCTATTGAAATTAAAAACTGATTGTGCTGACAGCCTGACCCCAATCATATTGTGAGAATTTGTTGCATCATTGGTGGCATTTAAGAAAGTGTCTTTTGAAAATCAGCAGAGAGCCAACTGCCGTCTGAAGGAAAGAACCATCTGTCACCTGAGAGCAACATTCAGCTCTCAGAGAGAGCCCATCTAATTAGTCAAAGGTACCACAGCACTTTAGCTCAAACTCCTCACTGAAGAAATTGTAGAGGTAAAGCATCCCTGACAGCAGAATTAGTGGAAGAAAGGCATTTGTGAAGAGAGTGGAGATGACAGAATATTCCAGAAGACAATCTTGGACAAATGAAGTTATAATTCATTGTTCTCTTATTAATTGGATTTATCAAACACAACTTGTATTTATTTGAATAGTATTCCAGTAGAATTTATACCAGTTAGGAAGTAGTCATTGGTTTAAGGGGGAATTGTTGATTTGTTAGTAATTCTGTTATTTTATTCATTGTTGGGTTAAATAAATAAATTGGCTTTTGTTACTTGTAAAGTGGAGATCAGGGATTTTCTTTCTTTTAACCACTCTTTTAATAGATTATGAGGGGAAAGACGAGCTTCTCTGGTTTTTCGGAAGTAATTATTAGAGGGGAACCCCTACTCCCGTCATAACAGATTGGGGCATGGGTTTTAGTTTAGTTATCAGAGAAGTTCGGCTATTCCCCCTCTGTAACAGTTGTCAATCCCCAGTTAAAATTAGGGTCTTCTTACCTGCATGTATTATGTTTTAATTAGCACCTTGCCTCACCAGTGAACCTATAGTCGCTCCAATTGCTCAGCCAGGGCTACAGCGAAACATTTATGTCCCAACCAGTTTTATTTCTACTGATTTCTATTTCATTGTTGTAAGTTTAACTATTTAAATGAAGGCAACAGCATCAGATCAAATGTTACATCAGAGTAAGAGAAAAATGAAAAATGGTGACTGAATTACGTCTTTACAAACTGGTCTGATTATCACTGGCTTCACCTGAGGACTACGTTTCAGTTTGATTCCAGGTGTGAAGGAATCCTGTGCACTTTTGATACTCAGCAGTTCATGAATCACAAAGAATAAACTGTCACTTTATAAGTACAACCTAAATTATCAAGTCATGACAAACCAGAATAAAGGACATATTTTATGTTATCAGCATAATTGCTTAACTTTGGCACTGAGAAGTAATTGAAAAATCCCATACATTTATAATAAGCTGCCCAATGTTCTGATTCCCATAACTGGCAATGATAAGGAGAATTACAAGATTCTGAATGTACATCAAGACACATTACTATTTGAGAGGAATCCGCTGAATGATATTGTTATCATACTCTTTAGATCTGTTCTCACTTCTTGGTGTTTAGAACATTCCCATTAGTGAAATAAGTACCTTCAATAACATGGCCAGTGATGGTCAGAAAAATGTAACTAGTTCACTAACATCCCAAAAGGAAAGAAAATAATATTGTCATAATGTCCAGCCAATATGTAGATCCAGACCCATAGCAATGTGGCTCACACTAAACTGCCCTCTGAAATGGCCTACTCAAACCACACAGTTCAAGGGCAGTTAGGGATGGACAACAGACTCTTGTGGGTGACAATCACATCCAATGAAAAATAGCAAAGAAAGGAAAAGAAAAATGGAGATAACAAGGTGTAGAGCTGGATGAACACAGCAGGCCAAGCAGCATCATAGGAGCACTTGGCCTGCTGTGTTCATCCAGCTCTACACCTTGTTATCTCGGATTCTCCAGCATCTGCAGTTCCTATTATCTCCGAAAAGAAAAATGGAGTTTGGTTTACATCACATCTGAAAAACAATACCCAGATTGAGAAACAGCTTGTGAAGGCGTTCATGGCTGAAGTTCTCTGTTCTCCACCTAACTCTGCTTTAGTACATTGGCATGCTTGTTAACATTCTTGCTGTCCGGAAACAAAAATCAACAGATGGATATTTGATATCTATCTCATATCACAGCTGATGCATATATTTAAAAAACCAGACTCTAAGCTGTTACTAATGTAATTAAACAAAAATAGCATTTAGCCATTCACATTAAAAATATATGTCACACATTGCATTATTATTCAGCAAGGCCCATTTTTCAGGATTGAAACGTTACTCTGCCTCATTGCAATTTAATATTATATGTGGCTATGGCTAAGTGATATCAAAATCTTTACTTGAAATGAATAAGTACAAAGTTCATAGCAGACCCAAAGCTGTTGAATTAGTTATGAACTAATTACATTCAGTAAAAATAATAAACATTTTTTACAAGTTGCATGGCTTTAGATATATCGAGAAAAGCGATGACAAAGTGAAGATAGGTCTGTTAGAGAATGAGGTTGAGGAAGTGCTAACAGGGCACTAGGAAATAGTGGAGGAATGCGTAAAAACTTTACATTAGTTTTCATAGGAGAAGACATTGGTGGCATTCAGAAAATGCTAAATAATTACAACCAAAAAGGGAGAAGTGAATACAAGCAATAATTATCACTATAGAAAATGTACTGTGGAAATGGGGCTAAATTCTCTTGGATCTGATGGGATGCATTTTAGGATATTAAAAGTAGCAGCTTCAGAGAGAGAGGATGTTCGGGCAGAAATCTTCCAGGAATCCTTAGAGTTTTGAAAAATGCCAGAAGATTGGACATATAGGACAGTTAGCTTAAAATTTGTTTTTGAGAAATGTTAGAGTCTTTTGTAAAGGATGCAATATAATGAAGCAGAGCTAACACAGGTTCATGAAGGGGAATTCAAACATGACAAATTTGTTAGAAATCTTTGAGACAATAAGCAGGATTGTTAAAGGGAAAACTGTGAACGTTCTATATTTGAATTTCCAGGCGGCATTTGATATTAGGTACTTTGTAAGAGCACAGGGTGTTGGATATAACATATTAGCATGAACACAGCACTGGATAAATAATAGAAGACAGAGTTGAATTTTCAGGATTGCAAGATGTAACCAGTGGAGTTCCATAGGGATTAGTATTGAGGTCACAACTATTTACAACATATATTAATGATTACAAAGAGGAATATAGATGTGACTACACAGTGGTTCAGTGGTTATCACTGCTGCCTCATAGCACCAAGGTCCTGGGTTCAAATCCATCCTCAGGTGACTGTCTGTGTGGAGTTTGCACTTTCTCCCTGTGTCTATGTGGGTTTCTTCTGAGTGCTCTGGTTTCCTCCCACAGTCCAAAGATGTGTTGGTTAGATGGATTGGCCATGCTAAGTTGCCCATAGAGTTCAGGGATTTGCAGACTAGGTGGGTTAGTCATGGGGGATGCAGCATTATCAGGATAGGGTGGGGGTGTGGGTCTGGACAGGATACTCGTTGGAGGGTCTGTGCAAACTCAATGGGCCGAATTGCCTGTTGCCATACTGCAGGGATTCAATGATCAACTGTAGCTAAGTCTGCAGATGACAAAAGTAAATGGAATACAAATGACTCAAAGAGCCTGTAAAGGATTTAGACAGATTAAGTGAGTGGGTAAATATTTGTCATATGGGAAAATGTGATGTTAACCACTTTGCAGGAGGAATAGAGAAGCAGCAAAGCTGCAGCACGGAGGGATTTGAGAGTCTTTCTGCATAAAACACAAAAAGGTTAATCTTGAAGTTTACCAGCTAAGAGGAAAGGCAAATGGAATGCTGGACATTTTTCAAAACAAATGGGATATAAAAATTGGGAGGTTTGCTAAAACAAAACAAAGCACAAATTAGATCATACCTTGAAAACTGTGAACAGTTTTGGTCCAACTATCTAAGGTAAAATATGTTGGATTGGAGGCAGTTCAGAGAAGGTTTGCGATAGATTTGTTTAAAAAGCTTAATGTAGAACTGCTACTAATGAAGCAAATGAAGCAATGTAATTTTACCATTCACATTAAAAAAGACCACATAACATATTAATTATGATTCAGCAAGGCCCATTTTTCAGGATTTAGCATTAATCTCTCTAGGCTGTTACCAGGTATGGAGGAACTGTCTTGTGAATAGATGTTAAGTAGGTTGGGCATATACACATTTGATTTCAGAACAATGTGAAGTGACCTTAGTGAAACATACAAGATTCTCAGGGGGCTTGACAGGGTAGATGCAGAGGTTGATTCCACTTGTGGGAAAGTCCAGGAACAGAGAGTATAACATCGGAAGAAGGGGTTATCCAATACAGACAGGTTAGGAGGAATTTCTTATATTAGACAGTATGTATCTGGAATTCTTTGCCACAGAAGGCTGCAGAGGCTGACTTGTTAAATATATTTAAGGTTGAGATAAACAGATTTTTAATCAGTTAGGAAATCAAGGGTCTGACGAGAAGGCAAGAAAGTGGAGTTGAGTGTCATCAGTCCAGTCATGGTCTTAAAGAATGCCAGACTTGATGGGCTGAATGGCCTTTTTTGTTCCTACATCTTATGAAATCTGAACGGAATTCAAAGCATTAGGGATTAAATGATCAATTCATTGATGGTAGAAGTCAAGTACTCAGGCCTAGGTAGAAAGTATAGGGTCAGAGAGTCACAGAGGTCTGCAGCACACAGAAAGGCTTTTGGGCGCATTGAGTCTGTGCTAGTCAAAAGCCACCTAACTTTTCTCATCCCATTTTCCAGCAAGGCCCATAGCCTTGTATGCCTTGACATCACAAGTGCACATCTAAATACTTCTTAAACCTTATGAGAATTTCTGCCTCTTCCACCCTTGGAGGCAGTGAGTTCCAGATTCCCACTATCCTCTGGGTGAAAACTTTTCCTTATATTCTCTCTAATCCCCCAGTCCTTTACCTTAAATTGATCCCTTCATCAAGGGGATAGCCTCCTTTTTCATATCCTATCTATGTCCCTCATAGTTTTACACATCTCAATCATTCTCCATTTGGTCTCTTCTGCTCCAAGGAAAATGATCCCAGTCTATTCAATAAAAAAAAAACCAAAGAATTGAGGATGCTGGAAATCAGAAACAAAATGAGAGATTGCTGGAAAAACTCAGCACGTCAGACAGCACCAGTGGAGAGAAAGCACAGTAAACATTTTGGGTCCAGTGACTGTTCTTCACAACTGAATGTATTGAGGAAAAGGATGAATAGAGCTTGCATGCCCTCTGCGCTGTCTACTCACTCACTCAGGATACTTTTGTGCATGCATCAACTGTAATAGCTGTGCCACCCACTTCCAGGTCCCAAAATATCTGCCTCCCTCTCATTCCATGAGGAAAACAGCCCACAACGGTGTCGAATGAGTCAAGATGGGACGATGTACTGCCTGCTATTAGCTCCTGCCCTCTTCTTGTGTGGACAGGGTCCTGTCGTCATCAAACTTGCTGATAATGTATTCACTTCCATTGTCCAGGTCAATATATATTATGAATAACTGTGACCCCAGCATTGATCCGTGTGGCACACTGCCAGTTAGAGGTTGCCTTCCCGAAAACACCCCTTTTATCCCATCTCTCTCTTCTATGAATTAGCTAATCCTCTTTCCATCCCAATATTCCACCCATAACAAAATGTGCTCTTGCCTTATTAAGTAGCCTTATGCATAGTATCTTATCTAATGCTTTCTGGAAATCCAAATATATTACATCTACTGGCTTTCCTTTATCTATACATTTTATTATCTTCTCAGGGAATTCTGATAAATTTGTCAGGCATGATTCCCTTAATTAAACTATGCTTACTCAGCTTAATTATATGATATAATTCTAATACTCTATTTTTAACACCTACCATTCATAATTCTCTTCAAACTACCAGATGCTACCAGACCTGTTGAGTTTCTCCAACACTTTCTGATTTCATGTCATTTTTTAAACATGCATAGTGCTGTGCCTGGTATAACCTCCTGAACTCTTCATTGAACCAGTAATGACTTTTTGGCTTGATGGTATTGGTAGATTGAGGGATATGCAGCATCATGTGAATTCAGTCTGTGGTTGGATGTAATTTTGCTGCTGCTGGTGGTTGACTGTACCTCAGGGATGCACAATTGAGTTGCTTGAACTGTTGAAAGTCTGTCCCATTTAGGTGTGCCACACAACACCATAAAAGGCATCTCAGTTGGATGATGGAATTTTGTCTCCACAAGGAATGTGCAGCTGTCACACCTACTAGTACTGTCATCGGTTGTTTCGTCTCTGCTAGGTAGATTTGTGAGAATGAATAAGATCAAGTAGATGATTTATGGCTTATTGGGACCTCACCACTTTCTGCAGACCCAGTCCAGCAGCTATCCCCTTCAGGGCTTGACTGGTTTGGTCAGTAGTGGTGGCGTTACTGAACCACTCGAGGTGATAGACACCCAGAGTATATTGTCTCCTTTCACCACCCTCAGTCCTTCTTCCAAATGGAATTCGAAATGTGGAAGTACTGATTTGTCAGCCGAAAGGGTGCAATGTTGGTAATCAACAGGAGTTTTCCTTGCCATGTTTGACCTAATGCCAAGAGATTTCATGGGGTAAGGAGTCACGTTTGAAGACTCCCAGGGCAGCTCCTTCTCAATGACTGCATACCAATTTTCCACAACCTCTGGTGAGTCCGTCCTGCCAGTTAGACACAGGACAGACCCAAGACCAATGATGGTGGTGCTAGTGAGGATTTAACGACTCAGCTATCACACAACGTGTAGTACTAAAAATAATTGCAATATTAAAACTAGAAGCAAACTCAGATGTTGCAATGAAATTTTAAAAGAAACAACCCAGCTCAAGAGCTATTTTTTTCCCTCTCAATTCACTATTTTTAATGAAAATGTTGATGGAGCTTCAAAGTAGGAAAGATTACTTCATAATCCTGTCTGAATTTTATTTAAGATAGTAAAAAGAAGAAAATTTAGCTGCTGTTTTTCACAATTACTTCATCATTAAACACTGACTGTACCTGAGAAAGTATTTTTAGTATTGCATGGTTTCTTCATATTGGGAAGACTAAAGCAGTCTAAAATCCCTTTTCCTGTAAAAATGCTACATAAGTGATGCAGACCTTTGCATTAATTATAACAAGCTAATTTGAAGACAACAGGATTGATAGTAAGAGTTGAGAAGAATTAGTCGATGGTAGACAATTTACTATCGGAATGAAATTTTTCTATCATAGGTCCATCATCAATGCAACACAGAGCAAAAAGAAACTTCTTTATTTCCAAACAAAAATTTCTTGCACATTTTAGCTACTGCTTTGAGATTATTAAACTATCAAATGCAATTTTTGCAGAAGTAATCCTTGTCAGCATCCCATGCGATACACAGTGATATTTTCGCAGCTACCGATGTACACATTCTATTAACAGGGGGGAAGAAGATCCTTTGCTGCACCATTAGACAATATTTCAAGAAATCATCCACTGATTAATTGGAGAAGTTAACACTTTAATATGACACCGAAATTTCAAATTGTCTCAGACACTACAGCCTGAATTTTACTTTCCTAACCATCTGGGAGTAAGGATTGGAGGGTGGTTGGATTGGTGAGAAAGTCAATTGGCAGATTATGGGATTTTAGTTCCAGTCTCTCTGTGAGTGTGTGTGTGTGTGTGTGTGTGTGAGCACTCATCAGTCTGCCTTCTAGAAGGGGGGCTTCCAGTAAAGTGGAGAAGAGGTGAATGAACACAGCAAGGAAAGATAAATCTATGCCAGGTAGGACGAGTCAGATCATTTCAGCACAGGTGGGATAGCAATCAATCATCTGGCAGACTTGCAACAAACCTCAGGGTGGCCCCATTCTCTCCAAACAAAGAATAGGAACATTTTCCCATAAAACAATCACAGAACTCTAAACATTCTCAAGGCATTGGAAACACTCATCTTGTTTAAAGACATAGGTCCAGAGTCGGATATAACAACAGAATAAAGATGAATTATGACAAAGCAAAACCATGGTAAACAAGATACAGATAAGAATGTAAGTAGGTCATTCAGCCCATCGAGTCTGCTCTGCCATTCAATGAGATCACAGCCGATCTGATAATCCTCAACTCCACTTCACCAGCTTTTCCCATGACACTCAATTCCTTTACAGTTTAAAAGTCTGTCTCTCTCAGCCATGAATAGGCTTAAAGATCCAGCCTCAACAGCCTGTTGCTATAAAGAATTCCGCAGATTCACTGTTCTCTGGGAGAAAAAAAACTCCTTCTCGTCTGTCTTAAATGTGCAATCCCTTATCCTGAGATGATGACTGCAGGTCCTGGACTGTCCCACAAAAGGGGAAACAACCTTTCCAATTCTATCCTCTCAGATCCTCTAAGAAACTCACAAAATAAAATCATCCTTTGTTCACAACAACCAAGCCAAAAGTGAAGGTTTTTCTTACTCATTCACAGGATGGGGGTGTCACCAGCCAAGCCAGCATTTATTGCCTATCCTTAATTGGCCAGAGGGCAGTTAAGTGTCAACCACACTGGCTGTGGGTCTGGAGTCACTTGTAGACCTGGCCATGTAAGGATTTTCCTTAACAATTTGGAGTTAGTTTCTACTTTCTGCAAATTATTTTAAACTGAAAACACCACAGTTACATTGAGATAACAAAGTGTAGAGTTGGATTAACATAGCTGGCCAAGCAGCATCAGAAGAGCAGGAAAGCTGACGTTTATGGTCTGGGGCCTTCTACAGACCTGAAACGTCAGCTTTCCTGCTCCTCTAATGCTGCCTGGTGTGCTGTGTTCATCCAGCTCTACAACTTGTTATCTCAGATTCTCCAGCATCGGCAGTTCCTACTATCTCTGAACAGTTATATTGAGTATGGCTGTCTTGATGCTGTGTAGTTTAAGCTGCTCTATTCTTTTGTTGGCCTCTTGGTGCCAGTAGAGATTTATTAACCATTTATGGTCTGCTCTTGCATGTCTTAAAACTGTTGGTGTTTAACGTGTGAAACATTTTTGTATAAAGTGTAGTAAAGCTTGGTCTAAGAGTAATTCATGATAAAATGTCTGTTTCATTGTTCAAAAGCGATTGTTTTGTTCAGTGTGAATGGCATTTCTAGGATTTCCCTTCTGGGATCGGTCCAACACTCGAGGAACAAAACAATGTGGGGCCTGTCAATTAAACTTGAAGACCTCTTTTCACCCATGGACAGTTGATGGTTAGCGGTTTTAAAAACCTTTCTTTGAAGCAAAAAAAAGTTACCAAATTGAATGAATGTTATGGAGATTTGTACACAAATGTGAGGAAGCTTCCAATAGTCAGATAATCGTGTGATTGAGCTCAATTTAATAATATTGAAAGTTATGTTGTAGATCTAATGGACTTTTGTGAAAGTTTACAGGCTTCCTTTTACTTGAGCCAAATAGGTTAAGAATCCTCTTGGGAGTTAACCTGAAGAATTTCAGAAGTTTGAAGAATGGACAACCGTACGAAGGCCGGATTTTCCGGAGGGTAGCAATCTGATGCAGATTTGGATTTGAAAAGAGGGGAGCTCCACATTTCTGAAAGAACGTTCCACTCAGTTCTCCTTCAGCACTGTGGAGACACATTTCCAGTCTAACAGTTGTTTCATGGCACAGAAATATAGCTTAGTCACTAACAAAACATACTCACCTTCCACTGTATCAGAGATTTTCTGATGAAGGGTCTAGGCCCGAAACGTCAAGTTTTCCTGCTCCTATGATGCTGCTTGGCCTGCTGTGTTCATCCAGCCCCACAACTTGTTATCTCACCCTCCACTGTCACAGGTCCCAAAACCACCCCTCCGTCATCAAACACCCCGTCTATCTGTCCTCCTCTGCAGGGTACAAAATCACTTTCACTTCCTCCAGTAACACTACCAGCATCCTTGCCACTCTTCTTCACACCACCCCCACTGCTGCCACAGGTCCCTTCACCCAGCACTGCCATCAGCCCCGTTACCCCCACTCTCCTCTCCCTGACATAGATTAAACACTTTATCACTTACTTGGCACCTGTTACCCCTTCACAGCAGCTGGCAGAGTGTCTAGTTGCAACACTGAGTCTTTTAAATCATGGTACAATCACCACTGCAAACGTGGTCATAGTTCTTAACTTCTCCTGCACTATGACTGAAATTGTCAAGTTCATTTATGCTCTTCTTTTCTGAAGGAGCTGGAATTGGGCATGCCAAGCTCAGTCTGAACAAAAAAAAACGAAGACTTACTGTGACTGCTGCTTCTCAGAAGCTAACAAGATATCATGTCGATCAGGAAGAACAAACAAAATCAAATAGAAATTTCTGGCTTTTGTTTTTGAAGGTATTGTGTTGAAAAACATCTGCAGAGCTTACAGCACCATAAGCGGAAACAGGAGCAGAAGTAGTCCATTCAGCCCATCAAGACTGTTCCATCATTCAATGAGATCAGGAATGATCTGATAACCCTCAACTCCACTTTTCTGCCATTTCTCGAATAGCCCTGGATTTTCTTTCTGATTAAAATTCTCTCTTTCTGAGCCTTGAAAATATTTAATAGCCCAATCTCACAGCCCTCCATAGATTCACTGCATTTGAGATGATATTTCTCCTCATCTCTGTCTTAAATGTGCTAACCCTTATTCTAGATTATGCCCTCTGGTCCTAGACTATCCTACAAAAGCAAACAGCCTTTCTGCATCTATCCTGTCAAGTCCCCTAGAAACTTGTATATTTCAGTAAGGTTACCTCTTATCCTTCTATATTCCAACAAGTGCACCTCGGCCCTATCTACTCGACCTCTTCTCAAAAGACAGACCCTCGATACTTGGTGAACTTTCTCTGGACTGCCTCCAAAGCCAGTGCATCTTGCCTCAGATAAAGGGCCTAAAACTGTCCACAGCATTCCGACTGGTGTCTAATGAGTGCTTTGTACAGTTTTACCAAAATCTTCCTATTTTTATACTCCATTCCCTTTGAAATAAAGGAAACCATTCCATTTTCCTTCCCTATTATGCACTGAACCCAGATGCTAATTTGTCATGATGCATAGACAAGGACTCCCAAATTCCTCAATTCTGTATTTTTGTGCAGTTTTTCTTCATTTAAATAATGTTCAGCTCATCTATTCTCTGCCAAAACACATGACCTCATAATTCTTCACAATATATTCCATGTGCCAAGTTTTATGCCCACTTGATTTTGACTTGATTTGAGTTGATTGGTTCTATTATTGTCACATGCACTGAGATACAGTGAAAAGCATTGTCTTGTGTGCTATCTAAATGAATCAAACCTGGCATAAGTCCATCAGGGTAATAGAACCGAATGTGGAATATAGTGTTACAGCTGCAGGGAAGGTGCAGAGAAAGATCAACTCTAGTATATGAGAGGTCTGTACATGTATCTGATAATTTGCTTACCCCATCTATATCCCTCTGCAGTCTTTGTGTCATCCTCGCCGGGTTGTGTCATCTGCAAACTGGGATATAGTATGTACACTTTCCTCATCTAAGTCATTAATACATATTATAGGTAATTGTGGCCCCACCACTGATCCCTGTGGCACTCCACCAGTTATAGGTTGCCATATGCCATAATGAAAATTCCCGCATATTCCCCCAGCTCTTGGTCTCCATTTCCAATACCTTCTGAAAATTCAAATATATGATATTCACTGCTTCCCTTTTATCTATCCTGCCCATTATCTCTTCAAAAAATTCGAGTAAACTTGTCAGGCATGTTTTCCTCTTCATGATGCTAGGCTGGCTCTCTTAATCATATTATGTGTTTCTTGATACTCTGCTCGTGTTTATAATAGACTATATTATTTAACTATGACAGAAATTTCTCCTGATTACAGTTTGGCCTATAGATACCTGTGTTTTCTTTTGTCTGTTTCCCTGTCTAAAATAAAGCTATTCCATTGGCATTTATCCAATCCCCTGGGAATGTTCCAGAAGCAAAGGATTTTTGGAAGATTATGGAAAGCCCATCCACTATCTCTGTAGGTACTTTATTTACTATCTTAGGACATATCCCATCAGGCCCAGGGGAGTTAACAGTCTCCTTCCTAGTTACCTAGCTGACATTTAGAGCAATATTATTTGTAAACAGAGAGCGAAGAGCTCTCCATCACACGGTAACCTCAAACATTTTCATATCTATTTGAGTGGAATCAAATTAGAAGTCATAATTATTAAGCTAATTATTAAGTTTGCCCAAAAATCCACATGGAAACTTATTTTTGAGTACAGCATTGGTTACTCAAACTGCAGTAATACAAACTCAAAGTTTGATTATCAGCCACAGAACCATAATGCAGCATTCTGTTTTCTTTGCTATCCATTTCCACAGTCAGTGCTACTAGTCACGAGGGAAAGATTGTCAAATAGCATGTAACTGTGTAAGCCTACATGGTAACTCAAAGTTGGTAAAACTGGTGACATCAAAATTGCAGCAAAAAAGATGAAGCATTATAACTATGGAAACGGAAAAAGGAATGATGTGATCAAGTGAGCTTTTACAAACAAATTCACTCACATTATAAGGTCTTCACAAAGTTTGAAATGAGCTCACCATTCCAATTTGCATCTGATGTTGTGTTACACAACTTCATTGTCATTCTAGAGTCATTGAGGGAATAGGTTGTCGATGTAGTACGTGAAGTTCACCAGAGAACTGTCAAAACCAAACAACCCCTTAGAGAAAAGGTATTGTTCTCAGGAATTGACTTCATAGTTAAACACAAAATCAATGAGTATTTCCCATGTCAAGAAACACAATGCTAATTTTTTGTGATCCTCTCAAGATGTCTGGATCACTTCAGAACTTTGGATCGTGTTCAGCATTAATTTTGCAGATAAGCATACTGGTGAATACCCTATCACTGAGGATAACAGCAAATTCCCCATCAAAGAGATATTGCATTTACTTCAATAAAATTAGGCATCTCAAAACCTTACCACTTGTTTAGATTCTTTCAAATGTCAAAAAGTAACCATTCAGCAGCAATTTATTTAGTCAACTCATGAACGAGCCAAAGTTCCACACATCAAAGAATCACACCCTGTTACAGAGAACATGGAACAGTGCAGGAATAGATTCTTTGGTCCACGATGTCTGTGCCAATCATGATGCCATTCTAAACTAATCCCATCTGTCTACATGTAGCCCTTTCCCCTCTATTCTCTGCCTGTTCGTGTGTCTGGAAACGTTTCTTAAAACTTGCTGATGTATCTGTTTCTACCACTTTCCCAGGCAGTGCAGTCCAGGCACCTACCACTCTCTACATAAAGAACTTACCTCGTGCATCTCCTTTAAGCTTGCACCCTCTCATTTTAAACCTATGTCCCCTAGTATTTGACATTTCCATCCTGGCCAAAAGACTCTGACTATCCACCTTATTCCTGCCTTTCATAATTTTATATACCTCTATCAGGTCACTCCCTCAGTCTCCAGCAGTCTAGTGAAAACAATCCAAGTTTGTCCATCCTCTCCTTATAGCTAATACACTCCAATTCAGGCAACATCCTGGTAAACCTCTTTTTCATCCTCTCCCAAGCCTCTAGATCCTTCCTTCGGTGCAGCGATTAGAACTGCATACAATACTCCAAATGTGGCCTGACTAAAGTTTTATACAGCTGCAACATGACTTACCAACTTTTATGCTCAACGCCCCAACCAAGAAGGGCAAGTATGCTTTCTTTACCAATTTATCCACTTATGCTGCCACTTTCAGGGAGCTGTGGACTTGCACCCCAAGATTCCTCTGCATATCAAAGCCATTCACTGTATACTTTTCTCTTGTATTTGACCTCCCAAAATGCACCAGCTCATACTTATCCAAATTAAATTCCATCTGCCATTTCTCCGCTCACCTTTCCAACTAGTCTGTTTCCTGCTACGTCCTTTGACAACCTTCCTTACTCTCCACAGTTACACCAATTTTCACGTCATCTGCAAACTTGCTCTTCAGGTTGCCTACATTTTCATCCAAATCATTTTCACACAAACCATTTCCCCACCTCCAAGTTTGTTGATACCTCAGCACTCATTCCACCTCTGTCAAAAAAAAGTTAGTACGTTTGAGGTGCGTTAGATTTTTGTTCCAGCTATTTTGCAGTTTATAGTCCAAATTGGTCCAAAGCAAAATTTTTTTGAGGTAAGGCTCCACTCGATAGTTCAATGCAGTGACTGAAGTCACTTAGAATCTTGAGGAGAAGGCCATTCAGTCAATATTGCCTCTTTAAAAACATTATCCATTAGCCCCACACCCCACTTTCCAGTTCTTCACCAATTAAATATTGAATTCCAAAATTTACTTTTTAATCTGCTCAATTAGCTTTTTTTCTTATTATCAGCTCTCATGAACAATTAGCTTAAATCTGTACCTTATTCTTTTGAGCAATGCCTGTGGAAACAGTTCTCATTTATTTACTTTGCCAAGGTCCGGATGAATTTGTTCGCCTCTATTAATTGGTCCACTTCAAGGTCCAACACTTCCAATGACTAATCCCTTCACTGGCAGTCAATTGCAAATCTCCTTGAATTGCTTTTACCCAATTACTTTCTTTGACAGCTGCAGCAAAGTGACAACAACAGTAGGAGCGGGAAAAATATTTAGACAAACAATACAAAACCCTCCTTAATATATTTCCTTAAAGGCAAAGTGTTGCACTAAGTACACGGCAGCCTTTTCACAGCAAGTCAAAATGTTAATTTAGTGAGACAATCTGACAACTATGTACAGAGCAATATCTGGCTAACAGCAGAAACATAGAATCAAACAGGCCAGCAGCAAACCAAAGGTAACGTTGTCACTCAATCTAAGATAATTTTCTCACCTTAGAACCATAAAGCCCTACTGTGTGGAAACAGGTCATTCAGCCCATCAGGTCCACACCAGCCCTCCAAACAGCATTACATCCAGACCTACCCCCTACCCTGGACATGATGGGCAATTTAAGCATGGTCAATCTACCTAACCTGCACATCTTTGGACTGTGGGAGGAAACCGGACTACCCAGAGGAAACCCATGCAGACACGGGGAGAATATGCAAACTCCACACAGACAGTGAGGCTGAAATTGAACCTGAGTTCCTGGTGCTGTGGAGCAGCAGTGATAACCACTGAGCCACTGTGCTGCCCCTTTTATTTTCCTTTCTTTCTTCTTTATTTTACCTGTAACCATAACCCTGACCATAATTGTAACCCTTACCCTAGCCCTAACCCTACTCGTAACTCTAACTGTAACATTAACTATAACCCCAACTCTAACCCTAACCCCAAAACATCACTAACCCTAATCCTATATCTAACACTAACCCTAATGCTTATCTGCAGCATATTGTACTGAACCAGCAATTTTACAGTGCCACCTTCTTTTCCTGTCAAAAGCAATATGAAAAAAAAACTGTTAGCTAAGTTTACAAGCATGGGGCTGGATGAACACAGCAGGTCAAGCAGCATCATAGGAGCAGGAAAACTTGA
>JAHRHZ010000009.1:6803288-6813658 GCA_024137785.1 Ginglymostoma cirratum
AAGTTTTCTGATTGCACTTCATTCTTGTTAAACTATGTGACTGCTTTTCACATCATCAGTCAGAATTTTGAAATACAGCCAGCGGGAATCTGAATAATGGTTTTGAAATGTTTCTGATATTGGCAGCAGTCATTTGCAATGGTCACAATTGAAACATAAAACTAGACTTGTCCTTGCAGTCGAAATCTAAAGAACACCCCAAGAGAGTGAATCCAGTGGTCCCTGTATCAAAAAGAAAGAAAAAATTGTGGATGCTGGAAATCAGAATTAAAAACACAAACGGAAATTGCTGGAAAAACTCAGCAGGTGTGGCAGCATCTGGCATCAGCAACCTTTTGGGTCCAGTGACCCTTCTTCGGAACCAGTATCAAGTTTGTTCAGCCAGTGACCTAGCTACAAAATGATGGTATTCACAACATTGACGGAGATTTACTGACTTTGATTATCAGTGGAGGGAACTTGTGCTCGGCTGCTTTGGAACACTGGCTTAGTGCAAAATGTTAGCTTTCCCTTTTGAATTGATATTGTTTGGACTATGACCTCAGTAATATGTATCAATTTGAGATGTTTTAAAAGGAGACTATCTATCTTCACATGTTCATAAATATAAGGTGTGACCAATGAATTCACGTTAAGCATATAATCGCAAATATATCTTCATTTTAATAGTTTTTAGAAGTGTTTCTCCCCTCTGTCCCTGCAAGCTACAGTTTACCTCCAGGAACACAGCAGTCCACTTGCACAGGCATTCCTTGTCTGTGGGGATAATGGGAAGCTGGAAGTCTTTTTGACAGTAGAGGGCATCATAACCATGTATGATTCTGCACTCATTTAACATCCCACTGCAGTAGGGAATGCTGCACCGTCAGAGGCTCCACTTGCCCACTTGGGCAAAGACATAAATGATCCAATAACTCTATTTGAAAAGGCGCTGGGAGGTTATCCTCATTGTCCCAGCTAATATTTATCTCTCAATCAACATTAGAAAAAAAATACACTTTCTGGTCATTTTCCCATTAGCAAATTGGCAGTAGCATTTCCTACAATAGTAGCTGCACATAAAAAGTACTATAAAGAATCTAGAAAGTTCCAATGTGCACAAAATGTGTGATAAAAATACAAGTTTGCCGTGTCTTCTTTTTTGGTCTTTTCTCAGTTAATGTATGCACTAGTTGTATGCATTCCGGCATGGCATCGTTTTCTGATTTTCTTTCTCTCTTATCCAGGGGAGCAGAGGGCTCCCAGTATTCTGCCTGGACTAAAACTAATTATCTCACAGCGTGAACCAGTTACAGAATATGAGATATTCAATTCTGAAATACTTTAGGATAGACTTTCCATTTTGAGCACAATTGCCAGTTCCAGAGCAAACTGAAGAATTCAAAATTAGGGAGCACACTTTCCAAGGTGAGAGGAAAACGATTTAAAAGGGGTCTGACAGGCAACATTTTCACACAACAAGTGGTTTGTGTGTGGAATAAAATGCCAGAGGAAGTGATTGATACAGGTACAGTTACAATGTTTAAAAGACATTTGGACAGATACATGAATAGGAAAGGTTTAGAGGGAAAGGGGCCAAACACCAGCAAATAGGACTAATTTAGTTTAGGAAACTTGGTCGGCATGGACAAGTCGAACCAAAGGGTCTGTTTCCACGCTATATGAGCCTACCTGTTTTGAAAATATGTTTTTACATTCAAACTAATTTGCATGTCATCAAATACAAAATCTGCCATGATTCATTACAAAAAGATACACTAAACTTTAGGGAAGAAATTCCTCCCCATCTCAATCCTAAATGACCTAGATTTAGAATACCCCTTCCAGGGATAACATCCTTTATTAATCCATTAAGTTGTAAAGAATACAGGGGCAATCTCCACACCGTCTGCTCAATACCATCCAGGAAAAAGCAGACGTTTTATTGGCAGCTCATATGCCACCTTCAACATTCATTTCCTCCACCTTGATCTCCAATCAATCAATATCCTTTTATTGTCACATGTATTCCATTTTACAATGTCTACCTTCTTATGGCGACATCTTAGGTATAAGTACCTAGGTACAATTCTTGGATACAGCAGAGGAACAGAATTAGTTGCTTAATTACTGTTGAAAATAGGAAAATATTGAGGGGTTAACATTACAGTGTTCTAAGGTAAGGATTGTCCCCTCACACTGGTCTCTGTCCAGGACTCGCTGCCTGTACCCTGCTCCCCATGTGCTGCTGTGGGGCTTCTTCCCCACATTGCTTTGGACTCACAGCCCACGTGCTGCTTCAGGGCTCGCTGCTCGCAATGTTCTGGGGCTCACGGGACGCGCCTGCAGCCCCCTGAGCACAAGGCATCTTTTAGATGCACTGCAGGACTTTTCAAGACGGCTCTGACAGTGCCTTCCAAGCCTATGAGCACTACCACCACTTGCTAACTTGCTCCACAGTCTTGAAAGATTTGTGTATGTAAGATCCCAGGTCTCATTCCTGATGTCCTTTAGAAAGGTGGATATAGATTGCAGTTCACATGTAGATACACTGGAAATTCTAGGAATCCGGAATAGTTTAAAAGGAATATCAGCCATGGAGGAACAACTGCCAAAATAGAACAACCACCAGCTCTCACGCAACATGAAAAACAAAACAATTGTAAGAGAAACTGTTAAACAATTTTCTCATTTGCATTAGTTCCAGACAGGTTTGTAGAAACCCTGTGTGTTTTGTCTCAGAGACAAATTACACAATGAATGGGGCTAATTTCTACCTTATAGCTGTTGAGCTGCATAGACCTTGGCAAATCCCTGGTCTATCACCAGCTCTGAAATTTGATTAAGTCAAAAGGTGCTGTACCAGCCAGAACCTTCTAAATTGAATCTTTTACTCACACCCCTGAAGTGTCTATTCAAACGTTCTAAACAAGGAGTTGAAATCCTTGCCTGAACTTTAACTGCTAAGCAACAGATTGAGGTTTAGAAGCAGGCCATTCAGCCTATCAAGTCCACACTGACTCTCTGAAGAGCATTCCACTGAGACCCAACCCCCACCCTCTCCCATGACGAATCCACCTGGTCTACACATCCCTAGACAGACCAGTAGCTTGGCCAATCCACCTAATCTGCACATCTTTGGACTGTGGGTGGAAACTGGAACAATCAGAGGAAACCCACACAGACACAGGGAGAATGTGCAAACTCCACGCAGACAGTCACCCACGGCTGGAATCGAACGCAGGTCCCTGGTACTGAGAGGCAGCACTACTAACCACTGAGCCACTATGCTGTTCACACTGTGCTACTAACTCTGAAACAGAAAATGTTGACAACTGTTCAATCTACAGCTTAAACCAAATTACAAAATTCTTAAGGGAAATTAATTGAATGTGCATTACTTTGAAGAGAAATCTGACTGCTTTCAAGAGCTAAACAAGAAATAACAATCAAATAGTAATTCCATGCCTGCCAATCAGATTGATTATGAAAGTGGGGATGATCTATTTCGTATTGATTTACCATATCAATGTCACTTCAACAGTAACAGGAAAAGAAATCATTTATCCCTGACATGAAATGAAATAATATGCACCAATAAATCATAGGTATTTGTGTATATCATTTCTTGATACATAGCAAATAGTTTTCTATTTTCAGTTGCTCAGTAACATTCCTTTCACTGATTTATCTTACTTTAGCTGTTTACTTGTATCATCGTTGTGTACGCTAAGATGAAGTAAATAAATTATAACTTAAAAACAAATTTTCTGATCAGAAATAGCATTTCCTAGATCAATCTTTTGCAGCTGTTGAAAATTATTATTCATTTCACTCCCAAAAAATGACCTTATTTCAATTCTGTACTTCACTTTTACAATTTTGGAATGAGAGATTTAATTACATGAACAACCTAAAAATCACGAAACAAGGATTCTTTATTTTTCTGGCATCAAACATGATGGAAAATTAAAATTAAACCATGAAATCTGAGTGTTTACTTGAATTAAGTCTGTAGTGCACTTCTAATTGAGGACAATGTTTGTCTGTTTCTCCCTCTCTCCCTGTCATCCTTTCCTTTAGAAAAACTGTTCAAGCTCCCCCGCTCAGTATCTTCCTCACAATCATCACCTGCTGCTTGACATTTTAATTTCAAGTTTGCAGTGTTACATTTATAACTACATTTACAATTTTACCATTGCAATTTTAATTTCTAGTCTAGACCCATCTCAGCCACTCAATCTCACATTGCCATTGTCCTCCAGGCTTTTGGAAAGTGATGTGGATATTTCACCAATCAGATTCCATTGGATTTTTCAATATCTGCTCTTGGTATTCACATCTCTCAATGCATTTGAACAATTAGACAATCCTCTAACACGAAGAATCGATCCACTGAGGTTCCAGTGCAGTTCCATTTAGGCAAGTCCTTAGGTAGTGGAGAGAAACTGTGATCAGTGTTCCGGTTGTAGTTTCAACAATCCATGTGCAATTTCAGCAAACCTTTCTTGCTCTTGCACTCCAATCTGCTTACATTAAAGGAAAACACACAAGTTGGCTCTTTAACTGATCTTGTACCTTGCTATTAACTTTGTATTTCTTGTAGGATACATGAATTCCTCTGAACACCAATATTTAATCGTTTCTTGCTACTTCAAAGACACTCCACGAGTAACAACTCATAAATTTGGAAATGTTTTGTCTACTGTCAATTTACTGATCTTTTTGTCCATTTGAATATATTTTTTCTAACCCCATGAACTTTTATCACATGCGACAATTTTTTCATGTGGCATTTTATGAAATGCCTTTTGAAAATCCGAATTTATTACATGGCTTTTCTCTAAGCTGCTGGTTACATGCTCAAAAGTCTTAATAAGTTTGTCAAACACTATTTTTGGTTTATGTTTTTGCCTGAACAAACAATGTTTTTCTAAGCGCCCTGTTGCTGTTTAATTAATAGTAAATCACATCATTTTTACAATAAGTGATGTTTGGTTGACTGATCAATCGTTCCCTGTTTTCCTTTGCCTTCTTTCTCGACCAGTGCAGTTACATTTACAATCATCCAATTTATTGGGATCATTTCAGAATTTAAAGGAGTTTGGAAGGTCACAATTGATACATCCACTGTCTCTGTAGCTTCCTATTTTAAGTAATGCAATGTAAGCCGTCATGTCCAGAGAATTTTTAAACTTTGCATCTCACTAATTCTTTGAGTAGATTGTACGATATTGAATACTATTAGTTCCCCAATGTATTTAGCCCTGTGATTACCTCATTGTTTTGATATTGTTTTTGTGTCTTCTACTTTGAAAACAGACAAAATATTTACTTAATGACTGTGATTTCCTTCTAGCCATTAAAATTTCTCCTTATTTCATCCCCTAATCCACCTTATTTTGGTGCTGCTCTCTTCTTTTGTACATATGTGCTTGATTTGATTTGATTTATTGTTGTCACACGTACCTTTGTACAGTGAAAAGTTTTGTTTTGCGAACAGTACAAGCAGATCCATAGCAAACAAGGTCACACAGATCATAGGGAGCTTAGACAGGGTGAGGCATACAAGGTTACGGCTGCATGGGAGGTGTACAAAAGCAAGATCAGCATTAAATTTGAAATTAGAGAGGTCCATTCAGCAGTCTGATAACAGCAGGGACGAAGCTGTTCTTGAACCTGTTGGTGCGTATCTTCAAGCTTTTGTATCTTCTGTCTGATGGAAGAGGTTGGAAGAGAGTATTACTAGGGAGTTGATGTTGGCAGCCATACCATGGCAAAGGGAAGTGTAAATGGAGTCCATGGATGGGAGGTTGGCTTCCGTGATGGTCTGGGCTGTGCACACAACGTTCTGTAGTTTATGGTCCTGGGTAGAGCAAGTACCAAGCCTTTATGCACCTGAATAGAAGCTTTTACAAGCTATTTTTATGATTTTTTACAAATTTACACATATTCTATTTACTTTCCTTTGTCAATTTAAATGTTATCCTATTGTGGCAATTAAAACTCTCCAAATTGACAAACATGCTAACCTTTTCAGCCAAATTGTAAACCTCCCCTTTAAATCTAATACTGCCCTTCACCTTTTAGCTAACATGAATGGATCACTTTTCCCAGTATAGCTTTTATTTGATCATGCAAAGTTGAGGATTACATAAAGTGCTGATACTTCTTTTGTCAAGGTGGCTTGAAACTCCCTCAAGATGCACTCTGCCATGGATTTCCTAAGTACTGGTAGCTCACCTTCCTTTGCCGGGACTGGGAATGCCTGGATTCGGAGAAACTTCACTCGAGGACTTATAGGCACAACTTCGGTTTCTAACAAGCAGCAAGATTCACCAAGTCAGGTCTGCGCTGGTTTGTCTCCTGAGCTCCAATCTGGCACAGTTGGCCAAAGCAGATAATTCTTGTAGGTTTCTTTCACACTCCACTCACAGTTGCACAGAATTATTAATGGCACACTGATTCTTCTGAGGTCCTATGGATCGCAGGACTTTTAGTGAGTCCTGACTCTAAGAATAATTAGGAAAGAAATTCTTCCCAAGTTCAAACAGCAGCATATTCACACTTTCTCACAGTCTCTAACTATGCACGCACACTGGAGTTCAGTTCCCTTTTCAGAAACTCTGTTAAACTATTATATTCCACATGGAGCTTGCTTCTGATTCTACCTGCTTTCTTCTCCAATTACCTCTGAGCCTAGGACTTTTTTGAGGGACCTATTGAAAACCTTGCAACAAGACCTGTCCTTGTTTCAGGGCAGTACTGAATCTAAGTAATAGTTTTGAATAGTCAAACGTAGTGAGACTCAAATGTAACAATCCCTTGAATTTTACAATGTTGACCAATTGCTGGCTCAGATAGCACAAAATGCACAAAATGCACAGATAGCAAAACAAAATCACTGTTTCGAAATTTGTAGATGATGCTCTGAACTGTTCATCAAGTTCGAGGTCACGAATACATTTCACGAAGAAAAACAAATATCCTAACACTGACCCCAGGCAGCTCCACTACAAACCTCTCTTTGCCCCGAAGAAAATTCTTAAACAACTGCTCTCTGTTTTCCGTCACGTGGCCAATATTGGGTACATGTTGCTACTATCCTTTTTATTCCATAAACTCTAGGTGCGTCAGAAATCTGTTGTACAGCATTGTATCAAATGCCTTTCAGAAATCCATATAGATTACATCATCGGCATTATCCTCACCAACTTTCTCTGTTCCAGCAAAAATCCAGCAAGTAAATGTGATTTACCCTTGACAAATATTTTATCTTCCTGAAACAAGCCTGCACTTGCCCAAATGACTATTAATTTTGTCCCAATATATTAATTTTAGCAGTTCCTCCATTACTGGCATTAACCTGACCGGCCTGACTGCCTTATCTTTACACTGATATTGAATAAGTTAGACTTTGGGAGTTAGAGAGTGAGAGAGTTAGAAAGAGTTAGAAAGAGCACACAAGACAGTATGAGAGAATGCATAAGAACAAGGTGGCATGGTGGCTCAGTAGTGGGCACTGTGGCCTCACAGCAGCAGGGACCTGGGTTTGGTTCTAGCCTCGGGCAACTGTCTGTGTGAAGTCTGCACATTCTCTCTGTGTCTGTGTGGGTTTCCTGCTCTGGTTTCCTCCCACAGTCCAAAGATGTGCAGGTTAGGTGGATTGGCCATGCTAAATTGCCTACAGTGCCCAGGGATGTGGAGGTTAGCTGGTTTCACCATGGGAAATGTAGGGTTACGGTGGCGGGGGAGGGGGGCACGTGCTTTCACACTGTATGTTGAGACAGACCACATGAGTGAAAGAGTTAGAGGAGGTGAACGAGTTAGTGAGAGGCAAAATAGGAAGAGACGTAGAATTCTGAAATAACGTGTGAATTCTGCAGCAAGTGTGTTTCAAACCACCATAGTGAAGCTAGTTCTTTGAGAACATAAAAGCTGCAATGAAGAGGTCAGAGATAATTACAGCTTTTATAGTGACCCTAAATTGGAATTGCACAGCAACAGGGGAAACAGAATAACGGTAGCTATCAGACAAATGCTGAGCAGTTTGAAGCCAATTTGGTATCAGCGCAAAATTCTAGTCCCATTATAACATATTATAAATGTTATACATGTCACTAGCTAATACAACAGATTGCATTGAAACCCAAATAAACGTGAACCTGTTAACGTCCGCACAACAGGGTGTGGTGCAGAAATTGGAAAAGTTCAAATGTACACCTTTTGAGTTCCTAATTTAGAAACAATGATGAATAAATCCTAAAATTTCACAACAACCTTGTGTCACAACCATCAGCCACATCCAGCATGTGGTCGGTAAACTGTAGATTAAAATAGTTCTCCAGACTGCTTTTAGTTTGTTATGCTTCAAATTAAAGCAAACCAGCAGGCAAATGTTGATTTAAACAGCTTAAGGTTTAGTTTATTACAAAGTAATTACTGAAGGTCCTACAGGGATAAAGAGGTGAACTTATTCAAAAAATGTACAGATACCACGATTGAAACTAATGCAGATAAGACAAAGAAAAACTTAAGAAGGAAGTTGCAAGTTGGTATACTGCTAGGACCATTGTTTGACTTCCTTGTTGCTGCAATGAAGATATAAACACTTGAAACCAAATGTGATGACTTCTGTCGTTGAAGAGGTTGTATTTTTCTGTAATGGTAGGATTTTCAGAACAGCAGTGTTTGGGAGGGAGAAATGTAGTTTGGGACTTTGTGCTTGACTTTCTTTCAATGGCAAAGCATTTGGTTCCTATACAGCCCTTTTGTTTTGCCCACCATTAGTCAAAACTCACCTTTGATGGTGGTTCTCAAAGCCTTCTCCTTGGAGTTCTGCACACTTGAAGTAATTGGCCGGGTTTCTTTGCAGAGTCTGAAACTGCAAAATGGTGGCAAATTTGAGCAATCAAGGGCTCCACAAAGCAAAGCCAATATGTTCGGGCCCTGAATTAACTGCACAGAGGCTGACCTTTATTTAGGACAATCACTCTTGCTCCCCATATTAATATGCCATCCTCTACAGTGATTTGATCTCACCGGGTCCAGAAAGGGTTGAATCCTGGTTGCAATGGCCCATCTGTTTCTCCCATTACCGTTGCTGTTTTAGTTTCACTAGGTCAGGATCAACAGTCAGATGCTGTCAGTGGTGACTGGAAGGGTGTACAGGAAGTTCAAAAGCAAACTAGGCTCTTCTAGGGGAGGCACCATCCATGGAGTATCTGCCAGTGGGAGACGGCTCAAGGCATTCATGGTAGACACTTGGTTTCCCGGATGGGGTTCCAACTTGTACGCACTGAGAATAAAGGCCCACTGCTGAATTCTACCAGAAGCTGGGGCTGAACTGCTTTGCCTTCCTTCAGTACCCCTAGCAGGGGTTTGTAATCTGTGATTATGACAAATTTCCATCCATAAAGGTACTGGTGGAAGTTCCTCACACCCTGAATGATCACCAAACCTTTCTTCGCTATCTGAGCATACTTGCGTTCGGCATTAGCCAGAGTCCGAGAAGCATCTGTTAACAGGTTTTCCTCTCCATTGGACCACTGGTGAGCCAACATTACCAATATCATACCAGGAGGCATCGTATGTCAGCAGTACTTCTCGCTTTGGATCATAGTGGGTCAACACCTGAGATGACGATAGCTGCTATTTTACTTCCCTCAAGACTATTTCTTGGCTACGCGACTGTTTCCAAGGCAGCCAATTTTTCAATAGCAGGTGTAAGGGCACCAAGATAGAGGCGGGATTAAGTATGAATTTTCCGTAATAATTCACTAACCCAAGGGAAGACCTAAGCTCCAGCATAGATGTACGAGCTGAGACACCTTTGATCACTCTCATTTTATCCTCCACTGAGTATAACCTGGTTTTGTCTGCTCTACAACCCACTTAGGGTGCCTGGAACACACATTTTTCTCTTCTAATGTGTATGCCCACCTGGAAGAAACATTTAAACACGATGTCCAAGTTCTCCAAGCGTTCTTTATTGGTCTTCCCCGTTTTTAGTACATCATCCAGATAAATGGCAACGTGGTGTAGCCCTTGTAAGATATTCTCCATGGTCCACTGGAAAAAGGCGCAGGCTGATGATACCCCAAATGGCAGTCTTGTATGTTGCTATAAACCCCCTTATGGGTATTAATTGTAGCATACTCTGGGACTCCTCGTCCAAATGCAATTGCAGGTAGGTGTGGCTCATGTCCAGCTTCAGAAAGGATAGCACCCCACCCCCCCGCCACATTTGTGTACAAGCCCTCTATGCAAGGGATCAGGTATTTATCCAGTTGTGAGAAGCAGTTTACTGTTTACTTGATAACAAGCATGGGGCTGGATGAACACAGCAGGTCAAGCAGCATCATAGGAGCAGGAAAACTTGACGTTTCGGG
>JAHRHZ010000009.1:6814058-6826310 GCA_024137785.1 Ginglymostoma cirratum
CCCGAAACGTCAAGTTTTCCTGCTCCTATGATGCTGCTTGACCTGCTGTGTTCATCCAGCCCCATGCTTGTTATCTCGGATTCTCCAGCATCTGCAGTACCTTTTATCTCTGATACTGTTTACTTGAGTTCCCCGCAAAAGCAAACCAAGCCATTTCACAATCGGTACGACCAGTGATGCCCATTCCGCAAACTGCACTGGTTTGATGATTCCTTCACTCTCCAGCATCCTGCTTTCTGCCTCTACTTTTGCCCACAAGGCAAGTGGCACTGGGTGGGGCTTGCTTCCTTGTGATCATGTGAAGTGGCTTTGGCCCCTTTGATAGTCCCAAGCCCTTCCTGAAATACTCCTGGATACTTCTCTAGGACTTTACTGAGGCAGCCATTTTCTAATCGAAAGTTCCACCCCAATCGGCAAGGGCCCGAGACTTTTACTCCCATCAGTGCTAACTGCACCAACTGCTTCTCATACGAGACCCAGAACCAAAGTTGTAACCTTAATCTGCAACGGCTCCCCAGTGTATGTTCTCAATTTGGCTAAGGTCTTGTGCAAACTTAAGGGTTGGAGTCCCGAACAAAATTTGGCTTTCTTTCAGGGTTCTGCTGGGGCCTGGCCTAGAGTCTCTCTGCTCAGGATATGCCCTGTGTGAGGCTCTGTGATTGCCTACACTCAAGTGGTGCTCCCCAAGCTCAGTTGGAGAGGTGAGGGAGTTCACTTCTTTTCGGGAGCCTTGTAGCTCCCAAGCTCCACTTGTCGCATTTTCTAATGACAAAGCCAGTTGTAGTGCCTGTTTGAAGTTCAGTTGGGCTTCAGCAAGTAGGCACTTCTACATGGTTATATCAATAATCCCACATACCAAATGGTCTGTTCAGCAACTCATTCAGAGTTAACCCAAAATCACACGTCTCTGCCAGTCATCTCAACCTCATCAAAAATCCCGATAAGGATTCCTCTGGTTCTCTAACAGCCGAATAAAACCGATAGTGTCTCAGAATTACAGGAGGTTTGGGTTCATAATATTCCTTAATTAATTCTGTCAATTCTTGGAAGGGTTTAATGCCAGGTGTCTCTGGGAAAGTTAAGTCCCTTATAACCAAAAATACTGTGAGTCCACAAGCAGCCAGAAGGATTACATTTTGTTTTCCATCTGCTCCAATGTCATTTCCCTGGAAAAAAAATCACATTCTTTGACAGCAGAATCAAATAAAGGAAGAATGCCAGAAATGCTTATCACAACTCCAAGATTACTGTTGCAAGTGAATGCTCTTCAGGCACGTCCTGTTTTCTCCCTGTCGCCACTGAAATAACTGCACAGCGGCTGGTAGTTCATCACCAAGTCTCCCTTTATTTGTCACCCTCTGCGGCCAGCCAGCTTGGATTCAGTTGCCTGAACTGATGAGATTCTAGTCTCCGAGTTATATTGGTGGGCATAGTCAACCTGGTTCCAATCACTACAAGCCCCTTGGAAGTTCAGTCTTGAAACTCCTATTTCTCTCTGTCTCTCTCTCTCTAAAGCTAAAATTCTTAGAACTCTACTGTCTGTTTGCAAACTCCTGGAATGTCAAGTGTCTTGTCTTGTCTAACATTTCCCTCTAAACCACTTCAAACTGGTAGTTGTACAGTCAGTAAAAGCAATGTTCTTTTAGCCTTGTGTTTGTTCTGAGTCAGATTAGTCATTGCTTACAAAGAAAGCTGCAATGTCATAACTTCTTTGTTCATGGCCCCATGTAATACCTCTCTTCACGATTGAATGATCTTTGAAGTTTACTGACATTGAATCATTTCCAGAATTCCAGGATTTCATTATCCTGATTGTACCTTACAATCCCCAAAATGAGACAATTCAGAATGATTTAGTGGTAATTCCACGATTTAACTTTTAAGTGTAAATATGCACTATTTATTATATCTCTATTTCATTGTGTATTGTATGGAAGCAGCAATTCTAGATTACAATGTTTAAAGGCAGGCACTGATGACAACAGGAGCAAATTACTGCACTGATGAAGAGTCAGCTAGACTCGAGACGTTAACTTGCTCGCAGACAGTTAGCACTGCAGATCCTAGAAGTTACAGTCAATAAACGTGGGACTGGAAAAACACAGCAGGCCAGACAGCATCGGAGGAGCAGGCGCATCAACATTTCAGGCCCAAACGCTTAGCTTGCTGTCTGTCCACAGATGCTGCCTGTGACCCGCTGTGATCTCCAACATTTTTTGTTTTCAGTACCAATGACAACAAGATTTGCTGTTACCTTGCAGAATGGAGTGAGCCGAACACCAGAGGACCAGCAGGGTCATAGTGCATACCAGTGACCATGCATTTAGTTGCGCGAGTTTCTGTCTGAATAACCCTACATTTACACTACCTTCATTCATCGGACACATTATATAATTTCTCTCCACATTGCTACTGAGAGCTGTGCATTTATATGCATCAGGGCTTTGCTTTGAAAATCTCACTCTGGCCCTCCCCAGCCCATTAACAAACTCTTAAAGGTTGAACACCATTGCTTGGAGATGACACCATCGCTAGCTCCTACCACCTACCTCATCCTTACTTCAAAAATATCGGGCCAGATTTTCACACAGATTGCCACTCTGTCTATTCTCATTTTACAAAAGAAAGGACCTTCGCATTTCTGGAATGAGATTCTGCTCAGGTCTCCCCCAGAAACGTGAAGCAGTGTTTCTTCAATTCTTTTGTAGCGCGGAACTGCTGGAGGAAGGAAAACCGCATCCTTTTTTCACAGCAGTCACCTGGCGTATTCTGACATTTCAATGTCCTGACAACCACTTTGAGAGCTGCCAAATGGTCACTATAAAAGGTTAGTGTGATGTTAGTGTTCTAGGAGGGACGGTGCCAGATCGGTAAGGGTAGCAGACAGGTAGAATGCCAGGCTGCATAATTAGCGTTCCCGCTGAGCAGCATACCAGCTGGGGTGGAGGTAGGGAGCCAGTTAGGTAGTGTACTAGGAAAGTAGGGTATCAGGTTAACAAGTAGGAAGATGGCCAGGTAAAGGATGTAGTATTTAGGTTCAGTCAGGGTGAGTGGGACAGTTTGGATCCTTAGCTGGTGGGGAGAGGGCATTCGGATCAGGTTCAGTCTGGCAGGAAGAGGGAAATGGATGGCTGTTTCTGTCAGTAGGTGGGGGCTGGGTCTGATGGTAGGGGTGCAGTGAGAGGTCGGGGATTGGGTCTGGTGGGCGGAGACGATGTCAGGTCCGGTTCTGGGGGTTGTAAGTGGTCTGGGGTAGGTGTAGTGGGGATTTGTGTGGTAAGTATGGGGTTAGTTGAATAGATACTCTTGAGTTAGACTATGTATTTAAATATTCTAAATTTGCACGAGTAACTACTTAATTTTATCAGACCCCTCCAAAGTCTCTAAGCTAAATAGAGACTTTTTGAGGCTTCCAAGTGTAAGGAATTACATGGCAGAATATTCAATATCCCAGGAAATTCCTTCAGAGTGTGCTATGATGGCTACTCTGTAGGGTTCCCATATCTACCTTGAATCTACACTGAAATAATGACTGCCTGACCAGCAGTATATCTGGGCCAAATGTGCATTGCAGTGGCATGCCAATTTATCGAAATTTACTTCCACTCAAACTTGTCTTCACATGGTTTGAAAATCAAATCAAAGTATCGGTCCCAGTTCAGGATTGTTCACAGTGGAACTGTAGAGTCTCTAGATAACAGCAAGAAATAGGAAGGCTCTTCATCAATCAGATTGAAGGATTCTTGTTGAAAGGTATACAATCCAAACCATGAAGTATAGAGCAGGAAATATAAATTAGATTTAAATTATGTACAGAGGACTGAATAATGATTGATGGATCTAATGTTCCAAGTGCACAAACTGTAATCTTTTCAGGTGGCTTTAGAATGAAACTAATGGGTCGGTTCCCAATTCATGTCTTTAACTTTAATTGTATCTCTTTTGGCAAGGACATCAACAGCAGACCATGTAGAGGAGCAGGGTGTCTGACACAGCAACGTTTTGTATTTCCATGTCAAACAACACAGTCATTGTCAGATTTATCTTGTATTAATGGTAAGCAATGAAAGCATCAGAACTTTATTATGGCAAGATTTGTGCATATTTCTCTAAGCATGTGTATTTCTCTATCAATACATCTATTTATGTATATTTCATCTACCTATATACTTTCTTTCCATGTTGTGCACAATTGATTTAATGTGACAAGATCAATTCTATAGGAAAAGCCAAAGCTCATATATTTTATAAGTATGTATCGAATTGCCAATGACAGGAGGACATAATCAATACGAAAAAATGCATTTTGACATATTGAGGTAAAGGGAACTCTGTCATGCTCAGATGTAAATAGGAGTTATAAATTATTTTTAATTAAAAATTGACTTTTTAACATATCACATGCAGGAGTATGGTATGCTTTTGCTATATGGTATAAAAATATGCAGGAGGATTATATGTAGCAAACCAAGATTTTACTTTTTGCCAGGACATAGCTTCTAATGAAGAATCACCTCTACTCCAGAAATCTGTTCCGTCAGTAAGAAGATTCCGCAGCCCAGTGTGCTCCATACCCTTGACAAACTTGAAATGTGACATGTTGTATGGGTGTTAATTATACATTTAGCAGTCTGTTCTTTCCTCTTTTTACTCAATCAAGAAATAAACCAGAGAAATATATCCGTTGGGAGTTATGTGAGGTACCCAGCTTAGGACGTGAATTTAGAAATTTCAAAGATCATATATTTTCTTTAAAGTGCGAAGAGAGTAGGGTCGCTCAATCAATGTCATTGATCAGCACTTACTGATTATTGGACAATTCAAACATGCAGGGTTGCACCTCCAATTTCACTCGTACTATCTCAAATTCAGATTATACTGGGATACCCATGCCCAGTGGAAGACAATGAAATCGTTTAAAATATTCTACACGTATTTTACTTCTGCAACCAAAGCACACTGAAGTGCAATTTAACTCCCCAAAATGAATAGGGCTTGGTGAAATGTTCACATTTAAAACTTTCCAACATGATCCAAGCACAACTGTAATCTACTGATTTCTGCAGGCAAGACCCTCATGGAAGTTTAATGATCTGAAATTTTAGTTCTGTTTCCTCACAGATACTGTCCGAACTGCAAAGGGTTTAGTTTTTATTTCATATTTTCAATTATCCACAATACTTTACTATTTGCTAAAACAGCAGCTGACATTCTCATGTTGCAGTTTGCGGACACTTGCTCAGCACAAATTGGCTGTGTTTTCTTTTTGCGGTATCGTAACAGTGACTCTACTTTTTAATGACTTCATTGGATGTAAAACAATGTCTCAAGATTATAAAAGGCACTGTGCAAGTTGGAAGGCTTTCTTTCTCTGATTAGTTTTCCTCTTGATTTTTACTGATGACTAGCCTGGTGTCACAATAGACAGATTTATAAAAGCACTGCATTCCCTCTGCTCTACTGGGGAGAGCTAGCAGGAGATGGGTGAATCCCATTGAAGAAGATATCTGCTGCCCTGTAGCTATTCGTTGAATTTAATGAACCTCCCATCACTTCCCTACCTTTGATCCAGTTGACAAAGCCTCTATAATCCAAGTCAATATCTCTAATTTACAAAGGCATCATGAAGTTTCTGAGTGAAGCACAGTCTGTCTTTATAATATGTCTTCCAGCCAATTTCTTTGTGAAATAGCCAAAAATAACTACCTTTATCAATGATAGAGCTATTCTGTTCTCATATTTATTAATTGCTGAGTGTACTACATGTGAATTATGAACAAGAATACCTCTATCCTCGTAGGTACTACACCTTTCAAATCTCTTACCATTTACAGGATATTTTGTTTCCCCTACAGAAGTAGATAACTTCTCCATTAACTTTAGTCTTGTTCACTCACTCAGCCTATCTAAAACCCCGAGAAGTATCTTTTCATGTTTCTCATAAAGCACATTCCCACCAAGTTTTTTTTATCATCTTTAAACTCAAAAATATTTCAATTAGTCCACAATTACAAATCGTTGATGAAGGTTGTGAACAGCTGGGGCCTAAACTCTGATCCTTTGATGTCCCATGGATCACAGCCTTCCACTTCCAGAATAACTCATTTATTTCTCCCATTTCTTGGTAACCATTGTTTACTTTAGATTGTTGGAGGCCAGTTACAATTGGAAGAGTTCCACATGATAGTGTCTGAAACCCAATCACCTCTGGCTGCTTCATTAATAACATTCCCACCATTGTAAGGTCAGAGTCAGAGAGTTCACTGATGAGGGAACATTTTTCCATATCATTCATAACTTCAGATACTGAAGTAGTCTTTGTCCATATCCAGCAAGACCCAGACAGCATTGAGACTTGAGTTGATAAGCATCAAGCAACATGCACATCACATAAATACTTGGCAATGACCAGCTCCAACAAGAGACAATCCGACTATCTTCCCTTGACATTCCATGATATTACTGTTGGTGAATCTCTCACCATTTATGAGGGCTTCTATTGCGCAGGAACTATATTGGACTGACCACGTAAACACAGTGGCCAAAAGAGCAGACCAGAGGCTGGGAATTCTTAGCTATGTCTCCCTAACTTTGTGTAAGGACAGTGTTACCTTGTTTTTTATTTCTGTATTTTTAATTGGAGACAGAAATGAGCTGTTTTAAAACCAAGGATTACTATAGGATTGTTGCATGCCTTTAAAGCAAATACCTTGGTATTCGCTGTAACCAGTGTTTACACAGCTGCTTGTTTAAGCAGTGATTAAAATGTGGCTGCAGGTGTAAGGGTTTGTGTAAAGATGGAGCTTTGGTTGGTACAAGTTGTTGATTGGCCTGTGGATGAATGATTAGTTATCAATGACAAAAGACCTTCTGTTGCCAACAAGTATGTGATTGGTTCTCAGATAGCTGAATAGCTTGGGACCATAATCTACAACAGCTCAGGAGATCTCTCTGCTCCCTGCTGTCAAAGCCCCTTTAAGCCTGAAGAAAACCATTTTTTTTCTTTTCTTTAGCAGCTGCTGTAAGCTGTAACTTTTAAACTGACAAGACAGAAACCTTAGTAAGCAAACCATCCCCTCTGCGCCTCTTGCGAACCAGTGGAAGTATATAGAGAAGGACAACTGAGAAGTAATGTTCTGACCAGCACAATGATCACCTGACCGATCCTTGTGAGCTATAACCACTGAACTACCTTCTCAGTCTTTCCCTCTGCCATTAACACCCATTTTCTTCCATCTGCGTGTGTGCAGGGGGGCATTTATAACGGATTAGAGTTTTAAATAGTAGAGAGTTATTTGCTGAAGGTCCATAACTGTTTCGCTGCGGTTAGATGCTGATTACTTAAAGACAATAGCTTTTGTTAAGTACAGAAACCCATTCTGTGCTTTCTGTCAACGAGGGTCTACAAGACAACTAAATTCGAGAATTTTGTGAATTTTTGAATACTGTAATTTTTGTGATGACTCAAGGAACAATAGGATTGACTTCCCATGCACTACCTCGGTAAGGCAGAACAACAATCCATTCGTTCCCACAAATCACACGTCAAAAGTGTCTTGAAATATTCTCCACTCGCCTTAGCGAGTGTTGCTTCAAAACAATTTTAGCTGCTCTACACCGTCCTGGACAAAACAACCAACTTTGTTGGTACCCCATCCATTCTTCAAAATATATTCTCTCAACCACAGTGTCAGTGTAACAATGCATACCAAATACAAGGCACATTGCAAGAATTTGCCAAGGATGCTTTGACAGCATCTTCTAAATCTATAACCTCTAGAATGACAAAGGCAAAGACAGATGCATGGGAACAACACTATTCACACATGCTTCTCCTTGCCACTTGCAAATCCTGACTTGGAACTAATTTACCATTCCTTCCTTGTAGTTTAATCAAGTCCTGAAACTCTGTCAGTAACAGCATTGCAAGTTTTCTCAGACCAGGTGGATTGCAGAGGTTCAAGAAGACAGTTCACCAGTAGGTTGTCAGGGGTAATTAGGGATGAGTGACAAACACTGATCTTTCCAGTGATACTCACATTGCGAGAAAGATTAAAATAAGTTACATGTGTATTGTCTTTCCAAGGCTGACATTTAGGTCAGGGCAATAAAATTACCCAATCCTTAATGTACAAACATGCTATGCTTATAACTGGAGTATAAATTTTTTGGTTCTCCAATCAACATTCTGGCATAACAAAGTGTAGAGCTGGATGAACACAGCAGGCCAAGCAGCATCAGAGGAGCAGGAAGGCTGACGTTTTGGGCCTAGACCATTCTTCAGAAAAAAGAAGGGTCTGAAGAAGGGTCTAGGCCCGAAACGTCAGCCTTCCTGCTCCTCTGATGCTGCTTGGCCTGCTGTGTTCATCCAGCTCTACACTTTGTTATCTCAGAATCTCCAGCATCTGCAGTTCCTACTATCTCTGAAACATTCTGGCATGTCTGGTTCCATCACTTATGGGTCATAATTACATTAGTAAGTCAGTTGATATTACGAGTTCATACAGCATGTGGTAGTTCTGGAAAAGGGAATTTCTTTAAATGGTTCCTGAAGCTAGAAGGAGGTATATTGATGGAGTAGGGTACACCTGAACTAGAATGGTTCTTGTGTTCCAGTAGTCGGAAAAATTGAAGAGCTGGAAAAGGTTCATGTTTTACAATGATTGCAATGAATTTAAATGAGATGCGTAAGGGCAGAAATAACCAGTGAATACATTAAGTTGTAGAACAGGAGTGAAAAAAGATGATTGAAAATACAGTAAGAGGAACTGCTAATAAAAAAAGACTGTTTGTGCAGTGATACGTTAACTGTTCATAATATATTGCAAGGAACCCATTGTATTTGGAATGACAGAGAAATATGCCCAAATTAACTAATCATGAGTGGGACCTCCTGACCCATGCAAAATCCTTATTAAGAAAGGTGTTTTCCTCCCACAGGCTGTTTACTCATTAGATCTCTCCAGATCCTTGGAAAATGTATGCCGTTGTTGGGCCAGTGGCCGAGACAGCAATGTTGGATGTGGTTCAGCTGGCAGTTACATGGAAACAGTCAGCTAGTTTACATCATTAAGAATTAACATTATCATCTAGATTAGGAGTGATTTTGCAACTTCACCAGCCACTTTGCCAGCAGCAATATAACACTACCTCCCCTACCTTCCCTTGTTGAATGAGAGGATCCTAGAATGTACAAAAGATTACAGGGACCTTGTTCTGCATGACACAGATCCTTGAATGCAGCAGGAAATGTAGATAGTGTGGTTAGGAAGACATATGGGATACACACCTTTTTAGTCCAAGCAGTAAATACAAGAGCAAAGAGTTTACAATGGAGCTGTTTCAGAGACAGTAGGAACTGCAGATGCCGGAGAATCTGAGATAACAAGGTGTAGAGCTGGATGAACACAGCAGGCTAAGCAGCATCAGAGGAGCAGGAAAGCTGACGTTTTGGGCCGAGACCCTACAGAAGGGAGGGCCTGAAACGTCAGCTTTCCTGCTCCTCTGATGCTGCTTGGCCTGCTGTGTTCATCCAGATCTACACCTTGTTATCTTACAATGGAGCTGTACAGCATTAATTAGTGCATAGATGAAGCACTGTGTACATATTTGGATGTCACACTGTAGGAAAGACATGATTATACCAGAGAAGGTTCATAAGATTCACCAGGATATTGCCTGGGCTGGAGCAACACAGTAGGGAGCCTAAATAGGCTGGAGTTATTTTCTCTAGAACAGAGAAGGCTGAGGGGGGATCTGATTGAGGTGTACAAAGTTCTGAGGGGTAAAGGGGGTAGGACCAGGAGTAGGCAATTAAACCCCTTGAGCCTGCTCCATCATTGGCTACAATCATGGCTGATCTCATCTCAGCCTCCACATTCCTGCCCACTCCCCATAACCCTTTAGCCAATTTCTAATTAAAAATCGGTCTATCTCCTCAAATTTATTCAGTGTTCTGATATCCACTGCACTCTGGGGTAGTAAATTCCATAGGTTTATGACCCTTTGAGATAACTAATTTCTCCTCATCTCTGTTATAAATCTGCTGACTCTTAGCCTAAAACTTTGACCTCTAATTCTAGATTTTTCCACATGAGGAAACTTCCTTTCCATGCCCACTATGTCAACACCCTTTAGCATCTTATATGCCACAATTAGTTCTCCTTTCATTCTTCTAAACTCTAGAAATATCAGGCCTAAACTGCACAGTTTCTCCTGAAACTAGCCTTTCATCTCTGGAATTAATCAGAATCTGTCTTCTCTGAACTGCTTGCAATGCAATCACATCCTTCCTCAAATAAACGGACCAAAACTTTACACTGTAATCCAGGTGCAGTCTCACCAGTGCCTTGTACAGTTGTAACACCACTAGCCGACTTTTTATATTCATTCCTTTAGCATTAAATGCCAACGTTCCATGTGCCTTCCTTATTGCCTGCTGTACCTACGTACTAGGTTACTACAATTCATGCACAAAGACACTCAGATTCTTCTGCACCAAAGCCTTTTAAAATTTCACTCCATTTTAATAATAAGTTGCCTATTTATTATTCCGGCCAAAATAGATAATTTCATACTTAAAAACATTAAACTCCGATTGCCAAATTTTGGCCCATTCACTTAACCTATCTATATCCATTTGCAAATTTCTTACTGCTTTCTTCCAACTTACTTCCCCACTTCTTTTTGTGTCATTTGCAAATTGGACTACAGTAAATTCTACCCTTGAATCCAAGTCATTAATATACATATTAATAAGCTTTGGCACAAAGATTGATTCCTATGGCATCCCACTCGTTACAGCTTGCTGACCAGAAAGTGGCCCCTTTATCCCAACTCTCTCCTTTTTGTTGGTGAGTCAATCCTGTATCCAGCTAATACTTTACGCCTAACCCTGTGTGATCTTGCCTTGTGTATTATCCATTAACTTTGTTAAATGCCTTCTAGAAGTCCAGATACGAACTACTCCTACAGGATTCCATTTTCAACATGCATGTTGTCATGGACCAGACCCTTTCAAATATATCAAGGAGATAGACTAGAACTTAAATGTTATTTTATTTAAAGGTAGGTGTAAGGTGCTGTGTTCCTGATATAATTCAATTGGTAACACTATTTGGCTCAAAGCAAAACACACTTTATTTTTACCCCTAGCCAAGATAGAATCAAAAGAAAGAAGAATTTGCATAACTTTAACTCTAATGAAAAACTTAACATCATAATTGATTATTTAAACTACTAACCAGCAACTGTTCCAATATAGTAACATTCCATAAACACACCCTTGGCAAAGGAAATTTCAGTAAAATAGATTGTCTCATATGCGATGTTTCTCTAGTCCAGGAAGAAATAAACACCAGGAAGAGTTCCAGCAAAGGGAGAGAGAGAACTCCAGCTGTTTGTTGTTGCAGGGAAAGATGTATAACAGCTACCATACCAATTTCAAAACCCCAAGTACTGAAAGCTAAACTAAAACCCTGGTTCTGTGGGAGTCTGCCTCCACGTATTCTTGCTGCTTCAAATCGGGCAAGTTTAAATTGTCAAAATTGAGTAGCATGAGAAAGTTGGGCCTAAAGGCCTGTTTTCATGCCATAGACCTCGATGATTCTATGAATAGATAGTAAGAATTTCTACGCATAGTTAAAAAATGAGCTAACAAGGTAATTGTTAGTATGTAGTGAAGGAGAATTGAGAATGGAAAATAAGGAGTTGGTAGACAAATTGAATAAGTATTTTCAATCGGTCTTGACCACAGAGGATATAAATAACATCCCAGAAACAGCCAGTTAATCAGGAAATGCAAGAGAGGGAGCAATTCAGGAAAATTACAATTGCCAGAGAAATGGTACTGAGTAAATTGTTGCAGCTGACATGTGCACGGATCCTGCAGAATCGGAGTCAAGATCTGAAAAGAAGTTGTGATGAAATAGTTGATGCATTGATTTTAATCTTAATTTTCTAAAAACCCCTAGATTTAGAAAATGTCTATTTCAATTAGAATATAGCAAATGTAACTCTTTATTCAAAAAATGTAGGGAGACGGAAAACAGAAATGTACAGGCTAGCCTACTTAACATCTTAACATATAGAAAATACTAAATATACCAGGTCAACATACTCATGCCTCAACAGTACATCTTTGTTTTTGTACACTAGCCTTCCTGAAATGAGTGTGAACATTGAATTTGGCTCAGAGATAAAAGGTACTGCAGATGCTGGAGAATCCGAGATAACAAGCATGGGGCTGGATGA
>JAHRHZ010000009.1:6826710-6858384 GCA_024137785.1 Ginglymostoma cirratum
GGGTCACCAGACCCGAAACGTTACCTCTGTTTTCTCCTCCACAGATGCTGTCAGACCTGCTGAGCTTTTCCAGCAACTTTGTTTCTGTTCCTGATTTACAGCATCTGCAGTTCTTTTGATTTTTATTTAGTACCTAACATATATAGATGTGGTCCCAACACAAACCTGTGGAGGAGTGCATTAGTCACCAGCTGCCATCCTCATAAAGACCTAATACCATGGGGTTCTTACTTTATTTAATAGCCTTCTGTGCAGCACATTGTCAAAGATTGTCTGGAAATCCAAATAGGTCACATCTACTGGGTCTCTTTTGTCTAACCTGCTTGTTACCTTCTCAAAGAATTCAAACAAAATTGTCAGGCATGTCCTCCCCTTGATGAAACCATGCTGACTCAGCCCAAATTTGCTATGGACTTCCAAGTACTCCATAATCTCATCCCTAATAATGGATCCTACCAATGACCGATGTAGCAGCCTCCTGGCTGCTAAAGCACAACTAACTTGGCCAAATAGTAAGAAATGCTGAGTATATTGGCGAAGTGAAACTTTGAAATTACAAACCCACAGACCAGACACAGCACCAACACAGCAGCCAGATGCAATCAACATTAGTATAATGTAAAAGGCGACAGTTATCCTGGACAGACATACCCAGCACAACATATCCACTAAACAAAGGAGGGCCCAGATAGAAAGGCATTGGGTCCTGCTACACAAAGAAACTATGTGTAGCATCCCATCCAAATGAGTGACTCTGTTTCAAACTATTAAATGTATCTCACTGATTGGCCAGAAAACCATTGAAGAATTATAAAACCAGGGTTCACCTGCAGAGTGCGCTCTTGGAATCTCTCTTGGGTTCATCTGAGGCTAGCGGAGGAGACAAGCATGGCAAGAAGCAGAGACAGATTACCATCCAGAGAGAGAGAGGAAGAAAGCAGCTTCACAGACACAGAGATAGAGCCAGGGAGAGAGCAACTGTGTAAATCTCCAAGAAACCTGGAAGGTATTGTAACCTTAAGGGGCCAAATAGGATTAGAGATAAACTCACTCAAAGATAGTAGGAAATGCCGACGCTGGAGTCTGGGATAACAAGCTGTAGAGCTGGATGAACACAGCAGGCCAGGCAGCATCAGAGGAGCAGGAAGGCTGATGTTTCGGGCCTAGACCCTTCAGAAGAAGGGTCCCGACCCAAAACATCAGGTTTCCTGCTCCTCTGATGCTGCCTGACCTGCTAGGATTAGAGGTAATATGTTTGGTGTTAAAAGTTATTGTAACTTTATTCCAAATAAAGTTGACACTGTTTTGCATTGGTACTAGTTTGTGTTCATATTGATTTGACCACTTCGGTATTGTGGGATGCCTGGGCAAATTCATTCATAACATTCTGGTTGGAGTTGTCTAAATTATTTTAAGGAGAGGCTAGACAATATTTGCCATCCCTGGGTGGCCTTAAATAAGAAGTGACTGTCAGGTCCTCTGAAATCAAACCCACCAGCCTGCTATCCTCAAGATTCAGTTTGAGCCATGATTAAGAGGATGAATACCCCATGTGAAAGCCAGGATTCAAGTTAGCCACTGAGGATACATGCAACCAACCAGGAATTGGCCTATCAGCCAAATGTTCTATAGCCAGAGCGAGCAAAGTGTGAGCTGGAAAAGGGTAGCAGGATATAGAGGGGCCATGAGGAAGTAAGCCTAGAGGGTTTCCCTGACAACAAGATGCGGAGCTGGATGAACACAGCAGGCCAAGCAGCATCATAGGAGCAGACTTGAAGCTTTCCTGCTCCTATGATGCTGCTTGGCCTGCAGTGTTCATCCAACTCCGCACCTTGTTGTCTCGGATTCTCCAGCATCTGCAGTTCCTATTATCTCTCGAGGGTTTCGCTCTTGTTTTGGAAGCCGCAGGGACATTTTGGACTCCTTGAACAAACCAAGGGATCTTTTATTTTTACCCCCTGTTGGTCAGTATGAGGGGAGCTTTATTTTATTTATTTTCAGTTCCAATGAATAGAAGAAATTTTCCTCTGAATTTTAAGCCCATATTGTCCCTGTCCTGGGAGCATTTGATGGGGATGGAGCTGAGTGAATTCTTACAGCCCCACTCCAATTTGGAGAAATGAAAGAAGGGGCAAGAATATGCCAAAGAGTCCCAGACAGGCTCCCCCTCCATACAAGCCCCTTGCCCTTAGAGGAGGGAACTCCAGCAAACGAATGCCAAACCCAATCTGTGCTATAATTGTAGCCGAACTGGCCATTTCATTCGGGACCGTTGGACACCTAAAATTCCAACCTTGCACTGGCAAGCTTGGGAAAAAGGGCCAACGTCCAGGGTACCGTCCTGACAGCAACGACTGGAGCAAAAACAGACTGTGGCTTATATATTGAGGATAACAGGGGCAACCCCATGATGGAAATAGCTTTCAAGGTACCCTGCCACATGAGAGCACAAGCTACCGTCCACGGACAGGGCACATTTATTCTATTGCCCTTGTTGTTTTCATAATAAAAGGGGGCCCTGGAATGGGTGACAATTGAACAATTTGACAATCTTAAAATGTTACGTAGAACATGGTGTCAGATCCTAGACAAAGCTATTTTCAGAAATTACTCTTGTTCCTTTTTGAGGAAGCACACCGGAACGGCTAATCGAAGACGGCAACGCAATCCTTACAGAGGGTTTATCATGCATGATGCATAACTATTATAATGACTGCATCCAAAATGTAGCATGGTCTCAAGGGAAAACAGTGTACCCAGGATGCCTGTGGTACGACCCAGCAGACACTGCACGGTGTATAGGTGGTACCCTCTGGGTCCACCCTGAGAAATTGGTGATATTCAGGTGCAAGGATCAGTTTGTGATGTGGGGGAAAGCCAGTTGGAGTTACATATTGTGTTATGTGAGTGTGGGGATCACTAACAGTGGTAGGGTTTCTCCAAGAATGGGTGCACAGCAGTGGGATGACTAGTACATAGATATGTAACTAATACCAATCATAATAGATATATCAGGGATACAGTTACCAGAGTGTTGTCCTACTGCGTGATATTCCCACCTGACCTGCAGAATAATGGGACAAGGAACAGGGATATATGAGGGAAAACCCAGACCAGCAGTTAATAGGCAGGGGAGAAGGGAAATCTTTACTGATCTAGGCACGAAAAATGGGGCAGGAGTGCCAACAGTCAATACCCTTGATTTGGCTAATTTGGACAATATACTCAGGATATTGACCGAACAAGCCGAAGGAAACTTAGATGGTCTGAATACAAACAATCGACAAATGACCACGGGATAACTAGTAGAGAAAAATGTTGGTCACCACTTCGTGACCATAGTGGAGGAACATACTAAGACAATTAACTAGATCATCTAGGGCAAAATCAGGGATGACAGTGAGCAGCAAAACTGCAGACTGTGCTGTATCTACAGTAATGGGATGATTGAACAGCTGAGGGAGGACCTCAGGCAGGCTGGCCAAGGAAAGGTGCCATCCTAGATCAGTGATGAACAGCTTGACATTTCTTCCAGGGGAGAACCCACACCAACATCTCCAGCTGTCAGTTGCAGCACCTCACTGAGATGTGGTACAAAGACATCTGCGAGAACACTCTTGGCGAGGCACTCCAATTAATCTGAGTGACAAAGCTGGTTTGAGGACATTTAAAGTTGAAAATCTTGGAATTATTAAAAAAAGGTATTTGGATGGGTTACCATGATACCATCCCATATGCTGTGGAGAGACAGCAGGCAATTGATAGGGACCACTCAAACAAACAGACCTTACCATCATGTCCATACACTGTCAACCATGAATTTGGCATGCTCATATTTCGATGTGGTCCTAATTGCCACCCGCTTGATATATCTCAGGATATTGGTGGTTAAGATTGCAGGCTGGGAAAGACAGATATGCCAAGGGATCAGCACATTCACAATGCATAATAATGTACATGCACATGGGGGCTTTAAGGTGGATGGAATTCGTACGGTTATTCCAACTGTCACTTCTATTTGTTCCAATTACTGAATGTTATTTATGCGCTGCAATCCTGTATGGATTATTGAGACGGAAATTTTCATTTCTTTGTGCATATAGTTGTAAGAAAGGCTTGACCATTGCACACAATGGTTTTCAGATGAAGATGTAGGCTTTCCTAAACAACATAACCAATTTTCTGAAGAAGGGCCCCAACCCGAAACATTGATTTTCCTGCTCCTCTGACGCTGCCTGACGTGCTGTGTTCCTCCAGCTCCGCACTGTATTGTCCCTGACTCCAACATCTGCAGTTCTTGCTATCTCCTAATCAACTTTTACAATTAGGTTTGAACTTCATTTGCATAAGCTTCTATCCAAATTGAATTCACAAATAGGGAGGTTATATTTCAATTCTAAAGGGCATTGGTGAGACCACAGTTGGAGTCTTGTCTACAGTTTTGATCATTTTATTGAAAGAAGGGTCTAAATGTATTGGAGAGCAGGTTTACAAAACAAACAAAAGGTTTACTATATAAACAAAAGCAAGATTCTGCAAAGAGATAACAAGGTGTGGGGCTGGATGAACACAGCAAGCCAAGCAGCATCATAGGAGCAGGAAAACTTGACGTTTTGGGCCTAGACCCTTCCCCAAGATTCTGCAAACGTTGGAGATCTAAAATAAAAATGGTAAGTGCCTCAACAGTCCATTCTGAAGAAGAGTTCTGGGGCTCAAAATGTCAACACTGTTTCTCTTTTCATAAATACTGACAGACCTGCTGAACTTCTCTGGCACATTCTGTTTTTATTACTAAACTACTCCCCAGAGTGGACAAGTTGTCTTATGAGGAATGTTGGTTAGACTAGCTGAGAAGATCAGTGTGAAGTAACTCTGCAGAGGCTGGTATCCCATTACCGCGTCATCCATTATTTATATGTGGAAAGTCCTTGACACTGATCTAGCTCCCAGAGTCAGCTCTTAGTGTCAGGATGTCTGACTCTCCTGTTTTAATCTGTCAGCCAGGTCTTCTTGATTAACAGATCCATTCAGGGATCTCGTATTCTATGCTGTCTACCTGCCTAACCTCATTACAATCACTACATCCCCCTGCTTTTGAGCCCAAGGACATAAGCCAGTTCTTTCTCTTGTAGCTCCTGTAGTTTTAAGGTCTGTGTTCAGCAATACAATCCATCTTTATTTGGTGCTCTTTTACTACATGTGGGAGAGGCCAGAGACTGTTCTGATTCTGGCTTTCTTGTGGGGCCCAGTTGGCCTCTGAAATACAGCTCAGGTCGGGGAAGAGGTCACTGATACTTTAGCTTCTCCAACCGAATACATCATTTTTTTACATATTGTGTACAATAATTACATGGAACACTGATGTCATTGTTCCCACCCCCTTATCTAAACCTCCAATCCTATAAAACACCTGATCAATGATGGAAACCCCTATGGACAACTTTAGGTTCCCCATGACCTAATGATGTTTACTAGACATCATTATCATTAGGTCTTGGGATCGTACAATGTACCACTTTAATTTACATTCCAGTCTTAACAGCTATATTCTCTCTTGGACATTTCCCAGACTGGTTTATCTCTAAGGACTTGTTTGAATTCTATTCTTCATTGTATTCATTGCTATCCTCATCAAATTCTGTTACTTGTATTATATTTCCCACTATCCTAATTACGGGATATACAAAAAGATGCTAATTCCTCCTAATAGATATAAAATTCATAATATCATTTCTAGTATAAGGTTAGTTATGTATAAAGTTATATAGTTACACCTAATGTTAAAATTCTTTCACCAACAAGTTGTGAGCAGGTTCTGTCTCACCTGACCTTGGAAGGTTAGCTAACCACTGCCCCTCTATGTTGCAGCTGTGGCTATAACTCCTTCTATTCACATGCTATCTGTAGGTGTGTTTTAAATAGGGGATTGCTTCTAAGACGAAATTTACAGTCCCTATTCTAAACATTTCTACACTAAATCTTTTACTTAATCAGACAACACCTATTCAGATTCCATTAATAAGACTGAAACTCATTCACTTTCACAGCTCAGTAAGCTTGTCTGAACTCCTAAGGTTTTACAAAATATATTCTTGTTCCGCATTTACTTTATCACTTGTCTCTGTCCTTCCTCCCTTGGTCCTTGGATGTACAAATTCATTTGAGTTGTTTTCATCATTATTAATTAGATATATATTTAGGTTGTGGAGGTGCCGTTGTTTATTTTCTCAAAGTCATGTTAGTGCCCTTTGGAGGTTATCTGATTTCCCTATTTGATGTTCTCGTTGACAGGATGGGAACTCCTCTCCACTGTCTATAGCCCTTTGTTGAAAGGAATTTAGCCGGGATGCTTACGGAGGAAGCTGATGGGTGTGACACCAGTAGCCAGATGGGAAGCGACTAACTCAGTGGGCTAAGTGTGTTCTATATACATATAGGTACCCCCTTTCATTTCTGCTTCTTTTTAGCAGTTGTGTTAAAAAATCTGCCAGGCTGCTGATGCTAATCGAGTTAAACTGCCACTGCATAATATTTGAGCAGGTGGATCATTAAAATCTCAATTGTTCATTCTGATTCAATGACTCTTACCAATTTCTATGGATGCATCAAGGAAAGCATCCTACCTGGATACATCACAGCTTGGTACGGCAACTGCTCTGCCCAAGACGACAAGAAGCTTCAGAGAGTGGTGAACGTAGTCTAGTTCATTACGAAAACCAGCCTTCCTTCCATTGACTCTGTCTACACTTCCTGTTGCCTTGGAAAAGAGGTCAACTTAATCAAATATCCCTCCCACCCCGGTTATACTCTTGTCCATCTTCTTCCATTGGGATGAAGATACAAAAGTTTGAAAACATGCATCAATGGATTTATGAACAGCTTTTTCTTCACAGATATCAGATTTATAGAGTCAGAGAGTCATACAGCTCGGAAACAGGCTCTTCAGTCCAACCAGTCCATGCTGAACATAATCCCAACCTAAACTAATCTCACCTGTCTGCTCCTGGCCCATATCCCTCCAAATCTTGCTATTCATGTACCTATTCAAATGTCTTTTAAATGTTGCAACTGTACTCACATCCACTACTTCCTCACGACGTTTAATCCACGCGCAAACCACCCTCAGTTTAACGAAAAATTGCCCTTCATGTTCTTTTTAAATCTTTCTCCTCTCCCCTTAAAAATGTGCCCCAGTCTTGAAATTCCCTATCTTCGGGAAAAGACAACTACCATTTAATCTATCTATCCCTCTGTCAGGTCACTTCTCAACCTCCAACACTCCAGTGAAAGAAAATGTCCCAGTCTATCCAGCCTTTCTTCATAACTCAAACCTTCCATACCCAGCAACATCTGGTAAATCTCTTCTGAACCATCTCCAGCTTAATAACATCCTTCCTATAACTGGCTGACAAGAACTGGACACAAGAGTCCAGATGGGGCCTCACTAATGTCCTATAAAACCTCAACATGACGTCCCAACTCCTACACTCAAAGGACTCAGCAACAAAGGCAAGTGTGCTAAATGCCTTTTTAACCACCCTGTCTATATGTGATACAAGCTTCAAAGAATTATGTACCTGCACCCTTAGGTCCCTCTGTTCTATAACACTACCCAAGGCTCTACCATTAATTGTATAAGCCCTATCCTTGTTTGTTGTACTGAAATGCAATACCTTTGCATTTCAAGGTAATGAAATTACCTTGATTGAACTCCATCTGCCATTTTTCAGCCCATTGACCCATTTGATCAAGATCCCTTTGTAATCTTATAGAACCTTCTTCACTGTCTACCATGCTACCAGATTTGGTGTCGCTCGCAAACTTGCTAACCTTGCCTCCTATGTTCTCATCCAAATCATTGCTATAAATGACAAGCCAAAGAGGACCCAGAACCAATCCCTGCAGAACGCCACTGATGATAGTCCTCTAGTTCGAAAAGCAATGCTCCACTATTACTTTCTGTCTCCTGCTGTTAAGCCATTTATGTATCCAATTGGCAAGCTCACCCTGAATCCTACATGATCTAACTTTACTAATTATTCTACCATGTGGAATCTTGTCAAAGGCTTTACTAAAATCCAAATAAACAATGTCTACTGCACTGCCCTCATCAATCTTTTGAGTAACTTCCTCAAAAAACTCCATGAGACATGATTTTCCTTACACCAAACCATGCCGACTATCCCTAATCAATTTTTGCCTCTCGAAATGCCCATAAGTCCGATCTTTTATAATCACCTCCAACAATTTCCCCACAACCTTACGTATGGACCTTTCATATATTGGAGTTGATCTTTCTCTGCACCTTCCCTGTAGCTGTAACACTATATTCTGCATGCAGTTCTATTACCCAGATGTACTCATGCTAGGTATGATTTTTCTTGATAGCATGCAAAACAATACTTCTCACTGTATCTCAGTATATGTGACAATAGTAAATCAAATCAAATCTTGGTACCAGCTACCAGCTCATAGCGCACATCCTTGAGGATGGAGGGACCTTCTGTGCACATGCTCAAGTTAGCAAAGCCTTCTTTGCTTGATAAGTGTTTCTCTCATCAACATTTGGAGCATCTCTGATCAGACAATGCTACACTTCTGTCTAAGTTTTCATTCTTGATAGGTTGCGGAGTTTCCTATCTGATAAAGCATGGAATGACACTCCTTCCAAGGAGAGCAGAGATAAAGAGAGTGAAAAAAATGTAGATCAGAGTCAGGACCTAGGAAGCAGCCCTGTATCACTCCATTCTTCATCTGAGAGTTAAAAGCATCAAAATGATTGGTGCCATGTATGACATCATGGAAGGACTGCATCAGTCTACTGGTAAGTAACAGCACTCTTAAAAATAATTGGAAAAAGCTATACCTAACTTCTACTTTGCAAGAATTTACGAGATTTACCTTTAAAACAGGTCATTCCTAAGCAAAAAGGCCTCTTTCACTTGAGGTTCCCATGGAAGGATTGTATATATGTTGCAAATGTGTTAAGTACAAAAAAAGATTGGATGCCTATCAAAAACTGGCCTCAATTTTTGTCTCCTCTCACAATTCTGTTGAGTCAGATGAAGAAATGAAGAATTTTGGTTTCGTGGTTATTGATATAATTAACCGCACAATTTTGTAATTATAATACCAAAGGCAATTTTATCAGAAAGCGGGCTTACACCAGAATCCAACAGTAGTCCAGACAGCTTGATGACATGATTACGACTTCTCTTTTTGATAGATTGTAAAGAAAATCTGTTCTGTTGTAAAAGTGTAACATCGTTTTCTATGCATCAAGTAAAAATGTAACACATTGATTAAGACCATAAGACCATAAGACCATAAGACATAGGAGTGGAAGTAAGGCCATTCGGCCCATCGAGTCCACTCCGCCATTTAATCATGGCTGATGGGCATTTCAACTCCACTTACCCGCACTCTCCCCGTAGCCCTTGATTCCTTGCAAGATTAATTTGTTCCTCTAATCAAAAGCCAGTGAAAGAACACCTCGAAATGCAAAGGGGCCAATTTCTTGACATATTCACGCGTTGTGTGTATTTTTAAAGCTTTCAAATAGTTGATTAATAGTACACTCAATAGTTCACACTTCTAGGATTGCTAATGGATTTAATCAGCCAGGTTTTGTTGGATCTTTGTTAATACTGACAGCTCAAGTACATCAGGAAAAAAAAAACAAAACATAAAGAAGATTCAGCATTAGTTCAGTCCCTTCTGGTTTGTTTTCTTGCTTACGATACAGTCATATTTAATAATACTAAAAGAAAAAGAAAAAGAACAACATATAAAGAAGATTCAGCATTGGTTCAGTTCCCTTTTAGTTTGTTTTCTTGCTTACAATATAGTGATATTTAATAATATTTAGATCAATTCTCCCACCTTAAGTATCAATTTTTCATTTATTGTGGATTTGATGTTACGCCTACTCTGATCTTCCCTACTACTATTTATTTTTGAGTCTCTTGACAGGAATACAAATACTTTCCGCCTGATTCATGCATTATTGCATTCTGTTTCTGCAAATTGTAGGAGAAAATATTTTGTTCAATGTGTATTACTGACTTTTTACTTCTGTGCTTTTTTTTAGTCTTACATAGAAGGTAGTCTGGGCTGTAATTCAAAAATTAAAGCTACGACAACAGATTTCTTTTTTACTGGTGTTGCCCACATAATATTGACAAGAAGACCAGTAACCAAAGAAGAAATTAAGTGTACCTAGCAGATTTCAGGAATGTTAAATTTAATGGTGTTAATAAATATTCTAATTAATGGCCCTAATTTATAAAATAAAAAAATCACTATTTTCATCTTCAACATTTCAACAATGTATTAGATTGTACAAATTAATTTATATTGTAATGAGTTAGATCCGTTAGAGAGATAGACATCTTTTAAAAACAACTTCAAACTTCCAGGTAACAGCTAAAAGAATTACGCGTCAAGATTTTAAATTAAGCAAATGTCTTCCAACTACCTTTTAATTTAGCCCTCTTCTCAGCCTTTGCATTGCCCTTAATGGATTTTGCACGTAAATTACTCAATTTTGAACACAGATGATTTACTGTTGGTGGTTGTTAAATGAAAAAGTACCATGATTTGGTGATGGGAAGAATAAAGTTCAGTGTGTATGACTACTTCTGGATATAGAAGAAAACAGAAAACAAATCAAATTAGGCAAGTTTCCTCTAAATCTTCAAATGCCCTCTTCAATATGAGACTGAACTTTCACACTCATGCTGCATGCAATCATTTGAGTTAGTATTTTCTCCGCTTAACATGCGACTTTGCTGCTTCTATTTCTTCTGCTCTACTTCTTGCATGGCTGCCAACTACGCAAAACAAAACTGCTAACGTATTTTCATCTATAATATTCATGGGTCTCAAGAGAATTCTATAACCTAACTTGAAAAACAGCTGCTTCTGCCTTCCGTCCACAGAAATGGGAAACACATTAGATCTTGTTATCTTTGATTTTAACCCCATTTGATTATGTAAGTAAATCGATGGTTTACAAGTCCACTGTAATGATGAGGAGGAATTTCTTCAGCCAGAGGGTGGCTAATCTGTGGAACTCATTGCCCCAGAAGGCTGTGGAGGCCGAGTCATGAAGTCATACAGTCACAGAGTCAAACAGCTTGGAAACAGACCCTTCGTTCCAAGTCATCCACACTGCCCAGACATCTCAATCTGCAAGCATTTGGCCAATATCCGTCTAAACCCATACAGATGCCTTTTAAATGTTGTAATTGTACCCTCCTCCATTACTTCCTCTGGCAGCTCATTCCATACACCCAATACTCTCTACCTCTCAGGTCATTTTAAAATCATTCTCCTTTCACCTTAAAAGCATATGCCCTCTAATTCTGGACTCCCTTACCATCCTCATGATCTTATAAACCTCTATAAGGCCAGTCCTTAGCCTCCGATGGTCTAGGGAAAATAGCCCCTGCTTATTCAGCCCCTCCATAATAGCTCAGACCATCCAGTCCAGGCAATATCCTTGCAAATCTTTTCTGCAACCTGTCAAGTTCAACAACACCTTCCTTTAGAAGGGCAACCAGAATTGTACACAGTATTCTAAAGGTGGCTTCATCAGTGTTCTGCACAGCAGCAACATGACATCCCAACTCCTATTCCCAATGTTCTGACTAATGAAGGTAAGCATGCCAAATGCCTTCTTCACCACCTTATCTACTTCTGACTGCACCTTCAAGGAGCTATGCATCTGCACTCCCGAGGTTTCTTTGCTCGGCAGCACTTTGAAGTCGTTGAGTATATTTAAGACAGAGAAAGATAGATTCTTGATTGGTAAGGGGATCAAAGGTTATGAGTAGAAGGCAGGAGAATGACGTTGAGAAACATATCAGCCATGACTGAATGGTGGAGTAGACCTGAGAGGCTGAAAGGCCCTATTCTGTGCCAATACCATTTGGTTTTATGGTCAGCGCTCTTTTAAAGGTGGTGCTAAGACCCCATTCTTTGCCGTTTAGATAATTCTATCCCAGTCTGGATTAGGATAATTAAACTTCCTCACTATAATTACTCTGAGTTCTGTAATTTCCTTTCAAATTTGATCCTCATTACTTCCCAAAAATTGGTGCTTAAGGAAGGCTCCCAAAGTGCAATGGTACCTCAATTCATTTCTAGCTGTAACCAAGTGAATTCTATCCTTGGCCCCTTTGGGACATCCAGCTTCTCCATCACTGGAATGTTTTCCTTAATCAGTACTGCTACCCTTCCCATTTTTCCTGAACACCTTGTGTAGTGGTTCTGTGTTCGCAGACAGATTCATGCTAAATGTTCAGCAAGCAGTGTTGCAGGAAAGTAGTTAGAACTCTACCACATACATCATGCAAAGTGGGGTGTGCCAATGGTAGTTAGTCACATGCTCTGCATCTGAATTAGTTGCTCATTAGCATGTCTATTTTTTCTAAATTGATATCACAACATTTCCCTCTTTTACATTAAATCCATTAAGTGCAAAAATAAATTGGGGTAGTTCTGAAAATTACTCAAAATAAGTCTATGTTTGAGAGTTTAGGATTGGAAGAAATTAAATAGTTTAAGAGTCCGTATTCTGAATAGTTGATGTAGTTAACGACCCTCATGTAGAGCAACAGATTGAATTTCATAGATGTCAGAAACCCTGTAACTGCTTGTTGCACTAGGAAGAGTACTTGTGGTATCCATGCAAACTTGTTGCAGCTAAATTTTGATATCAATGTAACAGGGCAAGGAAACAACAGTCTGTTAATGTAAGCACTTAATTTGACTGCTGTACGCTGCATCATTGTCTTCAATGATTCACATATAAATCCTTCAGGATTGTAACTAATAAGATGATTGTGCTCACTCCAGCGTCCACTTTGTTTGTGAGTGTTAAAACAAACAGAAGTTGCTGGAAAAGCTCAGCAGGTCTGGCAGCATTTGTGAAGAAAAAACCAGAGTTAATGTTTTGCGTCTGGTGACCGGAAACGTTAACTCTGATTTTTTTCTTCACCGATGCTGCCAGATCGGCTGAGCTATTCCAGCTGAGCTATTCTGTTTTTGGCTTGCTTGCTATTTCCTGGTTACTATATCAATAAATAATAATTATAACTGCACATCACGCTGCCAGATGTTGGCCAGATACAGCATTTCATATTTTGTGCTATTTGTTAGCTGTGTGTTGTTATTGCGAGTCTTTCCTTTCTCCAAAAGGATTTTTTGGAATGTTTTGATCAGTGCTGCAGTTATAACCTGTTTCATTATCCCCCAAATCAGCTCAAATTTTGAGAAGTCATAGTCCTTGCCTTTGTCACATCACCTGCTGATAAACTGATCAATTGATTCCTGTGACTGTATCCAAATCCTGAATTCTCAAGTTTACTTTGACATGAAGCTGCTCCTCTAGCACGTTCCATTGTTTAACAAGGCAATTCTGATTCTTCTCAGATAGCCCTGAATTGTTGACTCTGAGCAATAGTGATCTTTATTTTCAGAGCTTGTGCGTCTAGGTCTGTGACAGGTAAATCTGAGAAAAGACATCTCCATCCTTAGTTTACAAAGGCTAAATCGGATAGGACATTGACTTATTCCAGGGAATTTGGAGGTCATTTTCTTGTTGATCCTTGTATTTTATGAACACTTCTGATGTGCAGGAAATTTGTAACCTTGAGACTTTATTGTGAGATTTATCCCATGGTCATTTCTTTTAAATTTTTGTGTGCTTTTTTATCTTTTTGTACACAAATGACAGCTCCCACAGTCCAATTTAAAGCTCATTCATTGCTCCTCTTCATCGCTGTTCAATCAGCAATGATCGTTGAGGAATGCTACCCTTGGAATTTCAATATATGGACAGTTTCTGCACTGTGTAAAATCTTGTCTGAGTCTATTTCTGTGGTCTTCAACCTCACATCACTGGCACATGTACTGGCACTAGAGTGGGTGCAGAGGAAGCTCACTCGATCAATTCTGGAGTTGAGACGGTTGGCTTATAAGGAGAGATTGAGTAGCTTGGGACTATACTCATTGGAATTTAGAAGAATGGGGGGGTATCTTATAAAAACATGTAAAATTATGAAGGGATACATAACATAGAAGCAGGAAGGTTGCTTCCACAAGCAGGTGAAATGAGAAGTAGGGGCACAGTCTCAAAATAAGGAGGAGCAAATTTTGGACAGAGTTGAGGAGGAACTTCTCCACTCAAAGGGTTACGAATCTGTGGAATTCCCTGCCCAGTGAAGCAGTTGAGGCTTCCTCATTGGATGTTTTTCTGGCAAATATAGATTTTTGAAACAGTAAAGGAATTAAGGATGATGGTGAGTGTTCGGGTCCTTGACACGTTGTCTAGGAGAAAACACCGCTTCTGACAACGTGTTTGCTCAGCAGAAACATACCAATCTCACACCAAGCCTGGTAAACTAGGTTTGGTTCTGTTTTCTTGAAGACACTTACTCGGCGGATAGATTCATTATAATGATTCAGCAACTATTACTACGGGATACACTGCTGCAACTGCCTCACATTAAAAGGAACAAACTAGACACTGGGGGAGGTGATGGCCTAATGGTATTATAGCTGGACTTTTAATCCAGAGACCCAGATAATGTTCTGGGGACCCAGGTTCAAATCCCACCGTGGCAGATGGTGGAATTTGAATTCAATAAATATCTGGAATTAAGAATCTAATGATGACTGTGAATCCATTGTCGATTGTTGGAAAACACCATCTGGTTCACTAATGTCCTTCAGGGGAGGAAACTGCCATCCTTACCTGGTCTGGATTACATGTGATTCCAGACCCACAGCAATGTGGTTGGCTCTGAACTGCCCTCTGGGCAATTAGGGATGGACAATAAATGCTGCCTCGTCAGTGATGCCCTCATCCCATTAATGAATAAAGAGGAAAAAAATTCAATGGCTCTTAGCCATGTGTTCTACATTCCTGTTTTCTACACAGTATCATGATTTCTTAAATCATTATCACAACCTCCAGGAATGTTTCGTACCCAGAGTTGTCCTTTATCCACCTACTCTTTAGGTTTCTGTTACTACCACAAAATCATTATGTTATCTTATAGCTATCTTTGCCTGCAGCTCACCAACTACACTCAGCAGATTTACATATACATATGTACTGCAAACCTCAGAGATAATCTAACTATTTCCCCCTGACATTCAATGTTTGCAGCAAGATTGACTTCTCCAACCTCAACGTCCTCAGTGTCAGACAAAAAAGAAACTGAAAGAACTGTGGAAACGGGAAATCGGAAACAAAAACGGAAATCGCTGGACAATCTCAGCATGTCCGGCAGCATCTGTGGAAAGAAATCAGAGTTAATGTTTTAGGTCCAGGGACCCTTCTTCAGAACTGAAGCATTGTGTCAGGATTGACCAGAATCCTCCTGGCCTAGACGTATAACTACTGTGGCTACAGTACAAGGACAGAGGCAGGAAATTCTGTGGTGAGTGACTAATCTCCCTTCTAATTCATATTTTGAATCTCCCCCGAAGTGTGAGGGTGGGGGCTTCGCACAAGTAACCTCATTTGGTGAAAATGCCTTTTTGGATGTGTACCATCCAGACCATTAGTGGGATTTGCAGATCAAGCAGCAGCTCAGATACCCTGATCTCAGTGAGACCAGTAAGGCAGATAGTTGGGTTTTTACCGACCAATTTACACTTCCCAAGTGTACCAAGTCAAATGATGATCGCAGGAACAGCAACGGTAAGTCCACACTGTGATGGGTTGGAAGCCCCTGCTTAACTAGACAGAGATGATTGGGGCCAGTAAATGAAAATGAGGACCAATGAGTGGTAGTAGACAATGGGCTGTGGGTTACATGACAGCCCTTCAAAGGTGGGACTGTGATAATTGCCGAACGATTGGAGGTTCTTTAAGGTCCTGGGACAGGTCAGGATTATTGACTACTTCCATGCAGAGTGTAGCCAGTGCCATGGATGCATATCCTTCAATCAAGTGAGTCCATCACTCCTTCAACAACATCAAGTAGACTCTAGATGCTGAGTTTCTGCCACTTCTAGCAGGAATACAAATAGTTTCAGCTTGGCCTCACAGTCACACTGATCTACGCTAAAGTGTACTCCAGCGCTGGCAGATTAAACTGTGACTGGGATGAGAGAGGGGTGAAGCTAAAAATGGAGATTCGTCTCAAAGCACTTGCATTTATTCTCACCCAGAGCTCTCCTCTCCATCAACACCCCTCATACTGCTCATTCTGCCCACTACCATGTTTGTGAGCAGGTTGGCCACCCACTGTTAAACACACATGGCCCCCAATATCCCAAGGACATCATTTGAGAACATCTCAGCATTTAGAGCAGCGACCTGATTGGCCTACCTCTGCCTCTATTGGAGCCACAAGGTTTGCTCAATTTGAAGCACATCTGTAGCTCTATTGGTCCTGCATCTGGATCTTTCCCAACAATACATAAGAAACATTGTGTAAAGAAGATTTGTAAAGTGAGACTTCAGTGCATTGAATTTCCTCATTTCTGATGTCCCAAACCATTTGAAAAAGACAGCCAATCCATTAAGTCATTTTGCTTTACTGCATGTTATTCTCATAGAGTTGTGACATGAGATCTATCTACTATAGATAGACTTTAGATATTTATTTGAACTTGCACCATACTAGCATTCATAACATCAAAATTTTGAATATAACTTGCATAATTGGAATAATACAGCACTATGAAGGATATTATTAAATTGGAGCTGGTTCTGAAAAGGTTAACCAGGATGATGCTTGGAATGGAAGGTTTGAGCTATAAAAATAGGCTGGATAGGCTGGGGCGTTTTCCACTGCAGTTCAGGAGATTGAGGGGTGGATCTTACGGAGATCTATAAAATCAAAAGAGACATAGTAAGGTGAATAGCAAGGATCTTTTCCCTAAGGTGTGAGAGTTCAAAACTAGAGGGCATATTTTTACGGTGAGAGGAGAAAGATTTAAAAAGGACATGAGGGGGAGATTTTTAACATAGAGAGTGGTTAATGTGTGGTATGAACTGCCAGATGAAATGGTAGATGACGATATGATTACAACATTTTAAAGACATTTGGATAAATATATGTATAGGAAAGGTTTAAAGGGAAATGGGGCCAAATGCAAGTAAGTAGGACTAATTCAGTTTGGGTGTATGATTGGCATGGACTAGTTGGACCAAAGGGTCTGCTTCCATGTTGTATGATTCTATGACTCTATGACTCTAAACCAACTGTTAATATTGAATATCCATTGGTATCTTTTCTTGAGACTGACTTAATTGCAGCTATGCTTCCACCCTGGTTTCACTGGCAAGTTTCAGAAAACCAAGGAAACATGTGGACCCAATGTGAATAGCAAACAATATGATACTATCACTCCAGTTGAGAGATGAGTCTAAAGAATTTGACACCTGCCTCTTTAGAGAGATTGTACGCACACAGCTAATGCAGGCTCCAGCAAAATGAAGAAGTTGAACAGTTCAAGTCTCCTTCCTAATATGCCATGATAAACAATGCCCCCACTATCATCACACCCAAATCCATATGATTCTCAAGATCAAAATTCAGGAGTAAGAATTGGGAAGAGTTTGCTACTGACATGGGAAGTTCATGGTGGGTCATAAACATTTGCGTTGGCCAATTGGCCCAAACCTGTCTGAAGTAACATACAACAAAGTGGCCTAAATGATTATTACTTCAGTGTATGCTGGAGAACACAAATGAAGTTTAATGAAAAATGATGGAACAAATAGCATGAGGAGCCATTTTACTTATAGCGTATCAAGCAAGTCAATATCAAGAAAGGTTTAATATAAAATTAGATGAAATGATTAGTACAAAGATAAGTTTTGTTGTATTGGATATGCATTGCTCATTGCTAGCACCTTAATTTTTATTTTGGTCTTAGATTCCTTCCTGCTCAATTGCAACGATCAAAACTAGAAAACACTGTGCAAAAATTGTGACGTGAACTTCTGTAGGGCTACTGCAGATCAATATCCCGACTACAAAGAATCACATTCAAATTTCCTGAGCTGATGGAATATTTTTATGTCCATTTGCCTTCTTTGCTACCAAAGTAGACTTTAAAAGCAGGCAATTATTTTTTATTGTTAAAACAGTACAAAGTGGTGTGGGTCACAGTTGATCGCCTTGTCACTGTTGGTGATATTTGTACCTGTGAATCAGAAGACTGTTCGTTCAAATGCCACTGTAGCAAATGAGCACAGATCAAGACTATTACTCCAGTTCAAAACTGAGCGAGTGCTGCAATGTCAAAAGTGCTGTCATTGGATGATATGACAAACAAAGGCCTTGCCTACCCCCTCAGGGGGATTTAAAGATCCTGTTTTAAAGAGGGCTCTATCCCTGGTGTCCTGAATAATATTCATCCCTCAATCAATATCATAAAACTGCTTATCTGGTTTCATCAATTTGTTGTTTGAGTGAGCCTGCTGTGTGGAGACTAATTAATTCTTGTCTTATGTTTTAACAGTAATTCCATTGGTTGCAATGCATTTTGGGATTTCCTATGCTTGGGAAAGGCATTATTATAAACACGTTAAGAAAATCTTCACTAATTTGTGCATATCTCGGTGATGGAATCTGATTTATGGTGTTTACCGAGAAAAAGATATAGATAAACGATTCAGAAGATTGTAATGCCAATTTTCAGGTGTGTCAACTGATACTAAGCTTACCAGGAACATAGACGCTACGACACATCAGGCTGAAAGACCAAACCAAGTACTCCCTTGGGAAACATTTCCTATCCTGGCCTTCCCTACTTTGCCAATTAACATCCCATCTGCCCTCTTACCCTGAACCAGAGACTCTTCACATGACCATCTGAATTCTCCAATGTATAATCATAGACAGCTTTACTCAATGGATTAATAATACAGAAAGGGAAAATTTACACATTGATGACCAGTATAATCAGTCCTTGGAACTGAACAGACAAATTCTTTCATTCTAAGGAGAACAGATTATATAAAATGAGATGCAATCAGGTATATCCCTGCAGTGAAACGAAGTAAAACAACACATGAAAAAATCGGTCTTCATGACTTTCTAAGAATTCTGTTGGAAAGATGTGGCAATTTCAATGTTGTTCTATTGTAAGCTGTAAAAAGACTTTGTCAGACATAATTGCTTCTATTTATCTTCCTACAATAGAAGAATATCAATAGGTTTGTGATAAGCTTAAAGACTCTCTTGCATATTCGCTTGAATACAGGGATATTAAAATTTCCATTAAGATGGGAAATTAAAGTGATGAACAATTAAGGTCAGGAATCCCAGAAAAATGGGACGATATCCAAGGAGAAGGAAATAGGAGGCAGGTTGCATGGTCGGAATTGCAGGGAGGTGTTGGGAGGTAACAGAAGAATCATGGAAGGAGCTGAGGAATAGAAATATCAGAGTTTAGGGACATTTAAAGGTCCGTAGATACTATGGTGGAGAATGACACAGAGAGGTTGAGGAGCTGATAAAGGAATTTGGAAACATCCAAGAATTAAACAGGCAGTTCACAGAGTTGCAGTTGGGCCTGCAAAACAGTCCTGCTCCTGCTGGCCTACAACTTGTACAGTAAACACAAGTTAATTTTCTTATTTATTGGCAGGATGTAGATATTCCCGGCAAGGACACATTTATGGCCCATCTTTAAATGCACCTGAGCAGATGGTGGTGAACTGTTGTGATATTTCTTAAATTCACTCATGGGATGAGGGTGTCACTGACTAGGCCAGCATCTATTACCCATCAATAAATGCCCAGAGGGCAATTGAGAGTCAACCACATTGCTGTGGGTCTGAAGTTACATGTAGGCCAGAGGGTGAGAGTTTCATCTTCCCTAAACGACTTTGGGAACCAGGTGATTTTTTTTTCCTGACAATCAGCAATGGTTTCATGGTCACTATTAGACCCCTAGTACCAGATTATTTATTGAACTGAAATTCCACCATCTGTCATGGCAGAACTTGAACCCAATCCCTCAGACATTACCAGGTCACTGGGTTAATATTCTATCAATATTCTGTGTTTTATAGACGCGATCCGTATGTTATAGGTGTTCCCACAGTGCTGTTAGGAAGGGAGTTCCAGGATTCTGACCCAACAACACTGAAGGAATGTCATGTATTTTCAAGGCAGAAAAATGTCTGACTAGGACGGGAATCAAAGTGTTCTCATGCATCCGCGGCCCTTGTTTTTCTAGATGCTTGATGTTGTGAGGACTGATGTTGAAGAAAATTTGGTGTGTGGTTGCTGCAATGTTTCTTACCATGGTGGAGGTGGAGAGAGTGAATGTTTAACGTGGAAGTTGGAATGCCAGTCTACTGAGCTGTTTGTTCCTTCTTGGTGTCATGCCTCATGTCCTGCTGGAGCTGAATTCATTGAGGCAAGTGAAAAAGTAGCTCTTCATGTTTGACTTCAACCTTGTAAAAGTGGAAAGACCTTTGGAGTCAAAAGAAGAATCACTCACATTGGAATATGCAGACTTTGATCTACATTTCTGTTCACAGTATTTATGTAGCTGAGTTTACCGTGAAGGACCCTTCTTCTCAACTTCTCCCCTTGCCTAAGGTGTGGTGACCCTCCAGTTAAACCACCACTAGTCATCTCTTCTAATGAGAGAACCGCCTATGGCCCAGTACAGAAAGAGCACGTACTTACACCATGCCTGTTTTAAATCAACTAAACAGATATTGGCTTATCCTCTGGTTCATTTCTCAGGATTCTGCCTCAACTAATGAGAACCAACCACACGCTTTAAAATTTGAACAAGATTTGGCAATCAACTGTCAATCATCATTAACAGGTGCCTTTTCCATGGCAATGCCTTTACAAATTATAGTTTACTTATCAAACAATCAGCACTTTCCCCTCATAAATGTTGTTTTCCGTTCACTTTTGTATTTCTTACAAATTATCTTGATAAACGCAAGGTAAAAATCTTCAGCACAATGTTTATTTTTTCAGCAATGCTAAAACAAACATAGTGAAGGAAATAATGGCTCTATGGAGTGATAATACCTCCAAATACAGATTATTATTATGGTAAGCATTAAATGAAGTAGGAGGAGCTCTTGTGGTGCATCATCATCATTGCCAGTCCCTTTCAATGGTGTTGCTACCTCTGAACCAGGAGTCTTAGGTTTAAGTCCCTCCTGTTGCAGAGGTGTGTAATAACATCACTGAACAGGGTATTTAGAAATATTAAAAGTAATAGGTGAGAACATTGTAGATTCCTTAAATATAGTCTTTCAAAGTTCTCTTGAGTTGGAACTTTTTTGGAAACTCATACTTTAACTCATTTCTTTATAGATGTGTTCAAGTGTCTGATTAGGAAATCATTAGAATCCATAATTATGTGAACGCTTTGAAAATTTGCAGTTGATCAGAGAGAACCAGCATGGATTTATAAAAGTATGTAATGTCTGATGAACCCGACTGAATTTTTTGAAGAGTTGACTAAACTAGTGTATAGAGATTGTCTATGAGCAGTATATATATGAACTTCTAGACAGAAATTGACAAAAGCCCTCATAAGAGACTGTTTGTTAAAGCTGAAAGCCATAAAATTAAAGACAATTGATTGGGTGGTTAGGAAATCAGCAGAGTTGTAGAAAACAGAGAGAATTGATCATAGACAGATCATCTATTGGGCAAGATATAATTAGTTTTGACCAGGGAGCCTCAAATATTAATCATTTATAGCAATAGCTTAGATGATGATATAAAAAGCCACATACCCACATTTTTTAATAACACTGATAGATGACAATGTAATCAGTGTACACAGAAAAAAATGTGAAAAGATATTGCTGGATTAAGTGAATCTATAAACAATGTAGGAAATCTGAAAAGCTATTTGGACCATATAATAATATAACAGTATATTGTATCAATACAAGGTGAAAAGCTGGAAACAATGGAAGTTTAAAAAGGTTTCTGGTCTACTAATTGTTCGAGAAAATTTACAGAAATAACAATTTTAAGAAAATGAAAGAGAAGTGCATACATAAAGACTAATAGGATGCAGAGATAACACAGCATGGAGCTGGAGGAACACAGCAGGCCAGGCGGCATCAGAGGAGCAGGAAAGCTGACGTTTCGGGTTGGGACCCTTCTTCAGAAAAATGAAGAAGAAGAGTCCCGACTTGAAACGTCAGCTTTCCTGCTCCTCTGATGCTGCCTGGCCTGTTGTGTTCCTCCAGCTCCACACTGTGTTACCTCTGACTCCAGCATCAGCAGTTCTTAATATCTTTAATAGAATGCTGACCTTTGTATCAAAAGAATCAGCACACATGGTGAGGAAGTCATACTTCAGGTACACAAAGACCTGACAAGTCCACATCCACTGCTCCTTGCCATTTCTGGGCACCATACCTTAGGAAATAAATGTTGTCCTGGAGGAATTGCACCACGGATTTACTTTCATGATATGGGGATTACAAGGTTTAAGCTATTGGGAGAGATCCTTTCAGCTACTGTATATTCTGAATTTAGAAGCTAATGGTGTGAATTATTTGAAGTCTTCGAGACATTAAGGAGACCACAGACAGATTGAATGAAATGGTAAGTTCTGAAAAAGAGTGACTGGACTAGAAATGTTAACTCTGTTTTCTGTCCACAGACAGAGGTTATGCATTCTGGTAGAAGAAACATGGAGAGAAATATAGACTCAATGGTAAAACTTTGAGGTGAGTACAAGAGCAGAGAGGCCTTGTAGTTCAAGTACATGATTCTCTGAAGGTGGCCAAGCAAGTTGAAACAGTTGTTAAGAAGGCTTACAGGATCATTAGGTTTGTAAATAAAGGCCAAGTGTATAAAAGCAAGGAAGTGATGCTACACCTCTACAAATCATTGGTCAGATCACATTTGAAGTACTGCATTCAGTTCTGGGCATCCGATTTAAGGAAGAATGTTTAAGCCATAGAGAGAGTGCAAAAGAGATTTACTAAAATGATACCTGGAATGTGAGATTGTAGATACATGGAAAGATTAGAAAAATTATCCTTATTAGTCCCTGTGGATAATTTCTGAGGCACCCAGATAGCCATGGAAATGTGAAACTGGGGGAGTGAGGTTTGGGGAGGAGTTGGGGGGGGCGGTGCCATGGAAGAGAGATAAAATATTGGTTGAAAAGTAGACATGGTTATCTGGCAAAGTATGTAATTGGTCGAATTCAATACTTGAATAAGTACAGATACTAAAAGTAACTTCCTATGTGGGAAGGAAGTTTGCAATATATGTACTAATGAAAGCACCGTCTCAAAAGGATCACCTTAAATTGAGGGTACAATAAGTAAAATGAAAATTAAAGATGTTTTTAATATTTAGGACTTCTACTTATTTCATCTATGAGGCATTTTGGTTTAATTAGTGTTATGCTACAGATATAAATCAGGTTCAATTTACAATGAATTATATATCAATTATTTCCACACAATTGGACAGCAGTGTGTGTCTAACACAGCCAGGGAGAGAAAGAGATCTCATTCACTACTCGGCTATGTAGAATATGAGATATTTCAGGCTGATTTCTGACAGTGTACTTCATTTAGGAGGAAAGATTAAACCCAATAAATTCAGGTAGTGCTGTCATGTTAGCTTATAATAGGAAAAAGGGTGCCTTCTTTTATACTTTCCATGGTATGAGGAGTGATACAAAATCAATGAAACTGAGTTGATAAAAAATGTTTTTGTTCATTTGTATGTAAAATGTGAAATAAATGTTTGTTACTTTAAATACCAATTTATTCACTTGAATGTTTTCTGTAAGCTTAGTAAAGGTAAGATCAGATGGAGAGTAAAGTAAGTTCACAGCAGTGACTGGTGAGGTAAAATATAATCATACTTCATTCAGACTTGTGCACTTGTTAAATGAGTTCAATGCTTCAGTAATAATGGTCACACAATATGGTAATGCAGTGACTGTTTAATGTGAAATGCAAATAAAAGAATTAATATTCCAGAAATAACAATCTAAGGTAATCACATTTCTTTTCTTATTGAAAGCTATTTTAACTTAAAACCTGGAATTATATCCTGTTTGATTGATATCTCTTTATTCTTAAACTATGTGAAGTTTATATGCATGCATACAATCGTTAGTAATTTTATTCCACAAATTAGAATGTTTTGTTACAGCTAGCTCCTTAGCAGTGTAAATTCTCAGATTAACCCAACCCACTTTGAAATCTGCTTATAAAACAGAACCATTTTATTCTATGCAACTCCCCTGTAACAGTTTCACAATTAGTTAAATTGGAATGGTCACAATGTTGTCCAATACATTATTCATATGCGTCAAATTGGAAATCCAAATATAGTTAACCAGGTCTTTAATTAGTGAATGACAAAGAAGGAATACGGACAATTATTGAGCAATTGATCACAGTGCTCACAATTTGAAGCATTATGCATAAGTATTTTAAACTTTCTGAATGTTTGTTGGAAAAATGAATAAAATCAAGGTGCATAAAAGGAGATAGAAATTAAAAGCAAAATACAGAAATACACCTTTTTAATTATTGATATGTTTTTCGTTAGTAGATGCTTCAGAAGTAATTACACATATTAGATGCATTTACATTATTGTTGATAGTCCGTGAGCCTTTTACAACTAAAACGAGTGCAAGGTGAAAGGATTGCATCAACAGCAATATCTATTATCCATTTCTATTGGACGCTCAGGTGTTTATCATAGGAGTGAAGGATTGGGCCTGTCCCAAGCTGTTAATCCTAAATTTCCTTCATACTGCATTGTAATAAGGATCAGGAGCTAGGACAAATATGTAGCTGAGATTCTGTATCAATATATTTCAAATAATTTGATATGTCCCCAGCAGTATAACTACAGCATGTCAGAGTCTTGTTGATCTTAAATAACTAATTGGATCATCCAAACATGGGCAAGTCATTGCAAATATTTGTATTACCGAAGGCATTTTTATGAGTCACCCTGAACTGAAAGCTAACTAATTCCGCTTGGTAGAATAAGATTGATGATTTTTATGAAGTGAATGAAGCCTTAGAGATTGCTCAGAGCTTGATGACTTCTGAAGTTGTAATGGTTCCACGTTATACTTTGTCACAGAGTCAGCTTCAGTAGACAATTCCCTAAAGAGCATTTCAATGATCTTCTCTGCTTCCTCCTTAATGTGCAGTAGTTTGAGTAGAAGTTTAAATTCAATTGACCTAGTTCTGAAGTAGCAAAGGAAGCTCTTTGTAGCTTTGAAACAGAAGGGGGTAAATGTCCAAGATGATCTACAAAAAATGTTTTACCGATTGTATTGTTGGAGGACAGCAAAAAGGGCTGTCTGCAAGGATGGTGCATCAGCATTGGGAACGAGTGAAAGCAAAAGCCAGTTTTAAACATTCTATTATTAATATTAATGGTGGAGTTTCTCAGCTAATGATCTCCCAGAAAATTAAAGGACTGTTTTGCAAAGAATCCCTTATGTAAAGAAAAATGTAAGAGAGAGGGAACTGAGATGTATGCATGTGGTAATAAACTACATTGAAAGCATCATTGGTAAGTGAATAATTGGCGTTCTCTACATAACAGTGTTATTTTAGAATTTAGAATTAGCTTTATTGTCACATGAGTAAATTGAAATGTCGTCAATTACGGCACCATCTTAGGTACGAAGGTACCTGAGTGCAGATTATTAAGTGTAAATTTTTAGAGAAAAATTAGAAAAATAAAGAAAATCAGAAGCCCAGCGTTACAGATCATGGAATTAAATTAGAAAAATAAAGAAATGAAAAGTTCAGAGTAACAACCTTTCCAACCCAGTGCAGGCCGGCACCTTGCCTCCAGGCCATGCCAGACCTGAACCCTGAGGCCATGCTGGACCAAGAAACCCTGCACCCCTGAGAGACTGACATGCTGGGCTGAGAAGTCACTGAGGCTGACAGTCTAGGTCTGCGCTGAAACCAGTAAATTGCTGACGTCACTCATGGTTGGGAGGCAAGAACAAAGAAGGAAAAAAAGGCCATGATAAGGGATTAAAAAAAGAAAAGAAATAGACAGACCGTATGAGATCTGGCTGAAGTCCTACTCTGCCACCATCTTGAATTAGCAGGTCCCTTCACCACACAAGTTGCAACAGATAGAGGGGAGGGGAAGGGGAGAGAAAATGACATCATCTCCTCAGATTGATTAGAAGCAGTCAATAAATTCTAGCCTTATCAGAAATTCTCAAAAATGAATGAAATATTTAAGAAGGCTTCAATGCATTAAGCTACAGCGTTATTGCATGGAGAAGCTGCAAACCCAAAACATGAAATAACTGAGTGAACACTTGAGAAAACAGTGATACAATTAATCTTTAGCAAAATTACAAAAGGGAGGAGAGTAAATTCATGGCTCATCTGCATCTCACTCAATTCATTTTTAATCAACTTTAGTAGCGAACCAATGAGGTGAGACTTAAAAGGGACAGCTGACTTACTCTTGTCTTTTCATCACTTCTATCCAAGGCTGATTTAATCTCCAAAATAATGAACATATTTACAAACAGATTAATATTAGGTTCAAAATGTGGCGAAGGAACAAAACAGTAAACTGACTAATTTTTCATTTCTAATATGTTAAACATGCAAGTCCCAGAGCAAATGAAAGAATTTTTTTTCCATATTAGTTTCCGAAGGTACTTGTCACTTCCAAATTAACAAATACAAACTAGGAGTTTTATGTATGTATGTATCCACAGATGTTGCCAGACCTGCTGAGCTTTTCCAGAAATTTCTATTTTTGTCTCTGATTTACAACATCTGCAGTTCTTTCTGTTTTTAACTTTTGGAAGTTCCTGCCTCACACTGTCAAAATTGATCTTATTCCAATTTAGAATAAAATTTTAGATCAGGTCTATCCTTTTCCACAACTATTTTAAAGTTAACAGAATTAAGATCACTTGCCCCAAAGTGCTCCTTTATTGACACCTCAGTCATTTGCCCTGCCTTATTTCCAAATAGAAGGTCAAGTTTTGCCTCCTCGCTTTTGGGTACATCCATGTATCGAGTAAGAAAGTTTTCTTGTATACACTTAAATTCCTCTCCATCCAAGTTCATAACACTATGGCAGTCCCAGTCTATATTTGGAAACTTAAAATCCCCTGACATTACAACCCTATTATTCTTACAGATGTCTGATCTCCTTACATATTTGTTTCTCAATTTCTCTCACCAAACACTGTGTTCCTCAACACTTTTTGTGTGTTGTGTCCTCCTTTGTGAAGACATAACCAAAATATGCATTTAATTTGGTCTGCCATATATCAGGAAGTCTATGTGCCTGGTAGTGTGAAGTCAAGGCTGATGGATGGAGGGAATACTGGATAACTAGAAATCTCTGGATAAGAAGAAGGAGGTATATGTCAGGTATAGACAGCTGGGATCCAGTGATTCCTCTGAGGGGAGTAAAGGCAGCAGAATATACTTAAGAGGGAAATCAGGAGGGCAAACAACAATGAGCCAACTTTGGCAAGTAAGGTAAGAGAATCCAAAGAGATTCTACAAATATATTAATGGCAAAAAGAGTAACTAAGAAGAGAACAGGGGCTGCTTAAAGATCAACAAGGCTGTCCACATGTGGAACAACAGGAGATGGGTGAGATACTATATATCAGTATTTACTGGCAAGTATTTATTTGGGGGAATAACTACTAATATCTTGAAAAGTATCCGTATTACAGATGAGGAGTTGTTGGAGGTCTTAAAGTGCATTAAGATAGACAAATCTCTGGGACCTAATCAGGTATATCCCAGATATTGTGGGAAGCTAGGGAAGAGATTGTTGAGCCCTTGCTGAGATATTTGTACCATCAACAGCCATGGTGAGATGCTGGAATGCTGGAGAGTGGCTAATGTAGTGCCATTATTTAGGAAAGGTGGCAAGGTAAAGCCAAGGAATATAGACCAGTAAGCCTGATGTCAGTGGTGGGCATGTTGTTGGAAGGGATTCTGAGGGACAGAATTTACATACATTTGGAAAGGCAAAGAGTCATTAGGGATAGTCAACATGGCTTTGCATTTGGGAAATCCTGTCTCACAAACTTGATTGCGTTTTTGTAGAGGTAACAAAGAAGATTGATGAAGGCAGAGCAGTTATGTATACAGACTTCAGCAAGGTGTTCAACAAAGGTTAGACCAATGGAAGCCATGGAAGCCAGAGGGAGCTAGCCAATTGGACACAAAATAGGCTTGGAGAAAGAGGGTGGTGGTAGAAGATTGTTTTTCGCATTGGAGGCCTGTGACCAACAGTGTGCCACAAGGATTAGTGCTGGGTCCACTGCTTTTCATCAGTTATATGATTGATTTGGATGTCAATAAAGGAAAAATGGTTAATAAGTTTGCAGATGACCCAAAAATTGGTGGTGCAGTGGACAGCAAAGAAGATTATCTCAGAGTACAATGGATCAAGGAGTGGCAGATGGAGTTCAATATAAATAAATGTGAGATATTGCAGTTTGGTAAGACAAACTGAGGCTGGACTTATACAGTTAAAAGTATGGCCCTGAGGAGTGTTGCTGAACAAAGGGACCTAGGAGCACAGGTGCCTAATTCCATGAAAGCAGAGTTGCGGGTAGAAAGGGTGGTGAAAAAGGCCAAATAAAAGCTGAAAGAACTGCGGATGCTGTAAATCAGAAACAAAAAGTTGCTGGAAAAGCTCAGCAGATCTGGCAGCATCTGTGAAGAAAAAAATCAGAGTTAATGTTTCGGGTCCGGTGACCCTTCATCAGATTCAAAAGGGACCTGAGCCGCAAACTTTCCACACAGAGGGTGGTGCGTGTATGGAATGAGCTGCAGAGGAGATGGTGCAGGTGCGTATAATTACAACATTTAAAAGGCATCTGGACGGGCACATGAATAGATGGGTTTAGAGTAATAGGGACCAAATGCTGACAAATGAGTCTAGATCAGTTTAGGATATCTGGTCGGCATTGGTTAGTTGGACGGAAGGTCTGGTTACATGATGTATAACTCTATGACTCTAAATATTCACAGATCAGTCTTTCCATGCAGAGTAATTGACAGATACTTCCACCACAGGACACAACTCCCATCCTTACTGCCTGACACACTGCTCCCATGGTAACAAGCATGGGGCTGGATGAACACAGCAGGTCAAGCAGCATCATAGGAGCAGGAAAACAGCAAATCATATTCAGCCTGGGAACCCTGCAGCCCAATGGTATCAATGTGGATTTCACAAGCTTCAAAATCTCCCCTCCCCCAACCGCATCCCAAAACCAGCCCAGCTCATCTCCACCTCCCTAACCGGTTTTTCCTCTCACCCCAAGCCCCACCCCCATCTCCTATCTACTAACATCATCCCGCCCCCTTGACCTGTCCGTCCTCCCTGGACTGACCTATCTCGTCCCTACCCCCCTACCTACACTCACCTTTACTGGCTCCATCCCCGCCTCTTCGACTTGTCTGCCTCCTCTCCACCTATCCTCTCCTCTATCCATCCTCTATCCGCCTCCCCCTCTCTCCCTATTTATTTCAGAACCCTCTTCCCCTCCCCCATTTCTGATGAAGGGTCTCGGCCCGAAACGTCAAGTTTCTTAACACTGCTCCCATGGTCCTGCTCTCCACTCAACTCCAACAACCCTCCCAGCTGCCTTGACCCAACCCTACCACTCCCCAACCAGATGCCCCTATCCCCACCCCCTCACCACCACCACAACCCATATCCAGCTACTCCTATCATAGCTTCCTTAGCTCTTTTCTCTGTCAATATTTCAACAATCCTTTTAAGTAAATGTACATTCAAATGTGTTTTTCTGGTGGTGGTGTCTCTGGCAGCTGAACAATTGGTTTGTAGTTTCAGGATTCTGCAAATTACTTAAAATGAGCCGTCCAGTTTCCTGTATGACTTTATGCCATTTCTGAAGAAGGGTCCCGACCTGAAAAGTCAACTTTCCTGCTCCTCTGATGCTGCCTGGCTGGCTGAGTTCCTCCAGCTCCACAATGTGTTATGTCTGACGCTAGCATCAGCAGTTCTTACTATCTCCTATATGATTGTAGCTTTTGACTAGCAATTTGCTTTCAGCAATCAGAGAGAGACAGAGGTTTTCTGGCCTCTTCCTTTCCAACCTACAAGTGCAGAGGTGTCAAAAAGATGCTCTTAGTTGTAACCTTCACAATTCACTCAAGCCCAGTAGCACTAGAACATGAGACCAGCTCACACACATCAGAAGCACAATTCTTTCTTTAACCCCTTCCCTTGTATAGTCGTTTTAGAGGAAAATACAGACATGTCTTTCTCCAGGGTTGCTTTCTTTCACTTCACATTGACTCTGATTTTCTGATGGTCACACAATTATTATTCAGTGCAGATGGGACATGCACACAGGGACCCTGCTGGATCTCCATCATAGAATGTTCTGCAGGAAAATTCCCATGTTCCCCTTCTTCTACCACAGGACACAACCCAATACCATTCTTCCCATCCCTACTGCCTGACACTCTACTTTCATGCCCTTGCTCTCTACCTAACTCCAACAACCCTCCCAGCTGCCTTGATCCAACCCAACCGCTCCCCAGCCAGATGCCCCCATCCCCAACCCCTCACTACTACTTCACCCCATATCCAGCTACTCCTATCAAAGCTTCCTTAGCCCTTCTCTTTGTCAATATTTCAACGATCCCTTTAAGTAAATATATATTCATGTTCATACTAAGTTTCATGTTCTGTCTTTCAAATAACTTGTCAAACAAAGGCCCTGTCTGCATCGCAGGTGGATGTAAGAAATTCCATGGCAATTTTTAAAAGGTTTTCCCCATTTTCCTAAGCGACATTTACCTCTGAAGCAATATTACTAAGAAATAAATGATCTGGTGATTTTCACGATGCTATTTGCGGGTGTGAGCTACGTACAAATGACTGCTGCAGTTCCTACATTACACTATGAAGGCAGTTCAATGATACTTCATTGCCCTTCATAAGTTGTAATGAAGTGAATTGCATGAAAGAGTGTTGAAAACAAATTCAATACGTAACTTGTAACTGGGAACAGTATACTCTTAAAAAGGAATGTTTCCAGAACTTTAGGGAGAAAGCAGCAGAATGGGACTCACTGGAAATCTTAGCAGTCCAGCGCAACGTGTTTGATAATGAAATCAGAGGCTAGATGAGATTCAAACATTTATGATTCTATGATTCTAAGTATCTGACTGAATGTCAAGATAACTACTGTTGAGGTGAGGCTAGTTGCTAAAGCTTGGTATTGTATTGGCTCCTATCCAGATCATGCAAGTGTTTTGCAATTGTTTTCGCTCACCAGGGATAAAATATGGAATATTGATTTTCAAATTCCTTTATCTGATTTTAGCGTCCGGGTCTTTTATGAACTGAAATGGCATCAAAAAGGAAAAGGGACTGACTTAAAGAAAAACACAGTAATCACCTAACCACAGGCTGAGCCAAGCTTCATGAAACCAACAATAAACAAGAACCAGAGATAAAAGATACTGCAGATGCTGGAGAATCCTAGATAACAAGGCATGGGGCTGGATGAACGCAGCAGGCCAAGCAGCATCATAGGAGCAGGAAAACTTGACGTTTCAGGCCTAGACCCTTCATCAGAAAATGATTTCTGATGAAGGGTCAAGGCCCGAAACGTCAAGTTTTTCTGCTCCTATGATGCTGCTTGGC
>JAHRHZ010000009.1:6868384-6925204 GCA_024137785.1 Ginglymostoma cirratum
TGCAGAAATGCCATTTCTGATGAAGGGTCTAGGCCCGAAATGTCAAGCTTTCCTGCTCCTATGATGCTGCTTGGCCTGCTGAGTTCATCCAGCCCCGTACCTTGTCACCTCAGGAAGATGGCTGGATAGATCATTCACTTGAAACTTTCCTCCTGAAAATGTTTGCAAATACTTGTTTTTGTCCAATGTGTTTACTTGTTCAAATAATCATAGCCCTTTAATAAACCTGGTAAGATGACATTGGATCTAAAGACAGCTTCAGAGGTGACGCTCTTAAATATTTTGGTGGAAGTGGGAGTGATGCTAAGATTTCTATAGATTGCTTGATAAGCAAGTTTCAATGAAAATTCTTACTATTTCAGTCATTTGTGCTGCCTGAGGACTAGAAAGGTGTCAGGAATAGTAGTGCATATGCTGATATAACAGTGTGGGACAAGTGTACAACTGTCCTGATGCTTTTCTAGTCAGCAGCAAGCGTTACAATTGGGATATTTTTGGAGCCACCTCCTCCAGTTAAGTGTTTAATTATCCACTATAACATGTGACTAGATGTAACAGGACTGCAAAGTTTTAATCTGTTATGTCGAAGGTGGCATTGCTTACCTAGTCTGTAGCATATTGTTTCTGTTGTTAAGTATACCTACTATTGCTGGCATACTCTCTTGTACTTTCTATTGAAGCAGGATTGGTTTCTTGACTTCATGGTTAGGGCGGAACGAGGAATAGGTCAAGTTACAGATTCAATACTGCCGCTTTTGATGTCCCATAGTGCCGCATAGATGTCCAGTTTTGAGCTGTACGATCAGCCTGAATCTCTCCCTTTTCACATTTTAGTCCTGTTACACAACAGTGGAAAGTGTTCTTAGTGTAAAAATGTAGACTTCTGATAATGCTGTCTTGGAAAGAATATTTGTGAAATGTAGATTGGTGAGTAGAATGCCATCTTAGGTTTCTCCATCTATTGGTTCTCTCAGCACCGTTCTAAGCCTTGTGTGACAGAAAGGTGCTCCATGGCTCTGTTAATTATGGGATTACTAAGCTACTCTTAGCAATGGACATTGAAGTCCCCAACCTGGAGAACATTCTGCGGTTTTATTACCTTTTCTTCCAAAGGTGTTCTAGGTTATTGTCCATGTCTTGCTACATTTGAAAATGGGTTGCTTCAGCTTCTGGGGAATCTTTGAGTACTCTGAAACATCAGCAAAATCCCTACTTCTGATTTTATGATGGAGGAAAGGTCATTGAGAAAGCAGCTGGAGACGATAAGATTACACCATTACACCCAGGTACTCATGAAGAGATATCCTGGAGATGAGATGACTGACAACTACAAGCATCTTCCTTTACGACTCCAACAAGTAGAGGACTTTTCCCCTGATTGTCAACGAGCCTAGTCTTGCAAGGTATTCTTGATGCCACACTTGGTTAAATGTCGCTGTTGTGTCAAGGACAGTCACTCTCAATTAACCTCTTGAATTCAACACTTGTGCATGTTTGAACAAAAGTTGTAATAAAATCAGGAGCTGAGTGGCCTTGGTGAAACCCAAATGGAGTGTCAGCCAGCAGATTATTATTAACCAATGCTACTTGTGAGCACTGTTGATGATCCATTTGCTGATGATCTCAATTAGACAGTAACTGACAGGGTCGGATTTGTTGTGGTTTTTGTATACAGGATATACATGGGCTATTTTCCATACTGTTGTTTTGATACCAGAATTGTTGTTGCACTGGGATGGCTTGGTTAGGGGCACTGCAAATTTTGGAACACAGTTGTTCAGTATATTATTGCCAGAATGTTGTCAGGACCCATAGCTTTTGCAGTATTCAATGGATCCAGCAATTAATTGATATCACATTGGAGTGAATCAACTTTGATGAAGATGGCATCTTTGGAGCTGGAGATCTCTGAAGAAATCTATGATGGATCATCCACTTACCACCTCTGGCTGAAGATTGTTGGAAATGTTTCAGCCGCATCTTTTGCCTTAATTTGCTGAAGTCTTTACTCATTGAGAAAGGGGATATTTGTACAGCCTTCTCCTCTAGTGAGAATAAGGGTACTGGAACCTGAAAAGCTTATCGATGACTGATTCACATTTTAGGTATGGATTGTTTGGAGCATGAGATCCTTGACACTTTGATCAGTTTCATGAGCATGGAAAGAGAAGAAGTCCTCTCAAGTTCCTGCAGAAGAGTGGTAGGATTCTCATCCTCTGGCACTGCGACTTTCTCAGAGTAACTTACCTTTCTGGCAGCAGCTCCATTCTTCAAATTGATGAGTTAGTTCTGGATATCTGTCTAGTACCCAGGCACTCATGGAGTGAACACAAATGAAATGGAGTCACAATATCACAAGGACCACTTTGCCATCAAAATTAATGTGGTTATCTTATTTATAGGACAAATGTCAACTTTTACTTTGATCTGTTTGTTACTAAGACCTGGATTCACTTATGGCATCACTAGCCAGTACTACTTGCTTTGGTTGTAAACCAACCTGGAATATATTTCTTCAGCTCAATATCTAGCAAATCCCTTGCTGCATTTACGGGAAATTATGAATTAAGCATGTGTCACAATGTCATCAACATTCTCTCATTTTTTTTCCCTAGCAGAGTAAAAGGTTGATTATGAGTGCCAGGGACTCGGGTTTGATTCCACCTTCAGGTGATTGTCTGTGTGGGGTTTGCACATCATCCCTGTGTCTGCATGGGTTTCCTCCGGGTGCTCCGGTTTCCTCCCGCAGTCCAAAGGTGTGCAGGCTAAGTGGGTTGGCCATGCTAAATTGCCCATAGCATTCAGGGATGTGTAGATGGGTTACAAAGAAAAATGTAATGGTTCTGGGTGGGGTGCTCTGAGGGCCAGTGTAGACTTGTTGGGCCGAAGGACCTGTTTCCACACTGTAGGGATTCTATGAATCTACGAATAAAGAACAAACCAATTCATTTTACATGCACGCTAATAAATAACAGAATACAGTTCAAATAACATAAAAAATCATGACACCTTTTTCTAAAGAAAAGAATATAATGCTGTTCTCCTAGTGTCTTAGCACTTGGCCCTCAACCAACATCATCAAAACAAACTACCTGGTAACTTGATTCATGGATACATAGATTAGCCTTCAAATTTCCAACAAGCAAGACTATCTGCACATCAACACAACCAGTTAGCCATGTGGAACTTTGGGCCATTCTGAGATGTGAAAGGGACTGCATTTGTAAATTCTTGCCTATAATTCACTATGTATCAGCGCCATGCATTTTAAATCATGTAGAAATATATTTGCACATTACAAATCATAAAGTGCTTGCACACAGACTGTTATCATTGATGTTATGAAAAATAATAAGCTGTACTTGACCTTTTCTGGAGTTTCAATAAAATATGCCCTCATTTCATACTTCACTTCAAAGAACACCAGTTCAACCTAATGGCGTTCTAAGTAATTAGCTCTTCAGATCTGATCTGATCTAAGACATTTACAATAATTGTAAACAGTTTGCTTTTGCACAGATGACTTAGATGTTAATAATACCATTTCCATTCTGAGGCGCTAAAGACACCAGAAGACCTATAGGAGAAAATTACCTATTATTCTGCAGCAAGCTATGAAGGATATTAAGGAGGCTGTATACACCTGGGTGTATAAGTTGTACAAAACTTTCTCTAGCTAACCAAAGTCTCACTTACAGTTGCAACTTTGAATTAAGTAACATCTCCTCATCACAGTCCTGAACTATCTCCGACTTAATCTAAAACTGACCTCAGATTTGAGATTTTCAGGGGGAACATTTTCTCAGTACCTACATTGTTAAAGCCCCTTTTTGTTTCAAATAGATCATCTCTATTTTCTCTAATCCAAGGAAAATAGGCCCAGTCTACAAAATTGCTCCTCATAGACCAAGCCTTCATCCTAAAAACTAGTCCCGTGAAACTCTATTGCACTTCCTTAAAGAACAAATGTATCCTTTATCAGGTAATAGGATCAAAACTGAAGACAGTGGGAACTGCTGATGCTGGAGAATCTGAGATAACAAGGTGTAGAGCTGGATGAACACAGCAGGCCGAGCAGCATCAGAGGAGCAGGAAAGCTGATGTTTCGGGTCTGGACCCTTCTTCAGAAACAGTATTTCACTTGCAGCTTCACTGATGCTCGGTACAATTATAGTACAACTTTGTTACTCCAATACACTAACCTCTTTGTAACAAACACTAACATAACTTCCGAACTGCTTGCTTTATCTGCATGTCTATTTCGACGAATTCAAGTATAGAACACCCGGGTTCCTGAAGTCTAATGGAATTGGATTGTGTATCATTGGATGATATTACACTGATATAGCCTGGAGAGATCCAAGTAGAGGGATGAGAAGGATCATTTGAAAAGAGACAACTTAGGCAACGCACCACTGAGCTTTATTTGGTAATCTGTAATGTATAATTGTAAAATAAAGAGTGTTTACGTAATGAAGAGAGTACGAGAACCTTACTCTAGGAGAAGAACAAACCAGACATGCTAGTGGCCACAAGAGAGGTAACCTAATAAAAGGGAGCAAACTGTAGTATATGTGTAGATACACACAGTTCAGAGACACTAAGGAGAAGAACCAAGAATGCTAACAGAAGGGTTTCTATCAAACATTGCATTAAGCATAAATATTTCCCTGTCTTTCACTATTTGGCAATGGGGAACTATCCGGAAATGCAGAGAAGGACAGAACAGCCAGAAGTGAATCATCTAGCACTCAAATCACAACTTGCAACAGCCTACAAAGGCTTTGGAGTATGATGCTCTATCAATGGTGCTGCAGGACAGCTAATTTGATTGTTGGTAATTAAATAGCTACATTGAGTCTTATTAGAGCAGTATTTGTTAATTTACATCCTCCAAAATAGTGTTAAATCCGAGCTTAATTAAGCCATTTATTTTGTTCACAGACTAATTTTAGGATACTTTCTGGCTACATCTATTAATCAGCACAGGCAACAACGACGTTGTGATTCAACATTCAAAAAGAAACCTGGAAATGCTAGAAGTCTGAAACTGAAAGCAAAGTAATGGAAATCCATCTGTTAAAATGGTAAACAAGTTAACATTTGAGTACTGCCTTCTTCTCAATGAATGCTAAAGCCTTTTCTTTTTTTAGTTGGTTATTGATGGGGCAGATTTCCACCATTTCTCCTTTTATTCGTGGTTTAGCATGATTATAAGGGGTATCCTCAACAAAATTTTTTTACTTCAACTGATGTTACTGAAACATTATTAGACCTGGGTCTATCATTGTTGGATTGCCACTTTGCTCATGCTTTACTGGAACCGTATGTTGTTCAGCAATTCTCGCCAGATCTTCTGAACCTGGTTTGTTCAGAAATTTGAAGTGCACAATCCCACCAAGAGCTCCATCAGTGTGCAAGAGCACCAAGGGGGAGACAAGGCACAACCTCTTTTTTACAACATTAAGAGGAGATTGGGTGAATCCATGAAATGGCTGAGTAAAGAGCTAAGAGGGAAGGTTATGGAGTGGCTAATGGGTGAGATGGCTGGTGGGCAGGATACCAATTGAGTAGGATGGCAGATGGGTGGCATTTGGTGGCTAGGATGAAAGGTGGTTATGATGATTGATGGGTACTGCGGCAGGTTGTTGAGCTGGCAGGCCAGGGAGGGCACAGATGTGTACTGCAGCAAGTCAGAATGAATATAGTTGCGGTTAGATGACGTGATAATTGGGTAAGGTATCTGATGGGTTGAGTGATAGCTGGGTGAAGTGGGTGGTGTATGATTGGATCAGAAGCTTATCCCAAATTGCTTTGGGTTTGGGAGTCTCTGGTCAGGTTGTCAGGGGTTAGTACGGTTGGGAGAGGTAGTAAAGTCAGTTTGGGAGGTTTATGATAGTTGGGAGATCAGGATGGATATAGGAGAATGAGAGAGATATTTGGGCTGTGTACTTCAGATATCGGGGGTGGGGGGGGGGGTGATTGTTGTGGTCAGGGAAGCAGTCTAGATGGTTCAAGTGGACATTCAGGTCATTCAGTGTGAGTGATTGACAGGTCAGTCTGTAGCTATCTGTTTCCTGGATAATTACGCAGGTAAGTAAGTTGAGGCCTTCCAAAGTATCCAATGCCTAACTTACAGATGCAACTTTGAATGAAGAAACATCTCCTCATCAGAGTACTGAATTATTAACCTCTTAATCCAAAACTGACTCTCCAAGTTCGAGAGATATTTGGAGGCTGCTGGGATCAGGGAATTGCCCGTCAGAAATTCAGGTGTCCTGGGAAAGCCCTATGGAAGTCAGCAGTTCAGGACTTCTGTAGGGTCCCAAAACACACATTGGGTCACTTGTGCAGTCTCCAATAATCTAAAGACAAAATTATCTGGGCTTTGGTCATAATTGCATCATAACTACAATCATAATCTTCCTGGATCTTTGTGTTTGGTGCTGTTATGACCTGTTTGAACTCAGCTTGGTGAAAACAGTTGTCAATTGAGGCTTAATTCACTGTCAACCATGTTATCTTCATCATAAATATGGCCTCTGGTTCAGTTAGGCTGTAGTTCAGCCTTGATACAGTGTGAGATTAGCTGAAGATTCCAAGTCACACTCCTCCTCCATCAGTTGGATTTTGGTCATGGTTATGTCAGACAAGAATGTCAGCTCTTTGTTACTCTTGAGTCCAGTATTGTTGGAGCACATGGGGTAGTTATCTGTAATGATCATGATCTTCCTCTGCTTTCACTGACATATTTTGTCTATTTTTTAAATCCATGCCTCCGAGATGCTGGAGGTTATCCAGGCAGTTTTGTTAGGCATATGCTGCTTGGGTGGTGTCTTGAAATTCACAAAAAAAAAAAAATGTGGACTACTTGGTCTTTGCTATCACTGGAAGTGGCAGCTTTTCAATATCATGCATTTTGTTACAGATCGTGGCACTGACACATTCCCTGTTCCACTCCCCACCAATACGTACTTCATCTTCAAACATCAAAGAGAAGTTCCATGAAAGACAATAAAACCATAGTGGTTTTATCTTTCTGGTGTATACTCTTCCAGAGTTATTTCCTTGGAGGCAGTGAAGAGAAGGTACGCTAACTGGTATGGAAGGGTTGTTTTATGAACAAAGTTTAGACAGGTTGAGAGCCTACTCATCGGAATTTAGAAGGTGATATTGTTGAAACATATAGGATTCTTAAGGTGCTTGACAGGGTAAATGCTGAGAGGATGGTTCCCCCCATAGATGAGTCCAAGACCATAGGGCAAAGTCTCAAAATTAAGCGGTGCCAGTTTAAGACCGAGATGAGGAGGAATTTCTTCTTTCAAAGGGTTGTGAGCCTTTGGAGCTCCTTGTTACAAAGAATAATTGGGTAATGCCCTTCCTGGGTATATTTAAGGTTGAGATAGATACTTTCTTGATCTTTAGGGGAATTAAGGGTAATGGGCAAAGGGCAGGAAAATGGCCATGAGGGGTGCCAGATCAGCCATAATCCTGTTGAATAGCAGATCATGTTTGAGGTACTGAACAGCCTATGCCTGTTCCTATTTCTTATGGCTTAATGGTTCGTTAGAACATGGACAAGATCATTTTGGAGCTTATCACCAGTCATTGCTGTCATAACTACTGCACCCTCACTGCTTACAATGTGGACGATATTGCCATGCCTTGCCTTGAATTTGTCCAAGCATCTGCCACTGCAGGTGATCGCCCTATAGCCCAATGTCTGTTCTAGAGCACCTCCCCTTTCCTGCAGGATTGGACTGGAGATGGGAATACTCTCTCTTGAAGCATATTACTGGAGCTTCTTCAACACTGGGATAGGCAACTTTTCTCATTCTCTTCCTGTCCATATCAAGTCAAGATGTTCCATCTTTTGCATCAACTTAACTATCTTTCCAGCGGATAGTATTTTAAAACTTTCTCACAGGTGTAGCCATCGTTGCAGGCTTTGCACATTCTTTACAGGGAGATCTCAGCGTCAAATGTTGGCTTGCCCAGCATGTCATGATCGTGTCTTCTAATTCTGCTCTTATTGGTCATAATGCAAGTTTTGAGATATTCAGCTAATCTTGATTTACCAATGTGGACTTTCAGGTTATCACAAGTTTCGTTCTGTGTAATTTGTTATTCTGTTGGTGGGAATGGCTGTGACTGGAATTTTGAGTCATCTAAGTTTGACTCATTCACCGTTATATCAAGTGATTAAAATTCAAATGTAATCTATTGACTGTAATGCATTGGGACATCCTGGGACTGTGAACAGTGCTATTTAAAGGCAAGTCTTTCTTCTTTCATAATTGACATAACTCGGCTTACACCAATTAGTAAGCCTTGATTCTTCCTCTTTCACTGGCAGAGTGTGTTCCAATGAACAATGCTCTTTTACTCAGTCTGATTAATCCAGACGTTATCAGCCAAAATATGGAAAGGATCGAAGTGACTACATACAGCAGGAAACCAACTGACACAGGTTCTTTCTAAACAAACAAATATTAACAGCCGTTGTCAAGGAACACTGCAAGTCAGGGACAGAAGCATTTTCTGGAACAGTACTAATTTGTCAAGAAAACTTACTTACACCTCGGGTGGGGAAGTTCAGAGATCTTTAACATACAAATCCATCCCTTTGCCTGAGACAAGAGGAACATACATTCTTATATGTTGCTTGGTCTGCTTGGATACAAAGTTGTCAGTGTATGATCATCAGAAGAAAGCAATGATTTCTGCCCTCCGCTGAATGTCTTTTTTTTTTACCATTTTAAAGCCTCCTGGGCTAAACATAAATAGCTCAGAACAATTACTGCATCAACGGAAGGGCAGATAACTGATAATGTGGCATATTAAGAATTTCGCACAAAGGTTAAAGCTTATCAGAAAAGACACAAACTCTCTGGAAACTCTAATCTAGGAGATATATGTAAATGTATCCGGTCCAAATGATCAATAACTGGATAAGAACTGTTCCTGGAGTTGCTATATTTTTGTTTCTTATCGGCAAATATAAACCAGATAAATTGCAATTTTATGAATTAGACAAATAACCCATTGTTTAGTTCATTTGGCAAAACCAGAGAGTTATTACCTATTTAGTGGCTAGTTGCACTGCAACGTTAGCTTAAAGCATTTCAGTTTTGCAAAAATAATGTTTATCATTTCAAATTTCAAGATTTACACTGTTAAAATCTAAAGGAAAAAAGACCACTACTAGTGTTAGATTTTACTCTTATCCTAGAACCCCTATAGTGTGGCATTCAGCCCCTCGAGTCACACTGACATTCCAATGAGCAACGCAAACAGAACCGCACCCTTCCCCTACATTTCCCATGGCTAGTCCACCTAGCTTGCACATCCCTAGACACTATGGACAACTTGGCATGAGCATAAACTGCATATCTGTGGACGGCGGGAGGAAACCTCCTCAGACATGAAGAGAACATGCAAACTCTGCACAAACAGTCGCCTGGGTCTCTGGTGCTGTGAGGTAACAGTGCTAACCACTGAGCCACCATGCCAACCCCCATTATGTGCTTGTGTTTTAGTGCAACATTATTTCAGTTTAACTCAGATTGAGTCTATCTGTCTCATTGGCAGCAGAGTCAATAACAGTAATTAAAGACATACATTAATTTGAAAAGCCATTTGAAAATGTAGTTGTTGATAAGAAAATAAGGAGGGACAATATAAAATAAAAGATGCATTTCTAAAGAGGGTACAGTAACAAGAGGAATTTGTCCATAAATCTTTGAAGTATGGCAGGTCAGGTTGAGAAAGTAGTTCAACAAGACATATAGGATCCCAGGGTTTTATAAGTAGAGACACAAAGTACAAAAACAAGGAATTTATTATGAACGGTTATGAGGCACAAGTTCACTCCCAATTAGAGTGTTACTTTGAATTCTATGCAGTACACTTGGGAAACATTGTGAAGGCTAAACAGAGAATTTACGAGATTTCTGAGAAATATTCCAGGGAAGAGTGACTTCAGTTTCGTGGATAGACTAGGAAAGCTGCGATTGTTCTCCTTCTAGAAATGAAGGTTGCGAAGAAGAGTCCCGACCCGAAATGTCAGCTTTCCTGTTCCTCTGAGGCTGCCCGGCCTGCTGTGCTCCCCCAGATCCACACTTTGTTATCCTTAACTCCATCATCTGCAGTTCTTGCTATCTCAAGAACAAAAGAAAATTGATTCAAGGTCATTGGTAGGAGAACTGGTGGTAACAAGAAGAAATACACTTTTACACAGTTAGTGGTTAGGCTTTGGAATGCACTGCCATAGAATGTTGTGTTGTCACATTCATTTGGCCTTTTAAAAGGGAATTGGTGAAGCATCTGAAAAAAATATGTAGGGCTGCAGGGAGAAGGTGTGGGAGTTTGAATGAATTTAGTTGCTCTTGCAACTTCATACTTGCAACTAGCGGAGGACAGGCTGGAAGAACTTCTGTGCTGCAACCATTTCATGATTCTGTGAGCTGACATTTTCCGGCAGTGGTGTTTCTCACTATACCGCTGAAAATATCAGCAGAAGATACAGTCCCACTGCTGATGGCTGGTCCACAGCCAGTTGAGACTCTCTGGAGTGGAACTTACAACCTCATCTGGGAGGAAGTCCAACTTGGGAGAGTTGCAGGCCAATCAGATTATGACGCATCTAGTTTTAAGTGAAGCACATAGTTTTAAGTATTTCTAGCCTTATATTATCCCTGCTGAGAGGACTAGCTCTTCAGCAACACATTTAGTGCCATATACATGCTTCAGTCAAAGCAGCAGGCACCACATTGACTTCAGGAACAATAGACACGGGTCAATCATACTTGTTACCCCATGGTTTGTTCTTAAGGGGGTCATTGAATTTTATGCTTGAGGAGCAGAGTTTTTATTTGTTAAACAAATAGCTCTTTTTAAATGTCTACAGGTATTTAATCGAAAAATTTTCAGAATTCTTTGGGAAAGAAACAATTTACGGTATCACAACAGCATAATGAAGCAACTGTCATTACTGACTACACTGTTTAAATTTGGAGTGGTTAACTTCTTTTATTCAGTCATGGGACATGAACTTCACTGGCAGGCCAGCATTTTTTTTTTCCATCCCTAGTTGCCTTGAGAAGGTGGTGGTGAGCTGCCTTCTTGAACTGCGGTAGTCCACCTACTGTAAGTTGACTCACAATGCCATTTAAAGAGGGAATTCCAGGATTTTGACCCAGAGACAGTGAAAGGATGGCGATATATTTCCAAGTCAGCATGGTGATTAGCTTGGACGGGAGTTTGCAGGTGGTGTTGTTCCCATGTTTCTGCTTTGTCCTTCTAGATGGAAATGGTTGTGGCTTTGGAAGGTGCTGCCTAAGGATCCTTGGTGAATTTCTGCAGTGAGTCTTGTAGATAGTACACACTGCTGGTGCTGAGTGTCGGTTGTGGAGGGAGTGCGTATTTGGGGATGCAGTGCCAATCAAGCAGGCTGCTTTGCCCTGAATGGCGTCAAGTTCCTTGAGTGTTGTTGGGGCTGCACTCATCCAGGCAAGTGGGAAATATTCCATCACAATCTTGACTTGTTCCTTGTAGATGGTGGACATGCTGTGGGGAGTCAGGAGGTAAGTTATTTGCCACAATATTCCTTGCTTCTGACCTGCTCTTGGAGCACTGTGTTTAGGTAGCAAATCCAGATGAGTTTCTAGTCAATGGTAACCCCCAGGATATCGATGGTGGGGGATTCAGTGAAGGTAACACCATTGAATGTCAAGAGGCAGTGATTAGATTGTCAAGACTCAGGTAATGTTTTGGGGTCCTGGGTTTGAATTCTGTCATGGCAGATGGTGGAATTTTTATTCAATAAAAATCTAGAATTAGGAGTCTAAAGATGAACATGAAGCCACTATCAGGTTTTTGTACAAACCCATCTGCTTCACTAATGCCCTTTACGTAAGGAGAGTGCTGACCTACCCTGGTCTGGCCTACGTGTGACTCCAGACCCACGGCAAAGCGGTTGGCTCCAAATTGGGATGGGTACTAAATGCTGGCCTAACCAGTGAGATCCTAATCCCATAAATGAATTTTAAAAAAACACGAACTTGAGAAAACAAACGCCAGTTTTACAGCTTGAGAAGAGGATGCTAATGGGTTTGCACATCACTGACATAGCAGTTAATTGTCATTCTTAATTCTCCAAGCAGGCAGGTAGACTCCGATTGGTCAGGGTGTTACCACAGATTTGCAACAGAGATTGGAAGTCCCCAACACTGCTCTTCTGTCCAATGAAAAATGTACAATGTGTGTATGAATATCTTTTCCCTACATAAAACAGAGCCCTGTGGGTTAATATATGTAGCCTCTATCATGCTGTGAGCCTACTGATAATCTCAAATTGGTTTCTGGTATAATTCTTAGCATGGCCTGGATTATTTAATGAATGTTGTGCAATAGCAGAACCGCAGCAAATGAGTTCTGAGCTTTACCAACTCAGGCAGAGTAGGCACAATCACCTGTCTGCCTACTGTGAATAGTCAATGGAATGATCTATTTGATATGGTGCATCAGTTGTTGGAATATATAGCCTATACATGACATTTAACTGGCACTGAAACTAACATATCACGGCAGGCAAAGCATCTTTCTGGCTCGATAGCAACATCCTTTCAGTGAAAGAAAGAAACAATTATGGGAACCTGCGAACAGAAAATGACCCTTGCAATCCTTGTTTGAACCAGTTCAGGTATTTGACTTAATAATATGCTGCCATATTCGTGATTCCCAGCAGTTACTGTGTAAAATAAAAACAGATATTACTGGAAATACTTAGCAGGACAAACAGCATGAGAGAGATAAAAATAGAGTCTTTGGACAGAACATTAGAGGTATGTTACATCTCACTAGGGTAACACACTGGAAATTAAGCCCAGCTATTCCTGGAGTAGTAAAACCAAAGATTTTATATAATTTCCTGATTTGCATGTCTTTTATACTCAGTTTTACAAAAATAAAATGGAATGAGTTTCTGTACTGAGCAAAAATTACTATTTATCACAAATAAATAGATTCAAGCTACAGGCAAACCATTCTGAACCATTGACATATATACTTCTACTGGATAAAACTCTAACCCTGTCATAAACCTTCCCCCTTTAAACACATACAGAGAGATACTAACACGCACAAAGAAAATATGGCTCTCATGGCTGGCGAGGAAGTTTGGGAAGACAGTCTAATGGTACCTGTCCACAGAGTTCACTGAGGTGATAGTGTTGACTTGGCAAGAGCTGGCTTCCCCAGATACTTCCACCTGCTTGCAATTAGGCACAATGCAACTCGTTCCCACTTACATCATCTCTTATTATTAAAGAGCCATGGCTCATAGCTACTGATGAGGAAAATAAACTGGCTCTCTTCAGGCATGAAGCGGTTTATATTCCAGACAAAAGCCTACTTCTTCCTTTCCAGAGGGACGATTTCTTCAGACCCAAAATCCACACCCACAGCTATTCAGTTACCTGGGAGTCACATAGCTGTTGGCAGGCAGAATGCTTTTGTCATCAAAAACTAGTCATCAATTCCCAGACCAATCAGCCACAGATTACCATCCGAATCTCCATTCAGGCATCTCTTCGTTCTAGCTTGTTTGCGACTAGAAACACCCACCAAACAGCAGTGTAAACTTTACTTGCAATCAGCCTAAAAATGCAGCAACCCTTTCCACAATCCTTGATTTTAAAATAGTCCTTTACATATTTCTGTCCACAATCAAAAATACAGAGAAATAAAAAGATATGGTCTTTACAAGTAAGACCAGAGGCTACAGGTATAAATACAATCTTCCCTGCTACTCCCTGTAGTTGCATGTTCTACATTAGAACCGTCTCTAGTTAAGCAGGTTTCTCATGAATTCCCAATGAGAATTTTTGCCCTTCGCTTTTGAAAACCCTACAAGCTGAAATATCCTTTCTTCATTGACCCTGTTGAACATCCTCATCATTTTAATGACCACTGTCCAGCCACTTCTAAATATTTTCATGCAAAGGCTAATCCATTTGTTACAGCTCTGTTCTTTGAATTTCTTCCTTAATATCACATGTCTCGCTTTCCTTTTGTGCCTCTTTATGACTCAAACATTGTCTTAACTTTGTCTTTGTTCTTCCTCTAACTTTGCAGCACTGGATGCACTCCATTCCATTCTAAGTTGCTTGGAGATATTTTTCTATGAGAGAGACTCCATTACTCAACACTAGTTGCATTTCTTGAAAATACAGCAACGCTTTTTTCTAAAATTATTTGCGCTGGCTATTGTCCGCACCTAATTATAAAGTGGATGATGTTTATCCAAACAGCTAGATCTGCATAACAGTAGAGATAACCTTAAGCCATGAAAGTCACATTGCACCGACATTGTAGATTAAAGCTAGCACACGTAACGTCTCAATGACATGTCTCTACAAAAAACAGTTTTTAAAAAAAAATTCAGGGGATGAAAGTATTTCTCACTGGGCCATCGTTTATTACCCATCTCTAGTTGCCCTTGTGAAGGTGGTGGTGAGCTATCTTCTTGAACTGCTGCAGCCCATGGTTGCCATTAAAGAGGGGAGTCCCAGGATTTTTCAATGCAACACTGAAAAAAACGATGATGTGGGTGGTGAGTGGCTTGGAGGGAAACTTGCAGGTATGGATTCCATCAATCTGATCCTTATATAGTGCCTTTATCATAACGAAATATCTAAAATAATTGACACGCTTATTATAAAACAAAATATGATGTTCAGCCACAGAAGAAAACATTCAGACAGATGACCAAAAGCTATAGCAAAAATGAAGGTTTCAAGGAATGTCTTTAATGAGAAAATTAGGTTGTAAGGCAAGTAGATGGGACAGCATACCAGAACTTGGAACTTAAGCAACTGAAAGCCAACAATGGTGGAAAATTTTAAATAGCGCATCTGAAAAAAAGCTAGATTTAGAGGAACTTAGACATCTTAAAGTGTTGTAGAGCTGGAGGAAAGACGGAGCTGTGAGGCCACAAAAGAATTTGTAAATACAGTGCAGAATGTTGTTGTAGCATTGTAGGTCTTTCCTACTGGCTGGAGAGCTGGATAGGCAGTCACAGTGGGAAGGCCAAATCAGGCAGTTAGGAGGTCATGAGCAGCTCATCTTTAGTTATCTAGATGCTGTGGCAGAAGCCCCACCTAGTGACACTTGCTGGTCAATCAGAAATTGGCATATCTAATGCAAAACAAGGCTGCTAAGGAGGTTGTGGTTGCTACTGGTAAGCCTCTACCTCCTCCACTGAAGTCCCAGGATGATTTAGGATCCAGGCCACAGGGAGATGTGTAAACCAATGTAGGCCAGTGAGCACAGGGGTGTTAGAGAAATGCAGCTTGGAGCGGGTTAAGACAGACAGCAAAATTTGGACAGCCTCAAGTTGACAGAGGACGTTATGCTGTATACCAGCTCAAGATGTTTTGCAATAGTAAAGTCTAAAGGTAAACAAGCAGGAATGAGTGTTTCAGCAGCAAATAAACTGAGATAGGGCTTAGGTTAGTGAAGTTACAGAAGCGGACATAGGCGGTTTTAGTGATAGCATAAAGATGAGTTCAGAAACTTATCTCAGGATTAAGTCTATCATCAAAATTGTGAATAGACTGGTTAATCTCAAGCATGTGGCCATGGAAAGTGGTGGAGTCGGTCATTAGGGAGTGGAGTTTAAAGCATGTATAACCTAAACAACCAAAACTAAACAGAAGTAAATCAGAAAAGAAAAATATATCAATGTTGGGCTTCATTTAGGAAAAGTTTGAAAAGTAATTATGTTTTGGAAATGGTATTGAGGATTAATTTGTGTTTTGATTGGTTAATTAATTCCTTTCTTGAAATATGTTGGTTATCAGCAAAGACTAAAAGAGCTGGGATTTGAGGCTTGAAAGAAACATAGACTTAGGAGTGATTCAATTATGATATACAAGATATCGAAAATAATTCACTGTGTTCAAGTTTATTCAGAGTGAGTAGGTAACAGTTATCAATTTTATGACTTTAATGTTTTAGAAATATGACATTTCATTTGGGATTTGAATTTTTGAATGTAAGATAAATGGTCTTGAGGAACTAGTAAAATCCCGGGCAGTTAAAATACAAGTGATGGTCCAAGCTCAAAGTCAATAATCTAGAGACATGTAAGTAATAAATTGTAGGAAGTCCTGGCTTAGCTTTGTAATGGAACCAGATTGCAGCCTGGGGAAATTGGGAAGATTGTGGTTGTCTCCAGTGGGACATAGAGTGGAATCTTCCCAGTCCTTAAACAATGTGACTATGTAGAGGAATTTGAAAGAATCCTTACTGACAAGTTGCATTTTCCAACTAAATTCCAGGCGTTGAGATGACATTCTCATTATTGTGCAATCAGAGACCCACTAACATTGATTATTGCTAATTATCATCCTTCATATTACCTAATATCACTTAATTAATGTGCAGTTTCTCATCCTATCACCTGCCAGTCAGAAACCCCAAAGCTAAGAATTACAGACATAAAAATCAGAGTGGGTAATCGCCAAGTCCAGTTTGCCATTTGCTCCTCTATCTTCAACATCTAGCACCAGACTATGCACAGCAGGACAGCAGCAATCAATGAGGAGGTGCGCTTAGAGCAAGGGGTCATTCAATTAAGACAGAGACTAGGAAGAATTTCTTCTCTCAGAGCGTAGTGAAGCTGTGGAGAGATAAACATCTTTCCTGATTTGGTGTCATTGGGAATGAGTGCTGTGAGATCCATACTTGAATAGGGGTATCCATATTCATAATGGATTGAAGGAGTGTCCGACGGTTCACAAGCTCAATTCTGGTAGAAGAACCACAAAACAATCTCAAAGCTTAGAGAATAGTGGGAACACCAAGGAGAATCAAAGTGAATCCTGAGAGCTGTGGCACACCTCTTCTCAGTCCCAAGAGAATTGAAGAAAAGTACAATCTTCTGTTACCCATAGATAATTACATGGTTGGAAATAAAAGAGGAATGGGAAGTGGTCTCTGAAAAGTTTTGTGTTTAAAATCCAAGTATTTATGAAATGTAGTGTTACATTAGTGATATGGCTTTGTTTAACTCTTGTGCAATAATGTTTCTTTTTTCATTTCAGTGAAAGCTAGGAATTCAATTTTCCTTTTAAAAGTTGCTGGTCTCCAGATAGTGGTCTTCCAGGTTAGTTTTAATTGCTGATGTGGGCCAAGAAGGATGTTCCCAGATCTATTACCTCCTGTAGTGATTGGAACCAGGTGGACTGGTTGACTATGATGTTCTTGATTGGGGTTGTTAACCTGGGCCAATCAGGAACTTCATGGTTGACAAGATCCACCTGGTCCCAATTACTACACCTCCCAAATTGGTTTGGATTTTAATCTGTGTTCTTCATCTTTCACTGATACTCAGTTGGTTCTGGAGTGGATTGGAATGTGTATGAATGTCTTACACAAGGCATCACGTCATTCCGTGAGTCAAGATTAGAGCATCATTTCTTGCCTGTCATTTTTCTTATTGTTTGTATTTATTGACACGATACCAATAACCGAATGTGTACAGCTTCTGATATTAAAGAACTCAAACAAACAATGACTGAGTGCCAAGTGGCCCTCTAGAGATTTATATTTACATAGCAATAACCTGATGACAGAAAACAAAACAGTGAAGACAGATTAGCTCAATGCTCAAGTGACAGGCTCTTGTTGTACAGAGTAGGGCAATTTGTTTTTAGCAAGTAGTCTTGACAAACTACTAAATGAAATATCAGCACAAATCAAAGGAGTGTGAAATTGCAAGTGATCTTGCATCTGTAGGAAAAATTAGGCATTACTCCCAGTTGAGCCTTCTGCGAAGAAACCGGCATTTTAATTTGACAGTGACAAAAGACAAGCTGTCAATGAATGTACAAACCATATTCCATCTGCAGCTATTCCCTCTTCTCCAAGACTATGCAACATGCTGATATATAGCAAATCTGATCATTGCCTGATCTGAACATCTTTCAGCTAGTCGAATGTGAAAGAGGTGCCAACTTCTGAGTAACTATCACACTTGCCAAATCAATGATAGTTGAGTATGCAATGAGCTGTCAGCAATAACACAGTTTCTACCTCACCTGATAAACATAATTCAAGCCAGACCTTTCAGGAATTCAAAACCATCAAATAGTGTCTGCACTAAAAATGCATTTTCCAAAACTCAGACAGAGGGTAAATTGATATGCTACTGATGGAAAGGTACTCCGAGCACAGTGCATAGGTAATCTGTACCCATTAGATATAATGCAGGAAGCATGCTATCTTTGTACTGTCTTATTCACTAGTGTGATTTTTTACATGCAGCCATATGACCATGGTTTTGATGCGCTGCATATGTCGGAAAATGGTTACGGAGGTCAACGACAGGAATTTAGTCCTAGGAATTTGGATCCTGTGCTGCAATAATCTTAGCAATAAGTCACATGACACCAGGTTATACCCAACAGGGTATTTAAAATCAGAAGCTTTCAGAGCACTGCTCCTTCATCAGGAGACAAAGGAGCAGCAGTCTGAAAGTTTGTCATTTTAAATAAACCTATTGGACTGTTACCTGGTGTTGTGTGATTTTTGACTCTGTCCAGCCCAGTCCAACACCAGGATTTCCACATCATGGCAATAATCTTAATGACCTTTACATATGATCAAGGTCATCGTCAGACACCATAATTCCACTAACCACCTATCAACAATATCTAGCAATCAAGACTCAAGCCCAGCATGATTCTTATTCACTTCATCCCCAAAAACCTGTAGCCCAATGACTCTTAACTGCAGATCTATAGCCATAATCCTGGTGGCAGCTGTTTGGCCTTAACACTGCGTATGTCTACTCTTGAGAGAGAGGGGCTCCTTTTTGGGTCTGAAACATGGTAGAGTTGACATGTGGTGCCTGCAACGCACACATATTCACAAAACAAAAGGCACCCAGCACAATGAAGAAGCGAGCAAATCTGAAGATCCTACTATTCACTTCACAAGGCTAGGTGAAATGAAATTATGTTATTGATGTTTGAATAGAGACCTTCAGTAAACTCCAACATGCAAAGCATTCCACAAAGTACAGGATATTGTTAACATTTCTAGCAGCAGTTTGAACAGAGACAACCGCATAAACAATTCACATCTGTATGACATTCACTACAGTCACTGGGTCATATGGTCCTTGCCCTACAGGAGAGGTTGTAGGCATGGCAGCATCAGTTGGTAGATTTCATTGATAGATAATAGCAAGAACTGCAGATGCTGGAGTCAGGGACAATACAGTGTGGAGCTGGAGGAACACAGCAGGTCAGGCAGCATCAGAGGAGCAGGAGAATTGACGTTTTGGGTCGGGACCCTTCTTCAGGGCTCAGGAGAGGTCCTGATGAAGGGTCCCGGCCTGACACATTGACTGTCCTGCTCCTTTGATGCTTCCTGATCTGCTGTGTTCCTCCAGCTCCACACTGTACTGACCCAAATTTCATGGATAGCCTCCTTAGTGAAATGACAAAGTCTCACCTATTGGTCACCACTGAGCTTTAGAAATAAGAATTACACACTGAACATCCTGGACATGTTCAGCCTCCTGCTGAAACCATTTCTCAATCTCCTGTACTTCCTTTAACAGTTTATCTTGCTCCGCATGTCATCTGCTCATTCTCTCAGTTATACTCTAACCCTAGTCAAATGTATAAATATCTAAGGGCAACTTTTTTTGCAGAAGCAATGGTGTCAACAAAAATGTACTTTAATACTGGCCATACCACTCCCTATAAACTTTTTGAAACTTGAAAGAAGTATCAAAACTGCAGAAAATTGCAGCAACAACTGTTAAAAGTAAACTCGTGACTAAACTATAAGTCGTTGATAGCTTTGAATAGCACAAGTGCAGGAATGACTCCAAAATGACTGTACCATTGTCAAGGCAGAGTGCATGATCTGCCTACTCTGAATAAAGTTATGCATGTTAACATACTCATCAAAGTGGCAAATATCATTCTTTGCTTTGGAAGTGCAAATGCATGCCACAGGTGCCAACTTGATACTCTAGCACCCTTTGTAGTGCACAAAATATGGGCACTACTGAGCCCAATTTGTCACTTATGGAGGTTTTTTTTCTGTAACAAGCACACTGTGTGTGCTATATAACAGACAGATATATTAAGTGATGCTTTGCTCCATATAAATTTGGTAGTCCTCCATTTTAAACACTATTGGAAGAAGTACTGAGGGTAGTCAGGGCACAGGGAGTATTCTGGATGGGAAGCTTAGTACCTATCACAAGGTGCAGTACAGTTGCTTATGAGTATATGTTACAGCACTTCCTAAAAACATAACCTTTAGCAACTCAAAAGACAATATCGCATTTGAACACCTTTACCTCCAAGTGTCTCTCTAACACAAGCCTGATTTTAGTGTGCATTCTAGGTCAAACTGTTCAAACTTTTAATGTAGTATCAGTGATAAAAGGTACTGCAGATGCTGGAGAATCCGAGATAACAAGGCGTGGGGCTGGATGAACACAGCAGGTCAAGCAGCATCATAGGAGCAGGAAAACTTGACGTTTCGGGCCTAGACCCTTCATCAGAAATGGGGGAGGGGAAGAGGGTTCTGAAATAAACAGGGAGAGAGGGGGAGGTGGATAGAGGAGAGGATAGGTGGAGAGGAGGCAGACAGGTCGAAGAGGCGGGGATGGAGCCAGTAAAGGTGAGTGTAAAGGTGCTTTGTTGAAGTGCCTTCAGCCTTCAAGAAAGTGACTTACTGCCACAAAGAGTTAATAGTCATATATCAATTAAAAACTTGGAATACTTTTTTTGTTTCACACAATCCAACCAAATGCATTAGAAATGCCACTGATACTAACAGAGATAACCTGAGTGTTGAGTTGATTCCCGTAATGGTCAAGGTTTTCATAGAGGTCTGCCTACTTACTTTGGTCCATGTTTGAGATGGGGCAGTGCCTCTGAAAATAAATCATCAATTGTCTCTTGCTAACAGAGAGTGCACTTCTCTACTGCTCTTGTGAAATATGGTTAATTACTTTTCAACTTGAAGCTGGTGCTTTCTGGGAGTCTAAGTCAATTCATCAGAATGCGAGTGAGCAAGTTTGCAGATCGCCCACTCTATGATAAGGCCCACAATTCCCAATTTATCAAGCTGTGGCTTCAAGTTATTTAATCATGACTGAACTGATTTTTGTGCCTGTTCTCCAAATTCCTTCACATCTTAATCCAAAAAAAAATCACCAACTTATTTGAATATCTCCATTAATCCAGCATTCCCGACCATTTTATTAGAGATTATTTATTCTTGGCGTGTTTAAAAGCATGCTTGCTCATTTTATCCCAATCTGGCCCTGCTCCAAACTTCAAAGCATGCTCCCTCCACCTGTTCCGTTCTTGATTCTTTCTATAGAGGCAAGAGATTTTCTGAATCTAACCTGTTATATTACTTTATTATTTTAAATGTACCAATTCGATCATCCTTCACTCATCTAAACCGAAGAGAATCAATGCTATTTATTCAAACTGGGATCATATTTTAAGACCTGGTAGACTTCTGGTGAATCTACACTGCATCCATTCCAAGGACAATATCTTTATTCCTGAAAGGGGTATGTTAACTTTATGGCAAGAGGATGACTCAGGATAACATCAAGAGTGTGACATCAATCTCCGTACTTGTTGTGGGAATTCATAGAGACCTTGCTACATTCCCCTGCCTCATACCACTGGATTGAAGATCCTCTACGTAAGGAGGTAGCCAAACTGATCCTCTCCAACAGGAAGAGATAACGATGGTACTTTGGAACAATGGCTAAATGATGATCATATTATTTCTGGGAGGCAGTGTCAACACTGAATGCAGTGCTCTAAATGGCTCTTTATAACTGAAGCATGAATTGTACACTTTTTTATTCCAAACCCCTTGAAATAAAGATCAAAATTATTAATTAATTTTTGATTTGGGAGAAACAATGTCGAAGTTCTGCATCATCATCGTGTACTGCTATTTGACGATGTGAGTTCGTCTGCAGCAAAAGATTTAGTTTCGCCATGATTCTGCTGAATAAAAATATTAAATCCATTCATTTTGTCCTGAATTCAGAACAGCAGAATCAGCAGCCTCAGTTCAGGTTAGAAAAACTCAAGAGTTGAGTTTAGATGTGAGTTTCAGTTCTCTTCTCGATGGTGAATAGAATTTTTCAGGGCAGGCTGAGGAACCAGCCACCTCAGCAGAAATAATTTCTAGTCTGTGTAGTTTCTAATTGAGCAGAACCTGTGCAGAAATCTTCAAGTTGTCAGAACTGTGAAAAATTTAGGCCCTCAGAACTATGAAAGGTTCATACTTTTAGATCTAGAAAGGAGCCATAACTTTGCATGCACAGTTCATGGAAACAAAACTGGAAGATACTACTGAAGTCGAAACTTAAAGCATTGGGATAGGAGGATAATTTCGTTGGACCTGAGAAAAGTGTTCAGAAACAGGTTGAAACTTTATTTTGATGTCTGTGTTATTATTTCCAAACCGTCTTCGATATCTATACTGGCCGGTTTGTCTTTTTTTACCCTTCTGATTTTGTGTTTGAGAACAGCTTCAGCCTCTTTTGAAGGTGTCACAGTGATTAGCCATAACATAGCCAAATACAAACAAATTAAATGCAAGCCAAGTTTCATTCTGGGATGTGATTTGTCCAGTATTACACTCTAACAGCACGTGGTTAAAAACAAACATAAAACTTCAAAAGTACTTCCATGGTTGTAAATTGCTTGAGATATCCTAAGATACTGAAAGGAGCTATATAATTGCATGGAATGAATTTAAATGAGTGCAGAGGTTGCAGGGAGCCAACCCACCCTCCACAGATGATGGGACATACCCATCTGTACTTAGCAGACCATTAAATATCTATCAAAGCCTTTAATTAGCTTTAGGTGGGACTTCCATCCCTATCTGAGAGCAGGTCTTGCCTCAGAGCTGGCAGAAATAGTGTCCTACCAAAGCCGTTAGGAACAGTGCCACAATATCCCATCCCCTCCCCCAGTAAGTAATCTACCAGCTTTTAATAGGCAGCTGGTCATTTGGCACAACCTCTTCTCCCCCCGGAAAAAAATATCACAGCAGTCAGAGGAGAAGGCACATAAATGATCATCAACTGGCATTCAAGTGGCTTAATTGGCCCATGGGTAAATCTGCTGCCTGACATCTCCTGCACAGTTGGTAAAATGCCCTTAGGGCACAAGGAGTAGACAATGGGCATGGTGCCACTGTTATGGTGTCCCATGTTAGACAATCCCAATTGCCATCCCACGCTGGGAAAAAAATTAGCCACACATTTCTCATTCTCCCCCATATGGCAATCCATTAATGCTGACAGAGAAGCATGAAGGAAACAAGATGAAGCGTTACACTGTACAATTCTTCTCACTAGCCAAATTAGGGCTTCATTGACTTCCTGGGAATTGAGTCATCTGAAAATAGTGAATTGAAAAAGAAACTGACAGAAGGGTGGCTTTCTTATCTCTTGTATGAGTTGCTATATTTTCAATTGACACCAAACCTAATATTTATGAATTGAATTCAAAACAACTTCACATCACTGAATGGCCTTAAGCTGTCTAACCAAGTTTTTTTTTTCTGAGATGACATCAAGTTGACCTGTTCCCACAGAAAAGAGAATCTCTATATTTTATTGCAGCTGGTTAAATTAGAGCAGAATTTTCTATTACACACTGTAGAACAAATGTCACAGGATTTAAGATTGACAGAAATTGTTTTACTAAACATTACAATAATTTTGCTAAGTAAGCAAAGTACGTAAAAAGAATTTTTAAAAAAAAATTGTTGCAATGCCTGGATTTAGGGTATCAGCAGAGCATAAAACTTACATTCTGGACTATAGTTTTTTTGTTGCAGAGACTGCAGCCAATAATCTTGGTGGTTAAGCTCCTCATTTTGCTAGGATTATAGAATGTTAAGATAATTCTGAAAATAATCTAGAATACGAGAGCAGAGATGTACTGCTGAAGCTGTATAAGGCTCTGGTCAGACCACATTAGGAGTATTGTGAACAGCTTTAGGCCCTGTATCTTAGGAAGGACGTACTGGTGTTAGAGGGGATCCACAGGAAGTTTGCAAGAATGATCCCATGATGAAGGGCTTGTCGTATGAAGAGTGGTTAGGGACTCTGAGTCTGTACTTAATAGAGTTTGGAAGGATGAGAGGGGGTTCCGACTGAAACTTAGAAATACTGAGAGGCCTAGTCAGAGTGGATGTCGAGAAGATGCATCCACGAGTATGAGGGACTAGTACCACAAGAGCACAGCCTCAGAGTGAAGGGACAACCCTTTAGAACTGAAAGTTGGAGGAATTTCTTCAACCAGAAGGTGGTGACTCTATGGAAGTCATTGGTGCAGAAGGCTATGAAGGCCAAGTCATTGAGTGTATTTAAAAGAGAGATAGATAGGTTCTTGATTAGTAATGAGATCAAGGGTGAAGGGGAGAAGGCAGGACAATGGGATTGAGAAACATTTCGGCCATGATCAAATGGCAGAGCAGACTCCATGAGCCCAGTGGCCTAATTCTGTTCCTATGTCTTATGGTCTTACATCACAAGATTCCATTCCAACAATACTGATATCCCATCCAGGCATAATGGATAAAATTTTCTCATTCTTCATGTTTGGAAAGCTCAGAATGTAAAATAGATTTTGACAGAATTAATCAAGTTCCAAAATGGGTTTAGTGCAGATTCACCAGACCAATGCCAAGCCTTTAGAGTTAAAACATGACGAGAGGATGCATACATTATTTTTCACCTTTCCTTGAGTTTAGAAGGGTAAGGAGTGATCAATCTGTGCATTTCAATTGATAAAGCTTTTTGGTACAGCAAAGCTGCACACAGTGCTGCACTAAGTGGGAGTAAGCAGAGTAATCCTCAAAGAATCTGAAAAAAGGAAAGCTGTTGAGGGAAATGGAAAAGTCACACTGCTGGATTAGATCACCTTCCTTTGAAGCTGGTAAACAGATACTTTAGGAAGCGTGTGAAAAGGATACTATATTCGATATATATCATCTGCTGGCCTTGTGCAGGAAACACTTAATCTTCCAACTATTGCTCAAGAACTTTGGTACTGTTCCCCTTCTTGGGAATCCATCACTTTAATTAAGACTGAAAATTGAAATAATTTTCAATATATCTTTTTCTTGAAGTAAACAGCTCAATATTCTGCAGGGTATTCTCACAAGGCAATGCTATAGTAATTCTCCTGGTTCACATCAAATCCTTGATCCAGATTTTAATCCGTACATATATCAGTGTTCCTTCATTGAGTCTAGGCTGACATCCTGGAATGTTCTAGCAGCATTGCTAGTTTACCTTCACCACATGATCTCCAGTGCTTCTGCCTGCCCCAGCCTTCTCGTGTGCAATCAAAGATGTGGTGCATACATCCCAAAAACGAAATTTAAAACAAGCATTCTGGCAATGTTTCAGTTAGTTTTTCAAGTTTTATTTTTAAATATCCAAATTACACCTTATCTTTATAACCGGAATTGAAATGCATTTCATAATTTTCAGTTGAGGCTATGATAAGCAACGATGGATGCATCCCATAATATTCAGTTTGTTAGGAAACTGCTAATTCTGCTCCAGATCTAAAATAAAATCAGCAATATCATGTATATCACTAAAAAAAAGTCATACTTTTTAACAACATACACTCACTTCTTCAGAAAGAAAATAGTATGGTTTCCACATGCAGTTATTTTAAAGAGATTTATACCTTATCCGTAACAAGAAAGGGAACCGAGAAAATAACTTCCATAATAATAACCTTTGTTGATTTCTGAAGGAAGTTAGAGTTGATCAACGGAGACCTGCTTCTTACTATAAGATGTGGACACTACTTTGTGGAATACTTAAAGTGCTAAAGATCCTCAAGGATGATCTAGATGTGAGTTTAAGATTATTTTAAGATGAGTCTATTTTATGTCTTTACTGTGATGTCATCATGTTAAATGCATTAAGGCTGCACCATGAACATGTGCCTGGAGGATTGGTTAAACTTCACATAATTGCCACTTCAAATCCTCACTCGTGCTCCATCTGATATTTGGGAAGGTTTCAATCTGATGCTCCTTCCAGCAGCAGCCAGCTTTTTTTTGGAAGAAACGTTGGCAGTGTTGTCAAGTTCATGCACTTCTCGCTCACCATTCCATGTTCGTTGCGGCTACAGCTGTGAAGAAGACTTTTGAACATTGATACTTGCGACCCTTTGTTAAGACTTCATCAATTTATGGTCAAAAGTTATTGTAGTTATTGTCTGAGGATTTCACCTAAAAAGTGTAAGCTCTTTGTTACTCCAGCTAATTCAATACCTTATAGAAATCAGTACAAAAGATTTCCTTGGTATTGTTATGACACGCACAGATGTCATCTGATGTAGGAACAGCACTCTGAAAGCTTGTGATTTCAAATAAACCTGTTGGACTATAGCCTAGTGTCATGTGACTTCTGACTTTGTCCACCCCAGTCCAACACTGGCACCCTCACATCATGACACAGAGACAGACAACCAAACCACGTCAGCCTTTCTACCTCTGTGTTCGCAACACAGTAAAATTAAACCATTGATGACCACTAAATATTCACTCCAATGGTTTCTAACCATATTTTTGAATAGCCAACCCCTGATTTTGTGAAGTTAATTCCAGGCACCGGATTTGTATCTCAAACTAACAAGTTAATTATTTATTAAATATACCGTAACTTTAGCAGAAGTGCAGTTAAACAACATGGTAGTCTAATTAATGTCTATGCTTTAAATATATAACATTTGTTTTCAGACTTCATTCGTACAAAAGACAGATAAACAAAATACAGTTAATGGATCAATGAAAAAAAAGTAAAAAGCCAGGTTGCTGAAAAGGCTTTCATGATGCACTGTTTCACAAGTTCAAATGTGGACTCCTTGTTTGTTTTATTTTCTGAAATATTGTTCAGGGGTCACATTCTCAATTCACCCAGGAAAAGGTAGCAATACTTCTAACTCTGTTTTTTACTCTTTGGCTTTCCAGAATCTGGTATATCAGATTACATAGGGAGCTTTCAAATCTTCATGCTGCCTCAGCAGCAGCCCAGGAACAAATCCAGAAAACGTAGTACAAAAATAACTCTAATTCTAGTTCCACCCTGACAGACTAAGCAACTTTTCCTGAAGCTTCAATTACCATTGAACATCTGCCACCTGCCTTAATATAGGGTCTCTTCCAGACTTGCCAGAACACATTCCAAGGTGCTGACTTCACTAAAAGCCAACTTCTGCTATCTGGTTAAACACAATGTTCTTCCCTGGGGTAATTGTGTCTGTTAGAACAATTTTAATCCAGGCTCAGCCTACAATTAACCTCCAGGCATGGCCTCACACACAAACAAAGCTTATTTGGTCTGTTCTTCTCCTTTACCATAAGCTGTCTCAAACTCCATGAGTCATTTCCAGCTTGCAATTCAAAATTAATAAAATAATATCATAAAAGTAATGAAAAATCAGCAAGAGCCCTAAGACTGCATCCATGTCATTAGTGTGGCTTTGGTCTGGATGAGCACAGGTAAGAGGACATACGGCCAGGCAGATCAACATCAGATGTTGCAGGAGACAGGTTAAGGAGTGTCTTTCCTCTTTATAGCTAAAGGTGAGCTGGGTGCAGGCTGCTTAGTCCCCTGTCCTGAAGTAGGACATGTCCATGGAAGATGTTCACTCAATTTTGGAGCCTGTGAAGATTTCACTAAACACTGCCCACCTGCATACATAAAGGGGTAGACTGGTCATCAAATCAGAGGCAACATATATTGCTCTGTTTGAAGTGGGGAGCAAGGATGAGAGTCGGAGTACCTTGCGAAGAGGACAAGTGGTCTGTACCCTTTCTCCACCTTCTACTTCAAAACCCAGCAGCAAAGAATTGGAGACTCTCTTCATTGCTTGTCAATAAGGAATCGATGGAGTTATCAATCCAAGATTTTTGGTTTACCTTGTGTAAAGTAGCAGCTACAGAATTCAGAGTGTTGGTCTGGGCAAGCATGTACTCAGTGGACAGCTGTGTCTGATTCTCCAAGTAGGTAACTACTCCATCAAGGTGGATGTCAGCATTAATGATCGAGACATCATGACAAGTATGCTCAAGGTAGATGCCTGAAGTCTCTTTTCAGTGTGTGCACTGCGTATGGAAAGATTAACTGAAGCACACACGCTTCTGATTATATCTCCACAAGCTTCCTCTTTGGGGGATGGCTCTTTCTGACCAGCTGAACAGAACTTGAGATTATTCTGCACCCTGTAGCAGTGACTGTCACTGTTGTCCCTGTCTCCAGCACTTGGCCCTGCTCAGATCTAAGGTGCTGCATGCCTTGTGACAAGGTAGTTACCTATAATCCAATAACCGCTGAGATCTGTGTTTCTGCCCTGGTGGATGCTGTGCACGAGTACAACCTCAGAGTGTTCACCTGACTTTTAAGAGTCTTTGGCTGGTTTGACAGCACCTGTTTATTGACCACTGAAGGTTCTGTGTAAGATGAAAAACCCCCATAGGTTTGAGCTGACATTGGGAAAGGCTACATACACCAAATGGCACAAATCATGATGGCTCGGCTATTGGATACATCAGTTCAACATAATTGACCATTAAATGTCCAAAACCAAATCTACTTCCTGATGACTTGGTCATGGTGATGGTGGTTGACTGATAAATATTGGCCAGGACATGGTGAAGACTTTGACTATTCATCTTCTCTTTGTGCCATTTGAGATTTTGTACATTTGCCAAGAGGCAGACACGATCTTAGTTTAACATTTTAACTGAAAGTCAACAATTTCAAGGCTGAAAATTCATTCAGTGTCATTCTAAAATCATAATGTGCTCAAGTCTTTTGGAAGAGATTTGCACTCTGAATCTTTGACAAATTAACAATAGTGCCTACTGCTGACACCACATTATATCAGTTAATGCATATTAAAATAGTAGAGAAAGGGATTTCCATCTAATTCTGTCAAAAATCTCACAAGAGCCCATGTCTGAGAGACACAGAGGCATACAATGTGGAAACAGGCCCTTTGGTCCAATTCGTTCATGCTGACCAGGTTTTCTAACCTGAAAAAGTCCCACTTGCCTGCGTTTGGTCCATATCACTCTAAACCTTTCCTATCCATGTCCCTGTCCAAATGTCTCCTGAATATTGTAATTGTACCCGTCTCTCCAACTTCCTCTGGCAATTTGTTCCACATAGTAATGGGGTGGCACGGTGGCTCAGTGGTTAGCACTGCTGCCTCACAGTGGCAGGAACCCAAATTCAACTCCAGCCTTGGGTGACTGGCTGTGAGGAGTTTGCACGTTCTCCCCTGTGTCTGTGTGGATTTGCTCTGGATGCTCTGGTTTCCGTCCACAGTCCAAAGACGTGCGGGTTAGATGGATTGACCATGCTAAGTTGCCCATAGAATCCAGGGATATGCAGGCTAGGTGGATTAGCAATGGGAAATGCAAGGTTATTAGATAGGGTTAGGAGGTTGGTCTGGGTGGGATGCTCTTCAGAAGGCTCGTGTGGATTTGATGGCCGAATGGCCTGATTCCACCTTGTAGGGATTCTACCATATACGCACCACCCTCTGTGTGGAAAAAGTTGCCCTTCAGTTCCCTGATAAATCATTTGCCTCTCATCTACTTATCCCCTAAAAGCTTCCACTCTCAGTTTAGATAAGGGACTGTGACTATTTCACAGCGAATTCTTTCTCTTCTCAACTCCAGCTACTTAGTGGCCGAATGCCAATAAAAAATATGTAGAGGCATCATCTCCCAAGATTCTCCTCAATGTTGCTCTCAGTCCCCAGCTCTAACACCACACCTCTCTGAGGATGAATTCTCTGTAACTTCAGATGATGCACCATCTCAGCACTCACCTGCACTCTCCACCAGCAGAGACATTTACCTCAATAGGGGCACTATCTAGTTCAGGGCCAGGGTCAGACATGAGTGAGCACACTGACACAACTCCCTCATTGGCACAGGAAGCAAACCTGAGGTCTCTGACATTCAAAGGCCTGCAGGAGACCTTTCCCCTGTCAACCATCATGAGCACCTCAACCCATAATTATATGCTGGTATGTCCATTAAATTGGTGTTCTTGCAGATTGTCCTGCTGACCACAAGACAAAATCCCCATTGCCAAAATGTGTATTTTATTTAATTCTGTTTAATGATTCTAAGGGGTCACAGTATCTGCAATGTTAAAAAAAGGGATGCTTTGTCTCATGGAACAGAGAACAATGTAACTAAAATAACTCAATGTTAAATATCCAAAATAGGAAGCAGCAGGCTCCCAGTGAGCAGGTTTTAAAAAGGATAGCGGAAGAAACAGTTATTTGCAACTTATTCAGACTGGAATCTGTTCACAATAAGATTTCTAAGGGCCTGTCTGCCTTGTTGAATAGATCCCTGGCTTTTTCCTGCCCATATTTCCTGCCCATGGACATCACCTTCTCGTTCTCAGAGAAAGCCTTTAGGTCTTCCCTCTACTGTTCTGCCCTTTCACTGAATGAGGTTATAATGATGTAGGACACTCTTTATCTGGTGTATATTGCAATGCATGACTTGAATGGTCTTGGAGGCAGGTTCTCATTTTGGTTTAATCGGCACAATCTAATCTTCAATTCCTACTGATTTCAGCCAGTTCTTATTTTTTGTGTAAGGGGGTAGTGGGTCTGGCTTTCTACGTGGTACCATTCTTCATTCCCATTGGAGGCACCTTGCAGTAATCAGGAGAACGTCTGCTCTAGTTTTCCATGGTCTGCAGTACCCTCCATAATCTGACCATCAGAAAGTATCTTGCTACCATGGCTACAGCAAGTAAAACATGAGGAGGAAAAGGAAGAGGAGGAGGACCAGCAGATGTAAGGGGGAAGGGAAACATCGCACATATTTCAGTCAAATTGTCCATGATTACTTCATTTGACTTCAATTCCAATGTATGCAATCCCAAATCTCTCATAAATTTAGAAATTCTGCTGAAGCATGATGTCACTCAGCAGCACAATTAGCAGGAGGTAGCAGAGCAAGGGCAGTCATAGGTTGCGATAAAGACAGACGAGAAGGTGACGGTGAAGAAGTCCCCTGACAGCATCGGGTCTGCCTCAAGGTGGCAGTGGCAGTACAGGATTATAATAATGAATGACACCTTTCTGTGCCTGGATATATTAGTGAAAGGAAGGTGGAAGCACAGCTTGTAGGTGAAGCATAGATCCCACAATCTGTTTCTGTCAGTTGGAAAGCAACTAAAGATTTGTTTAATGACTCTGCTCCAGGTAATTTATCAAAACAATGGGAACCGGAAGAAGGGCAGTGGCAGCAATCACCTTTCTGACTACTGCAACAGTAGAGGAGGCACTTACTGTGCACATCAATAACTGCAGCTCTCTGCATTGCACACACATGCAACTACCAAAAGCAGAAGGTAGAGAATGGATAAAGAAGTCTAGTGTATGATACTGTGAAGAATAGTGTACAGATGTTGTCAACCAGTACACAAAGTATAGTATCAGAAGCCCAAAAAGTGTCCTACCACCCTGTTACCCTCTGTGAAGATATTTTTCGAGCACAGCTGTCAGGTAACAATGAGAGATTGAGTAAAGGTGAACTTAGCCAATGGTGTCGGTAGGGTAATAGTGATCAATACAAGGTGGCAACAAAAAACTGGTGGGAAGGCTAGCAGTGGCTGCTGGGTCCACTGCGATCTTGTTGATCAGACTCTGTATTAAGAGTTTTCAGAGACTGATGGCATCCCAGGCAGTGTACATGGTAATGTGCAAAGGGACTCGAGGCTGGCCTACTGCTTCATGCTGGTGTTGGTCTTGACACCGGGGTGGATCCAGGGCCACGCCTGAGCACTTAACAAGAAGGGCTGTAAAGTTGAACTCAACTTTATTTCCTTACTTTCTATCGTTGTATTCTATGTCTTGGTTTATTTTCTGTGTTTTAAGATATCACCAGAGAAAAGTGACAGTATACAGCACTTTTCACTGTATTGGTAACAAATACATGTAATAAATACATGTAACAATAAAAAAACACCTTGGTGGAAACACCAAAGGAATATTTATCAAAGCTTGTGCCCTTTTCTAAGAAAGGATATGCTGATATCAGAAGCAGTCCAGAGAAGATTCACTAGATTGATCCTGGAAATGGAGGTATTTTCTTTTGTAGAGATATTGAGTAGGTTGGGCTTGTATTCATTTTTAGAAGAGTTTAGAAGAATGAGACCAGAACTTACAGAAACATAAGATTCTTTGGGGAAATTAACCAGGTAAATACAGAGAGCTTGCTGCCCCTGTCGGAGAGTCAAGGACCAGAGAGCATAACTTCAGAGTCAGGGGTCAACCATTTCAGTCAGCAATATGGAAGAATTTTTTTCTCTCAGAGGTCGTCAATCTGGGAATTATTTTCCACAGATAGCAGTTAGAGACTGGTTATTCAGCATTTTCAAATCTGAGATCACTATGATTTTAAACAATAAGGGAATAATTGGTCATGGGATAAGGCAGGAAAATTGAATTGAACATTACCAGATTAGCTGTGATCTCATTGAATGGTGGAGCAGATTGAACACACTGAGTAATCTATTTCTGCTCCTGCATCTTCTCGTCTTTTGGACTGTTCCAGCTGAGATCTTTGGGATTTTTATGAAACTGGAAGAGAACTGCAAATTTATAGATCAGAAGCCCACCAAGGACCCCTGGAACAGTCGGTGAGTAGAGGTTCACGTTGTGCCTGACAAGGCTGCAAAATATGTTAATGAATTTGGGATAAAATAGTTAATATTGATAGGGTTAAAGTTAAAGTACATGATATCCTTGAAATAAATGTTATAGTTATTCTTGATTTCTTCCTTGCTGGATCAATAACTAACTAAGCAAGCATATTAATTGAATGCTGTACAGAGCAAGCAGATATTGGAACTGAAGACCAGGCAAGATGGTTGCATTACTGTGGAAGCTGGTAGATCCAATTCTGATGGTGAGATAAGAAGGCTTGCATGACATTGCACTAAGCACAACCTTTAGAATAAATGTGTGCTGAAAACTCTGACTTGAGGTTCTTTGGGAAATTCTCCCTTGTACATGCTTGACTAAAATATATGCTTGCCTCATGCAATAGTCATTTTGCACCACAACAGAATTTATAGAACCGGGGAGAGTCAATGTCATGGCTAGATTTGAGCGTTAGAATGAGAATTTTAAAATCGAGGCATTGCTGTGCTTGGAGGCAACATAGGCCAGCAAGTTGAGGGGTGGTGTGCGAGACAGTAAGTGATAAGTTGGACATTAAAGGCATTCTATAATTCAAATTGGCAGAATACTGTGCACAATATTATCTCCTGCTTCGAAACTGAAAGAGAAATTAAATGTTAGTCTCGAAAGTAATGCAATCATTTAACATTCATATTCCAAATAATGAAATGCACAAGAATACTTTTGGCAATAATTTTTAAACATTGGCAGAGGAACAATTTACTCATGATGACAAGACATTGACCTTGAGACAGCTCAATCTCATGGATGAAGCTTAATTCACAGAATGTCATCATATCATTATTTATGAAGTAATAGTGGCACCAATTTTAACAGAATCAGCCAGACAGCTCTGAATCATATTATTAGGCTGAAATAAGCCAAATGAAATGAGTGTTATCTGATCTTCAGTCTACTTAGGTGTTTTCAAAATGCTGAAGAACAGCACCAAAGGAAACAGTGAATTTGGCAGTGCTATATACTACAACTTCAATAAGCAAATTTATATTCCAGTCTTGCTCACAGTGACAACTCATATAAAGAGTACTTACATTCCTCAAGCTTTATAAGTTACCTCTGAAAGAGGTCAGCTTGCCTTTACTGATCTGCAAGGCAACAGAAATGCCAACTCTGGGTCATGAATGCTTCAAACAAACAACATAAAGAATGTAATTCCATTGCGATGGGTCAGCGAGGAGGAGAGGCTAGTTATGTTATGACATTCATTCATCATCTTTCTAAAAGCCTTCTCATAGCATCATACTGCACCGAAGGAGGTTCCTCATCACATTATGCCTATGCTGGCTCATTGAAATGGTTATCCAATTAATTCCACTCCCCTGTTCTTTCCACATATGCCTGCATGTTTTGCCTTTGAAATATTTATGAGATAAAAATCATATATTTCTGAATCCACTGAAATGAATTAAGGTAGAGCTTCCCAAAATATGGGTCATGACCCTCTGCAGGGCCATCAGCTGAAATGTTATCATTATGAGCTCTAACATGATGGTGCAATGGTGAGCACTGCTGCCTCACAGCACCAAGAAATTGGGTTCAATTCCACTCTTCGGTGTCTGTCTATGTGCAGTTTGCATGTTTTCCCTGAGGCTGTGGTGGCTTCCTGTCACAGTCTGGGTAAAGTAGATTGACCATGTTATAGTGCCAGGGATGTACAGGTTAGGAGGATTAGCCATGGAAAATGCAAGGTTATAGGGTGTGTGTGAGATACTCTTCAGAGGAGCTTGCTGGGCTAAATGGCCTGTTTCCGTGCTGTAAGGATTCTCAGAGATGTGTGGCCTCCTTAAATCCTCATTTCTTTTAAACAGTGGACATGGCTAAAATGGCTAATTCTTGAGGGCTGATTGCCATCTTGAAAAATCTCATAGAGAAGTCTCATGGAAAATATCAATAAAATATCTTTTACTTAAAACCTCTGAATTATACTGCTCTCCCAACCCTTCATAGGCCCCTTACTCCCTCCTCAATAGCAACCCTATCACCACTAGTGCATGACACACACTGCCTCCTGAGATAAATTCCCAGCCCGTCCCACCAACCCTGATTCCACGGGTCTGGGGTCATAGCATAAAACCAAAGAACCACAAGCGACTGTTACATAGGTCCATTGAGTTCAATAATGTCCTGGAAGGAAGAAATCTGGTATCCTACCCTGAGCTGACCTATGTATGACTACAGACCCACAGCAAAGTGTGTGACTGTAAACTGTCCTCTGCAAGCACCCAGCAAGCCATTCAGTTGAAGGGCAGTTTGGGGCTGGCAATAAACGCGGGCCTTGCCAGTAAAATTTACACTCCACATAAATAAAAATAAGCTTTTAAAAATTTATTGCTTGAGTGTTTGTTGTCACTTTTCTATTGGTATTTAAATTCTATTTTCTTTCTCTCAAAACTTTGGAATTGGCTTTCCTTCATTTTTGTTCTTGTTTAATTCAAGTGTAATAGGTAAATATGCTAAAATGAATTCAAAATATTTGTGGTGGCTGACCGAGAGAGGCCAAAACTAAAGGGGAGCAATGATTTTCCTCACTCGCGTCTCTCTGTAAGCACAGGTAAGTTTTTGAATTTATTGCGCTCGGGCCAGGAATATCAGACCCTGATCAGATGGCTGCACTTTTGAGAAGCAAAGCCATGGTCACAGAGGACAGTATTACCTCTGAGAGTCCAAGAGCACCCATGAAGAATGGTGTTGTTGGAAATTCAGTTCCTGGCTATAGAGGATGGTTAATAGTTGGCTAATTAAATGAGCACATTGTCTGAATGCCCTCAGTCAAGAGGGAGCCAATCTGCTGAGTTTTTCACCTGCAAGGATAGATGCTTTCTAATCAACCTGTTTTGAGATATTACTACATATCTTTAGATCGGGAGAGACCTGAACTTGCACCTCCATGCTCAGAGGTAGGGACACTACCACTGAGGCACAAGAGCCTTTAAACCATTATGTTCTGTGTTATCAGTTCAGTAATACTACAGCTGCATGGGCTTTTCGTGGTGCAGTCGTAATGTCCCTATCTCTGAACCAGGAGGTCTGAATTTAGGTCCCACCTGCTCCCGAGGTGCATAATCACATCTATGAACAGGCGGATTTGGAAAATATTTACTGTCACTGAATTATAAGCACCTCACAAATACTTTTAAAACACCTTGTTTGGGTATCTCATGCTATGTTGGAGCAGAGGTGGGACTTGAGCCCAGACTTTATAGACCAAAGGTGGGGATAATACCACTATGCCATAAGATCCCCTAGCTGCAAAAAGATCTCATGGCATGTAAAGACATCAGGATCCCCTGCATTTTTCTACTACTGGGGGCGTTGCAGCCTGACCTGAGGGAAGAGATAAAAGCAAGCTTTATGTCCCACCTACTCATGCGGTGTGTCATACCATCTCTGAATGGGTTTATTAGAAAGTAATTATGTTAAACTCTATTCCTTTCAGTTATTGGTTTCATTATCACATTAAAACAAACAGTTCATTTAATAAATTTATTTTAGCAGTTAAATAAAGCCTGAAGTACTTGATAAAGTGTTTAAAAATGTGGAATTTAAATGCAACACCTTAGACACAGTCTTGTTGGTGCCTGAGCGATGTGGGCTATGAAAAGGTTTGTGGCAGAATTGGCCAATAATTCCATGTTGCTGTCAAGACCATCTTTTATGCCTTTCATAAGTGGCATGATGCGATTATCGGCAGGCAGCAGCAAGTTGCTAATGGATGGTGATTAACACTCGGCAAAGTCTCTGTTGATGAACAAATTGTCGCAGTAACATTCCAGTTGCTAATTTACTGAACCCGTTATACAAATGAGCTGTCCAGAAAACCCAAGGTGAAAACCAGGGCTGGCACTCAACAGGCTGAACTCGATGCTTGCTCTGAATGTCCTCCCCCCGTTGGACACTGGGCAACATTATCTCAGGGTACAACTCCATGGGTAGCAGCCACCTGCACCCTATACCCATGGACGCTGGCGCCCAACATCTACCACTGCACCCCATAGCCACAGACACTGGCACCCAACATCTACCACTGCACCCTATACCCACGACACTGGCACCCAACATCTACCACTGCATCCTATACCCACGACACTGGCACCCAACATCTACCAGCCTGTAAGAACCCTCCTGGCATACCTCCAGTTTTTTTACACCAAGCTTCTGCACTTCACTGCTGCGCCTTGAGCTACATAGTCTCATTGTAATGCTGCAGCAAGGATACTGTGCACTCAGGAACACATGCCCAGCTCATGACCTGGACCGGGCTGCATCTCTGGGATCTTTACTCACTGTCATCATGTTCACTCAATGTGAGGCTGCCTGAGACGCTTTCAGCATCTGTGCCCTGCCTTGTGTTGCCTTTTTGTGTTTTGACCTGTTTGCCGGAGATACCAGGCTCGTATGACTACTATCAATCCATGTCACTGAGCCACAGGCACAAAACAATGAAGCTTGTTATATTGGTCAACAGGCTACCAATGGTAACAAGCATGGGGCTGGATGAACACAGCAGGTCAAGCAGCATCACAGGAGCAGGAAAAATTGACGTTTCGGGCCTAAACCCTTCATCAGAAAAGGTAGCAGCCACCTGCACCCTATACCCATGGATGCTGGCACCCAACATCTACCACTGCACCCCATACCCATGGACGCTGGCACCCAACATCTACCACTGCACCCCATACCCACAGACACTGGCACCCAACATCTACCACTGCACCCTATACCCACAACACTGACATTTTCTGATGAAGGGTTTAGGCCCAAAATGTCAATTTTTCCTGCTCCTATGATGCTGCTTGACCTGCTGTGTTCATCCAGCCCCATGCTTGTTATCTCGGATTCTCCAGCATCTGCAGTACCTTTTATCTCTAGGCTACCAATGGGTCAAGGGAGGATAGCCTTCCCTCAGGGCATCCCAGCAAGTCAAGTGTCCCGGATCTGCTTGGTGCAGTCAGGTTCAGGATGGTCTCTTCCCAGGGAATGAGGAGCTAGATTACAAGCAGCACGTGAGCTTGACACTTTGCGCCCTATTGTTAGCTGTTTGCTTTCTAGATTGAAGGACGGGCAGGTATTGAGGGAAATGAAAGTGGGTGGCACAGCTGTTACTGTTAATGCAGGTGGGGTGGTGTTCCGAATAAGTGAGTAGGCAGCTCAGAGGGCATGCAGGGTCAGTGGAGTCAGGGATTGGGGCAAATTACGGCAAGTGAGGGAAAATATTGCAGGCGGCAGTGAGAGTGATACAGTATTGGCCTTTGCTGAGTGGGGAAGGTCTTTGACCTGCTTCCGACAGTGCTGGGCATTCCTACAGTCAGCTGAGACCGCTTTAACATGGGTGGCAACTTAGACCAGGCTGGCATTGTCAGGTGTCACGGTTTCTGCCTCTGGTCCTGGAGGAAAAGGAAGTCCAGGCTATTTTTCACCCTGAGCACCAACGCCCTTTCTGCAAAGTTGGTTTCCCCCTTTCTGCCGCATCGGAGGTGAATACTGTAGACTGACTGTGCTCGTCTGGGTGTACAACAGGTCTTTAAAAATGGTTCCTGTGCCACAGCTATCCAGTGAGTGGGATGTTCTTACCCCTATTGCAGAAATGGCGTGTGGTAAGGGCAGTGGAAACTGGGCATGAGATATACCATTTTGTTAGAAACAGCAATTAATTTGGCAGGTTTTGTAAGATAGAGTGAGACAATTGGCTCAGCCTCATGGCAAGAAATCACTCCCACCAAACTCAACGTGATTTACACTCCACCAAAAGTTTCAGCTGTACAATTATTTTTCTGGTGATCTCTCTGGAAGATTTATGTATTTCTCTGAAGCGTCAACTACATCTGATTAATAGACAGATGCTGTTTCTCCATCTGCCAATCCACATGCCATACTATGACCTTCTGCTGTGAAAAGTCACATTGCACTTAGTCTGTAGACCAAAGATGACAGAATCAAGGCTTTAATACAGCAACTACAAACATGTTCATAGGATAGCTACAGATGTTAATTATCATGTTGGCACAACCAAAGTAGATACAATAGCAGAAGAATTTATATCAGAGAACCGAAAGTGATCACAATGGGATCAGTATCCTTATCAGAGAATACAATGCTTGGTTACATTGTAATAATTTCACACGTTATAGCAGTCATTAAATTTCAAGAGTTCTTCATTGTCTTCAGATTATTTGTAAGTATGAACAAAGGCCACAAACTTGTAATGTAGAAAAATGTAATTTCTTTCTCTCAATCTTCAAACACTATTGGTGGAATCTTCTAGGTGCCTGAACAAAAGTGAAACTGACGAAACTGATAGCAAAACCATACAAGAAGTCTGCTGATGTCTGGCTTGATGTTGAGAACAACCCACTGTATTTTTCATGCATCCACAAGATGGCAAGGCCAATTTCTAACAAGGTAGCAACAGTGAATGGCAGACTAAAAGGGGATTATAACTTGTTAAATCCTTAATTAAACCCACAACTTGCCTCATTAATATTCAGCTTCCTAAATTACCAAACACACCAAGTAACTAGACTCAGCAAATCTTGACATGGAAGTCAAAGCAGTTACCTGGACACTTCAGCCTACTGGCTATGAAGAACCTCCATGTTGCTCAGCACCAAACAGCACCTCAGGACACAGTACCTCGGCCTTCATTCACAGGCACAGACATCCGATACCATCCTCTCATAATCCTCTTGGCATCTCTCTGGTCCACTTACAGGACACTGAGGAATAGGTGGCACGGTGGCTCAGTGGTTGTCACTGCTGCCTCACAGTGCCAGGAACCCGGGTTTGTTTCCAGCCTTGGGCAACTGCTTGTGTGGAGTTTGCGTACCCTCCCCTAGTCTGTGTGGATTTCTCCCGGGTGCTTCAGTGTGCTCCCACAGTCATAAAGATTTGCAGATGAGGTGGATTGGCATTCATAAATGTGATTCGGTGGATTGTTGTTGAGAGGGTTGGTACAGACTCAATGGGCTTACTGGCCTCTTTCTGCATTATAGGGAATACATGAAGTCTTGTCCTGTATTGCAGGGTTCACAAAAAAATGACCTTTGAAAGGCAGCTGCAAGAGCATTTTACGTACAGGGTCAGGCACTCATCTCGTGGATTGAACAAGGCTGCATCTTAGGGCTGCTAGTTTCAGTTTGATGGGCCAAAGCAAAGGATCCATACCTGCAGGATGAAAGGGCATTGAAGGGGCAAAAACATGACGTATGTACTTGCAACTGTAGCTACATTTCATTTAGAATAATCTCTTCATCCACTTTGCAAAGCATGCAGGGTGAAAACACTTAGGCTTCAACTGCCGGACAAAGAGATTTGCACCACATTATTGGCACATGCAAGTCGAACATCGCCAACTCCGTGATGCAGTCTAACAACGCCATCTCAGTAACCCAGTCTAAAATTTTATCACTGAGATGGCAATTTTAGACTGCATCACTGAAACGGCGGAGTTAACAACAATGGTTTAAAAGGAGGTGAATGCTGCCAAAAGTACCCTATCAGTTGTAAAATTTCCAAGGATGTAGTGGGTGAAAGGGAAGATTGCTTCATCATACATTATGTAAATATGATGATGGACTGTAGTGAATCTATTGGAAATTTATACAATTGATGTGGGTCTGGGATGGGAAGGGAGTCATAGAAGAGCAGGCACTTCCTTTTTAATGTCCTGCGTTGCTTACTCAGCTAGTGTAGCCCTTTCACCATGCTGGTACATATGCTGGGACCAGGGCCACAGTGGGATAGGTGATGGGGCTGCTAGAGATGTGGTTCAACTGCTCGGACCGGCCTGGGGAGACAAGGATAGCCTCCAGTCCAAACAGAGTATGCAGCATTATCCTGGTAGGCCACGCTCTGCACAATTGGAGCAGGCCACACACTGGATGTTGAGGAACTTTGTGGATGTGAGCAGTCTTTTGAAGAGGAAGATGAGGATACTGGGGAGGAGGTAACTCTCCTTTAACATGGCAGGGCTTGGCTGCAAGTTGTGGGTGCTACAAATCAAATGGAACCTGACTGGCACCCTGTTCAAGTAGGTGAGAGCTGGGTGCAGCATGGAATGTAAAATAATTGCTGATCATAAAGCCAGCCCTTGATTTGCACGGTGGTGGCAAACTGCAAACACTGCTTTTTCTATTTATGTTTACATTTGCCAGCTGTAAATAAAAAATATTCATGTTGGGATTTAAAATTGTATCAGAGATAAAAGGTACTGCAGATGCTGGAGAATCCGAGATAACAAGCATGGGGCTGGATGAACACAGCAGGTCAAAGCAGCATCATAGGAGCAGGAAAACTTGACGTTTCCGGCCTAAACCCTTCCTCAGTAAAACCCTTCATCTGATGAAGGGTTTAGGCCCGAAACGTCAAGATTTCCTGCTCCTATGATGCTGCTTGACCTGCTGTGTTCATTCAGCCCCATGCTTTTCATGTTGGGATTTGTCTGATTGCTTGCCTGTTTCTGATGCTCCCCTGGTGGACAATGACATGTTTTCAATGGGCATTAGGGGCACAGTCGCAATGTCTTAGCTACATCCTATCTGAACACATTCCCTAAGGATGCACATGACATGATGAATAAACAGCGACATGTTGAGAGAATTGAGTTGTGTGTACAAGGAAGAATTATCCATGACGGGTATGAATTGTGGCCAGAGTCACTTAATGGCTACAGAGCCATTACATTGTTATTGAGGGGCAATGCCAGATTGCCAATGCTTGTCTGGGAGCACTGCAACCTTTTAAAGATGGTGTGACTGAAGGGATGCTGGTCTTTTGTAGGATGTTGCCTAATGGTCTGGTAAGATGAGACTAGCACTACGTGAGTGCGAGCCATAGAGTAGGTGAGCTGACTATGAACAATACAGCAAAAAATATCATTCAGCCTTGCAGTGAAAAGCCTTTAAAATATGTAATTGGCACTCAGCTATGAAATGTAAGCTTCTGCATTGTGAGTTTTATGCTTTCAGGTATTCTATGGTCTTTGTTCAATCATTTGGCACTGAATCACAACAGTTGACACAATAGTGTTCCCATGTATTGATTCTGGAAATGTCGGTCCCAGCGCTGATTACAGTGGATAAAGCATGATTTTGAGGATTTCATCTGCTGAATTAAGCACACAATATTCTAGGAGAGTGATAGCTTCACAGTGCATGAGGTCTTACAACTAATGGATTCTGTCCAATGTCAGACCTGTATTGTATTTTGCAAGTTGCACTGAATTTAATTAAATAAAAGACGCCACTCTGACCTTGTCAACACAGTGTGAAGCTCGAAGAACACGACAGTTTAGGCAGTGTCAGAGGGATAGGAAGGTCGACACTTTGAGTCAGAACCCTTCTTCAGAACTCTGCTTTTGACTCCAGCATCTGCAGTTCTTGGTACCTGCTCTGACCTTGTGCTCTTCATGCTATTGCAGTGGAGTAAATGTAGTGAATTTAGGATGCTGCTTTGTGGCCATTGTTCAATGAAAATAGAGCACAATTGTTGTTTCAGTTTTCAGCAACTTGTTACATACTGAATCTCAGTCAGATACTCTCTCAAGAATCTCTAAGAATCTACCTGATGAATGGCTATTGTTATGGACAAACCTCAGCCGAGGTTCCCCAAGTTATTACAATTCCAGATGAGATGCTTATGAACTGGTGCATCTTCTTTGTTCACCTAACCCCTTAATTGTTCACAATATGGTTAACTTGCAAATGACCCACTCCTTTATGGGTACCTTTCTCCCAAAGCAAATGGATTTCTGTTTGAAAAGAAGCCAATGTAACCAGATTCTCAGAGAGCTTATTAGTGACTTAACACAAGAAGGAAAACAATAATGCATAATATTTGTACCGATTAGAAATGAGAATTGAATCAAAAATAAAGTTAAAAGATAGTTGAATTGGTAGGCAGCAGTTTATTGATAGTTGGACATCCAATTGTGGGATTCTTTGCTTTGGGGAGTAGTTGATATCCTTCCGTCCTATTTCTTTTTTGCTCTTTGTCTGTGATCCTCACAACACTCTAATACTTGAATCCAGGCTAGTACACATGAGTACCTCTGCCTATTGGCACATCTGGGACTTCCAGTGAACTAGCATACCTTCTTCCATTAGCTCACACAGATCAGAGCTGAACTGGACCCAAAGACTGCTCCCACATACTCCCAAAAGGGGAAGGCACAAATATGTCACCTAGATTGCCATTTTCCACCCCACCATGCTTATAGTCTAAAAGAACCTCCAGGACATCAAAGACCATATTGTTGTGAACCTCACCTAGCACCAAGTACATCCCGTTGAAATCGCCCTGACACTCACCAGGCATGACTCTCCAGGATTCTTACCCCTTCAAACATTGACTGAATCCACGTCCACAGGCAGGCAGCTTCAGAGGAGCAGGAAAGTTGACGTTTTGGGTCAGGACCCTTCTTCAAAAATGGGGAGGGGGGAAGGGAGCTCCAAAATAAATAGAGAGGAGGGGTGAGGCTGGGGAAGGTGAATGGGATGGTGATAGGTGAGTGCAGGTAGGGATTGGTGGGGATTGGTCAGTGAAGTCATCTTCACGCACATTATGTCATCAAAAATCCAACCTATTATTAATTAGGTCAGATTCCTCCATTGACATGAACTATTTTAAACATTATATTCAATCTATTAACTTGGGAGATGGTGTTCCTACTTAGCTACTGTAAAAAAAAAGTGGTTGGACATTTAAATGGGGTTTCTGTTTATTGAGAAACCCCTTTCCTCCACCATCCTCCCTGGGTATATATTTTTACTTATTCAAGATCACAAGTGAGGTACAGATTACATAGACTAAACAATGCTCAATATGACTGAAATTAGCTGACAAAATGCTGATGTTTTCATTACACACTGACTGAGGGTGACTAAGTACTCTTTTTTGCCACAAACCCAAGCAAGCATATTTACCCATAAACACATGATCTTAAATGAACCAAGTCTGCCCCTCAACATGTAACAAGTTACTAACATGTTACTGTGATACAAACGTAATGATTACCTATAGCCAACATAATTTTGGGTGAACAGCAGATCACAGAAATATTTTTTACTCCGGGCCTATAAAATCCTTTACTAGATACAGCACTGTCTTCTAACCTTGGTGTCTAACCTTTAATTAAAATGCAATGAGCAGAACACATGAACAAAGGAGCTTGGAGCTTCAGCTGAATTCTCTTTTTGGCTTCAGACGGCCAACTCCACTGCAGAGAAGCCTAATCATAATTCAGTCAGGCCTGCAGGGCACTGAGTAAGTTTCAGCTCTATAGCTAAGAAGGCTCCATTCATCATTTTCAATGATAGTAATAACATGAAGAATATTTTTTATACTAAGATATGGTAACTTTAAGAAATAATGCTATCAAAATTTTTTTTATCACATGCTGAACACAAAAAACACACAACAGGACTCTATAATGTCTTTCAAATCGAATATAATTACATCAGCTCTCAGTTTACCACCTATTGTCAATGATAGTGAGCCTCTAGCAGCCATTTGCTCCCAGCAGAATATCTGTGCTGTAAATGAAGAGCCAGGTAAGTGCTATAACTTGCTCAATGGAAAACTAAATTGAGCTTCTGCAGATAAGAGGCATGACTGCAGGAAAGAACAAGATGGACACACAGGCCACAAGTAAAATATGCGCCTGTAATTCATTTTTTTTCCACTCATATTTTCATTTACCAGCTCCATTTCCAGTTTTTGTAATCAATAGCTCTTGGGTCAGCTCATAGGGCTACAAGAACAGAGGTAAGGAGTGGGACTACTTGCATTGTCCTCTCAACAAGCCAAACATCATAAATAGCCTCCTTTTATATTTCTAGATAATAAGACACCTCATTGTCCTTCCAAATTCAGTGTGATCACTTATGAGCGAACTTGGATCCTATGCACCTCACAATTGTATCAAAAAAGCAGCAAGAACACCTTATACCTTCTAGCTCTTCTGCAAATAATTTTTCTTTGGTTTTCAATCATTTTCTTTCATTGTTGTCTGCGCTCCCTCATTTCTTAAGCTAACTTGTTTCAGCTGTTATTTATATCAACCCCATCAACTTTTGTTTCATTTAGCAGCAGGGTTCCACTTTCTTGTTTGTCACTGCTTTCTCTCTTCTAAGTCACTGCTGCTGCTTCATAGAAGTGAACCAAGGTTCTGAATTCACTACCTAACATATTCGGTAGGAAAATCAGCATTGCAAAGATTAAAAGATAACACAGTGCGGAGCTGGAGGAACACAGCAGGCCAGGCAGCATCAGAGGAGCAGCAAAGTTGATGTTTTGGGTCGGGTCCCTTCTTCAGACCCTCTGATGCTGCCTGGCCTGCTGTGTTCCTCCAGCTCCACACCGTGTTATCTCTGACTCCAGCATCAGCATTCTTAGTATCTCCCATTGCAAGTATTTATGCATATCAAGATAAAAGGTCATTTCTACATTCTCAAAACAACTGTGGTGGGACAATAAATAGATTCTACATTTCAAAATCAAGTGAATAGAAAAGCAATATCTGTTGTTTTTTGCTTGTGTTTTTCATTAAGATGAAGGCAATCGGCAATCATGGAACTAATAGGAATAAGAAAAGATAGTGGCTAATTTGAGAACTGGTGGAAGCCAAAGCAAAGATATACAAATGGAGGAGCTGAGAGCATAGAGAAACAGAAAGAGCACAAAAAAATTCAACAGCAGCTGAAGTAGTGGCTTTAATGGGTGGCACAGCAGTTCAGTGGTTAGCACTGCTAATTCACAGCACCAGGGACCCGGGTTCAATTCCATTCTCAGGTGACTGTATCTGTGGAGTTTGCAGTCTCCCCTGTTTCCTCCAGGTGCTTCAGTTTCCTTCTACAGTACAAAGATGTGTGGGTTAGGTGGATTGGCAGTGGGAAATACAGGATTACAGGGATAGAGTCGGGAGGGGGGTGTTCGGTTAGATCTGGGTATGACCCTCTTCAGAGGGTTGGTGTGGACTTGGGCCAAATGGCCTGCTTCCACACTGTAGGGATACAATGGTTGCAATGAGGTTCCTTCTGGATTCCTTTCTTCCAGACTCAAGTGAGCCAATGCCTTAAATAAGCTAATTTAACCAAATTTTCATGAGTTAGTAAAGAGTGAGTTCATTGATGAGTAAGCATGAGAAGAACTAGTAACGCAACACAGGTTAGAAATAAGAGGCAAATTCACAAGGATAAAAGTGTAAACATATATGAATTAGTCTCTGAATTGTTCAAGAGGAGCAGATAATTGTACTTTGTAACTGCAGCTGTTATGGTGGAGGTCACCAGTAGGTTTGACATCTGTAGTTGAACAATCAATTTGAAGATTGGATCAGATTCTGTTCAGATTGTTTTCAACTGTGACTGAATTCCAGCATATGTTGTAAGTGAGAATCTTTTTGTTGCTCTGTTTCCCTTAGTCTGTTGTACTAGCTAGCTGGCTTCTAGAGCATAGATCATAGAATCCCTACAGTGTGGCAACAGGCCCTTCGGCCCAACAAGTCAACGCCGACCCTCAAAGTATCCTACCTAGACCCACCCCGCTATAACCCACCTAATGTACACATCCTTGAACACTACAGGCAATTTAGCTTGGCCAGTCCACCTAGTCTGTGCATCTTTGGACTGTGGGAGGAAACCAGAGCACCCGAAGGAAACCCATGCACACACGGAGAGAATGCGCAAACTCCACACAGACAGTTGCCCGAGGCTAGAATCAAACCCGGGTTCCTGGTGCTGCGAGGCAGCGGTGCTAACCACTGAGCCACCGTGATGCCCCAAATGGGCCCGTTCTAGTGCCCAGATTGATAACAATCATATTAGCTGCAACACAAGAGTGACTGGGAGACATGTCTTCAACTGTAATCTTCACAGCACACCTGCCGTACACAGGAAAACCTTAGTCCATTGATACACAAAAACCACACACGTATACACACGTATACACACGCACCACCTACTAGCCCACTCCAATAGAATTGAAACTAACTTTTTAAACACTTGCCTTTCTGCATTCTTCAAAGGGAAAATCAGAAAATAAGTGGGCGGCACAGTAGCACTGTTGCCTCATGACACCAAAGACCTGAGTTTGATTCCACCCTCGGGCAACTGTCTGTGTGGAATTTGCACTTTCTTCCTGTGTCTGCGTGGGTTTCCTCTGGGTGCTCCGGTTTCCTCCCACAGTCCAAAGTTGTACAGGTTAGGTGGATTGGCCATGGGAAATGTGCAGTTACAGAGGTAGGGTGGAGGGTTTGGGTGGGATGCTCTTCAGAGGGTCAGTGTGGAGTTGATGGACTTAATGGCCTGTTTCCACATTGTAGGGATTCTATGACACTATGCCTGCAGTTTGTGACCTTATCCACTGTGTGTGGCTTACTGTTGAGCAGGGGTCATTAGCTCCTTATTTGGAAACATTCTAGAGAGAATTCCAAGCCATACAGCCCATTCTCATTGCCTTACTGTTGAATGATGCATGATAGAAAAGAATGTTTAATAGCAAATTATTTTGGGTGTTACAAAAAATTACATCTTAATGCAAGTATAAAACAGTAACTTATTGTGAATTAAAATAAAATCCTTTGTTATGTTGGTTTAAAAGATGTACTATCTAAAATGTGTGTTTTCTTTCGGAAAGACACATTCATATGTGCCCCACAGATAGCACTGCGTTTGTCTCTGCCCTGCAGTGTGCATCATCTAGTAACCTGCTCAAAGCGTGGCACAACTTATGCCAAAGTAGATTGGTCCATGATTTACTAAAATTTCGTAGTGATATTAAGAGCAACAAAGATGGATATCTGGAATATTTTGTTCAAAGCTTAGCCCTTAGGATTTCTTTTATATAAGAAGTGGGTAACATTGATTGCATATCCCCTGTGGCCCTTGAGAAGGTGAGCGAAGTTAAATCATAGAATCCCTGCAATATGAAAAAAAGACATTTGGCCCATCAAATCTGCACCAACTCTCCAAACAGCATCTCACCCAGATCCAGTCTCCCATCCTATCCCTATATTTCCCATGGCTAACCCAACTAGCCTGCACATCTGTGGACACAACAGGGCAATTTTTCAAGATCAATCCACCTGACCTGCATGTCTTTGGATTGTGGGAGGAAACCAGATCACCTAAAGGAAACCTACGTAGACATGGGGAGAACATACAAATTTCACACAGATAGTCATTGAAGGCTGGAATTGAACACAGGTCCTTAGCACTGTGATGTAGCAGTGCTAACCATTGAGCCACTATGCCACCCTAAATAGTTGAGTGTTACAGTAAAATTCAACAATTATAGTTCAAATCAACCAATCATTTCTTAATCTTGGGTTCTTCTTAATATCTGGCATTTACAGAAGGATTTGTGTTTATACAGAGCTTTATCATGTCTTCCAGCAATGTCCTCAAAACAATACAGCAAATGAGATACTTTTAAGTAGTCATGATCATGTTGGTTCGTGAACACAGCCATGTTTCTCAAAGTCAAGACAGAAAAAGGAAGAATGATCAATATATCTGATTTTGGTATGTTACAGGAAGGATGTCAGGGCTATTTGTTTCCATGGCACATAACAACATGCCTGTGCTAACTCATTTGAACTAAAAATAGGGACCTGTCAGTTTTGCAAGTATTTTCAATCATAAGCTCTACTGCTGAAGTGTTAATGAGAGATGGGGAATGGGACCTGAATGGGAGCAATTTGTAACGTAGTTCATTCAGCTGTGGAGTGCTGGCAAGCTGCTTCCATTTCACAATCCCTAAACAAGCATTGCAACCCCATAAGAGCCAAGCAATGCCAGTAGATGTGAACCAGAGGACAGATATTTTCTTACAGCAAGCAGAGGACTGGAGAAAATAGAGTAACGTTAGGCTGGCCTGGAAGTGGCTGCTCCTCTCATGTTCTGCTGTTCACTATATTGGTGCTGTGATTGGCTCTGCTGAAAGTATAAATCCTTCCAGATTTATTAGTCAGCCGTCTTCTCTACCCCAATTCACCAGACCCCAGCAAATTGCTTGTCCAACCCCCTTAATCCCAACAGCTTCCCCAAAATTTCCCTCTCTTATCCAAGTCCCCATTCATAGTGTCCCTCTCTTTCCACTGCATAGCCACTTTCACTCTCTCCAAATCCCAACTCTTCAATTTCCCCTAATATTGCAACTCACCAATATCCCCTCCAAAGATCAAGGCCCCGAGTTCCCATAACAAATTTATTCCATTAAAACACACAGCTCTCTTTGGGTAAAACAAAATAATGCACCATTTTATCTCAGACACTGGTTAGAACTCAGAAACAGGAAAGGAGAGGTCACCCTGTTAGGAGTTTTCTACAGGCCTCCGAAAAGTTCCAGAGATGTAGAGGAAAGGATTGCAAAGATGATTCTGGATAGGAGCGAAAGGAACAGGGTAGTTGTTATGGGGGATTTAACTTTCCAAATATTGACTGGAAACACTACAGTTCGAGTACTTTAGATGGGTCAGTTTTTGTCCAATGTGTGCAGGAGAGTTTCCTGAAACAGTATGTAGATAGGCCAACAAGATGCAAGGCAACTTTGGATTTGGTACTGGGTAATGAACCAGGCCAGGTGTTAGAATTGGAGGTAGGTGAGCACTTTGGTGATAGTGACCACAATTCGGTTACGTTTACTTTAGCGATGGAAAGGGATAGGTATACACCGCAGGGCAAGAGTTATAGCTGGGGGAAAGGCAATTATGAGGCAATTAGGCAAGATTTAGGATGCATAGGATGGGGAAGGTAACTGCAGGGGCTGGGCACAATTGAAATGTGGAGCTTGTTCAAGGAACAGCTACTGCGTGTCCTTGATAAGTATGTACCTGTCAGGCATGGAAGAAGTGGTTGAGCGAGGGAACCGTGGTTCACTAAAGAAGTTGAATCTCTTGTCAAGAAGAAGAAGGAGGCTTATGTAAAGATGAGGCGTGAAGGCTTAGTTAGGGCACTTGAGAGTTACAAGTTAGCCAGGAAGGACCTAAAAAGAGAGCTAAGAGGAGCCAGGAGGGGACATGAGAAGTCTTTGGCAGGTAGGATCAAGGAAAACCCTAAAACTTTCTATAGGTATGTCAGGAATAAAAGAATGACTAGAGTAAGATTAGGGCCAGTCAAGGACAGTAGTGGGAAGTTGTGCGTGGAGTCCGAAGAGATAGGCGAGGCGCTAAATGAATACTTTTCGTCAGTGTTCACACATGAAAAAGACAATGTTGTTGAGGAGAATATTGAGATACAGGCTATTAGACTAGCCGGGATTAAGGTTCATAAGGAGGAGGTGTTAGCAATTCTGGAAAGTGTGAAAATAGTTAAGTCTCCTGGGCCGGATGGGATTTATCCTAGGATTCTCTGGAAAGCCAGGGATGAGATTGTAGAGCCTTTGGCTTTGATATTTATGTCATCATTGTCTACAGGAATAGTGCCAGAAGACTGGAGGAGAGCAAATGTTGTCCCCTTGTTCAAGAAGGGACATAAAGACAACCCTGGTAATGATAGACCAGTGAGCCTTACTTCCGTTGTGGGTAAAGTGTTAGAAAGGATTATAAGAGATAGGATTTATAATCATCTAGAAAGGAATAATTTGATTAGGGATAATCAACATGGTTTTGTGAAGGGTAGGTCGTGCCTCACAAACCTTATTAAGTTCTTTGAGAAGGTGACTAAACAGACGGATAAGGGTAAAGCGGTTGATGTGGTGTATATGGATTTCAGTAAAGTGTTTGATAAGGTTCCCTATGGTAGGCTATTGCAGAAAATATGGAGGCATGGGATTGAGGGTGATTTAGCGGTTTGGACCAGAAATTGGCTGGCTGGAAGAAGACAGAGGATGGTGGTTGATGGGAAATGTTCATCCTGGAGTTCCGTTACTAGTGGTGTGCTGCAAGGATCTGTTTTGGGGCCACTGCTGTTTGTCATTTTTATAAATGACTTGGATGAGTGCGTAGAAGGATGAGTTAGTAAATTTGCAGATGAGACTAAAGTCAGTGGAGTTGTGGATAGTGCAGAAGGATGTTGCAGGTTACAGAGGGACATAGATAAGCTGCAGAGCTGGGCTGAGAGGTGGCAAATGGAGTTTAATGTGGAAAAGTGTGAGGTGAATCACTGTGGAAGGAGTAACAGGAATACAGAGTACAGGGCTAATGGTAAGATTCTTGGTAGTGTGGATGAGCAGAGAGATCTCGGTGTCCATGTGCATAGAACCCTGAAAGTTGCTACCCAGGTTGATAGGGTTGTTAGGAAGGCGTACAGTGTGTTAGGTTTTATTGGTAGAGGGATTGAATTTCAGAGGCACGAGGTCATGTTGCAGCTGTACAAATGTCTGGTGCGGCCGCACTTGGAGTATTGCGTGCAGTTCTGGTCGCCGCATTATAGGAAGGATGTGCAAACCTTGGAAAGGGTGCAGAGGAGATTTACCAGGATGTTGCCTGGTACGGAGGGAAGGTCTTATGAGGAAAGGCTGAGGGACTTGAGGCTGTTTTCGTTTGAAGGAAGAAGGTTAAAAGATGACTTAGTGGAGACATACAAGATGATCAGAGGATTAGATAGGGTGGACAGTGAGACCCTTTTTCCTCGGATGGTGATGGCTAGCATGAGGGGACTTGGCTTTAAATTGAGGGGTGATAGATACAGGACAGATGTCAGAGGTAGGTTCTTTACTCAGAGAGTAGTAAAGGTGTGGAATGCCCTGCCTGCAGCAATAGTAGACTCGCCAACTTTAAGGGCATTTAAATGGTCATTGGATAAATATATGGATGATAAGGGAATATGTAGGTTAGATGGACTTCAGATTGGTTTCACAGGTTGGCACAACATTGAGGGCCGAAGGGCCTGTACCGCGCTGTAATGTTCTATGTTCTATGAAGTATTGTGTAGCGTTTTGGGTAAGATACTATCGGCAGGAGAGAGTTTAGAAACTTGATAATGCCTTTTGCGTGAAACAGATGAAGTGTTGAGTGAGGTAGCTCTTTATTTCAAACTATTGCTTGCTCTTATATACAACTTAAACTGCAGGATGATTAATAACTTTAACGCAGAATCATAAGGGGTACCTGTTCTTACCCATGTTTCTGATTGTCATCTTAAATGTTAATATTCAGGAAAGGTAGTTTTATCAAATCATAGAAGCAATCAGATCAAACCAAGTATAACAGTGCAACAAAAAGTAATGGTGCTGTCTATCCAGGTTCCTGGACTCGATACTTACAAATTTAGTTTCATGTTCAATGCTTTGAGAAGGGTAAGTGTGCTGATTGGCGTTAAACTGGATTATGGGGAGAACGTGGGAAAATGGTGCTGACTGAGAAAGTTGGTGCACACACAATGGACTGGATTGCTTTCTCCTGCTCTGTAACAATGATTCTGTGCAAAAAGCTTGCAGTGATGGGGCAGTGGAGAGCCCTCTGAGCATTTTGATTTAGTGCCAATCTTCTGCCATTTCTTGCGAACCCTGAGCATTGTTTCCATTTAAATCGGAACATTCAATGCCTTCGTGAGTGTCTCAATTGAACCTGCCACCTCCACACTCCCAGATAGGGTACAGACTGCACCAACTAGCCGCTCTGTGAAAAATGATTCTTCCCACCTTGCATGTGTTTCTTCTTAAAAATACTTTAAAATTCTGTCCTCACATTCTCAATCTACTTAGAAGTGGAAACATATTTTCCCTTTCCCTGCTGTCCAGACCCTTGCATATTTTGAAAGCTTCTAATACATCTCCTCTCATCTTTCTGCTTTTCAAGGTAAACAGTTCCAATGCCCCCAGTCTTTCCTTTCAACTGAAATATCTCATTCCTCGAATCAATTTTATAGCCCTTTTCAGTACTCACTCCTGCCTATAGTATCTTACCCAAAACTCTACACAATTCTCCAGCTGAGTTCTAACCAGTGTCCGAGATAATTTTATCAATAACCTCCCTGTACATATATTCCATGCCCTTACTGATGAAGCCTTGGATATAGTGCAGAAAAATGTGATGTGATTGGGAGAAAGAACAAGGAGAGGCATGATAAAGTAAAGGACACACATTTACTGAATGCTCCATTGAATGACTAAAATTGCAATTTTTATAACTTGTAAGTTAACATTCAATCCAAAATTGGCATAAACTAAATCATAATCAAGAGAAGGATTCTTTACCCATAAATTACAGATGCTAATGATAGATCTCTCAGATTTTCTGGGTAGCCCACCTAGCACAAATGACACCAACTTCCGATACAAAGTCTTCAGTAAGCTGAATGGCCCAAGTTAAAATTCCAGCTCAAGGATTTAGTCTTAATTCATGATCCAGCAAGTATTCTCAATCAACCCAAGTTTCCCAGACACAATCTTCCCAAAATGATGTGGAACATCTTCACCCAAGTGGATAATCGACCTCTGCCCCGTTCTGATGTCTTCAGTTTCACAGATGCCAGATTTCAGCTAATTTAATTCGCTTCACATGTTGTTATCAATAAAGAGATGAAGGTACTGCATACTATAAAGGCCATGGGTAGCAACAATATTGTATCAATTGTACTGAAAACTTATGCTTCAGAACTAGCTGATATCCAAGTCAAGTTATTCTAGCCCAACCACAAAATTGGCAACTACCATCCAAGGTGGAAAGTTGTCCAGGATCCTATCTGTTTTAGTATTCATTCCTTATGCAAACACAGTTATACTTGTATATTTAAAACAAATTATGTTTATTAATAATATTGGCAAGATATGCCATCATGATATGCTATATCAGTTGAAGTACTGATGATCTTAACCATCACACTTTAATACTGATGTTAGTTCCTATAACGTAAGGATGAGGTGTGTATCACATAGTACTGAAGAATGCAGCAAACCTCTTTTGCAGCATTTGGTACCTACAAATGTATGTCCCAACCACAAGCACTTGCATGTCTGGGCTCAAACTAAGCAATTTGCAATCCTGTTGTAAATGCTTCCCTCTGTGTGTCATGCTGCAGAAGGCCAGAGCTCAGTAAGATGAAGACTGCTAGCTTGATATCATGGGGTCACATGCCATAATATGGTGATAGCTTCGTGAACATATCCTTTAAAAATGTATACTGCACGTTGGCTGCAAGGACACAACACATCTCCCTTTTTCAAAGAATAAGTTCCAAAAAGGTAGTTGTCATTGTACATAGGCAAATATCGTCAATGCAACAGTTACACATTTGTGTAAAAACAGTGTAAACAAGATGAATAGTTCAATCTTCAAGATAATGTTTTGAAGTTTGACAAGTCATCTGTATCTAGTGAATGTACACCCATCTGGAGAGAGCTGTTTTATTCTCAGTTGCTCTTGGCTGACAACTATGTGGTTTTGCTGCTGGTTGCTTCATTCCACAATTGTCAGTGTTTTGTTCTCAGTCCCCATGTACATGATTAGAGGATTATGCATTGGTCTGAGCTGTCTTCTCTTCTGCACTAATGCCGTAGAATCATTGGCAGTGATGTCATGTACTGTTGCATATCTTGAGAAACCTTCTCTGGTATATAGATATTTATGACCAGATTCTGACTTGCACTGTCTATCTGGTTATAGTTATAGTAGTTCTGTGCTGACTCAGTGTTTGTATATTTGTTTCATTCTCCTCTGTCTTTCAAACTGAAGGTCCCATGATTCTTTCATTCTCACCACAGTGAGTGTGGGTTGAATCTCAATAAAAGTTATGTTGCAGAGATCTGTGCACTGGTAATCCTGTCTTTTACCTTGGAGAAGGTTTCAAGCATCCTCACTGAATGTTCATGTTGGCACTATAGGGTGATTATTACCATTGCATGGAATTGGTGATTCACTGCAAGCTGTGAGATGATCTTTTGTAGATTGTACCGTAGAGCACCACTTACTGGAGTTCATGTCTTAAAGGATGTGTACTGATAATTTGTTTGCACTAGCTCCTATTTCAAATTTGCCTTTCACAATGTGCAGACCTGCCTTTTAGTGACATACAATGTTGATGGTCATGGTAACTTCTGCTAGACACATACCATTGATGTAGTGTGTCAGGGTGACACTTGGGTAATCTTCCAAAGGTTACTTCTCAGTTTGTTGTCTGTTCATTTCATTGATATGCTTGCGTTTGTTTGGATGGCTTTCTGTGTTGCCAGCATTGTGGAGCTATACCATTTTGTTGGTCAGCTGGGTCTTGTACTGGGATCTGGCTTGGCTTTTGAAACCAGAATTCCTGCACATGCATGCCCAATGCTGCTTGATGCTGTATGGTTTGCAGATAAGAAAATGTCAGACAACTCCTGGGTGGGTGTGACATATCACATTTGTGACAGATCTTGCTGGTTTGGTGCACATGCTGACAATATCAATAGAGCTGCCAACCCAAAAACCTCCCATTATGGCTTCGTGCTACTGTCCATTTTGCAGCAAGATGTCAATGGTGTGGCCCTTATTTTTTCCACAGAGATGTCTCCTGAAATTATTTTTTTAATTCATTCATGTGATGAGGGCAACACTGGCTAGCCTGCATTTATTGCCCAATCCTAATCACCGAGAGTGGTTAAGAGTCAACCAAACATTGCTGTGGGGCTGGAGTCACAAGTAGGCCAGACCAGGTAAGGATGGCAGTTTCCTTCCCTAAAGGACATCAGTGAACCAGTTGTGTTTTTCCCAACCATCGACAATGGATTCATAATCATCACTGGACTCTTAATTCCAGACATTTATTGAATTCAAATTCCACCATCTGCCATGATGGGATATGAACCCCAGTCCCCAGAACATTATTTGGGTTTCTGGATTAACAGTCCAGTGATAACACCACTCGGCCATCACCTCCCATTTAAGTAATGAAAGCTTTACTTAATACAGAGGCGATTTCTTCAGAGAGATCACACTCAGAAGTTCTACATTGTCCTCCTCAAAGGTTTCACAGAAAATTTGCTAGGGTGGTCTGATAGGTGGCACATGGATTTTAAGACAGAAAAGTGAGGCATTTTGGTAAGAAGAACATAAACAGGGCAATATAATGTAAATGCTACAATTTTAAAGAGAGAACAGAAGCACAAAAGTAGAAGGATTTGGATGTATATCTACACAGATTATTAAAAGTAGCATGAAAGGTGGAGAGAGCAGTTAACATATCATAGAGTATCCTGGGCTTTATTAATGGGGCATAGAATACAAGAGCAAGGAAGTAATGCTGGAAAAGAGGGTATTGGTGATTATTTAAATATAAATAACATGCAAAGCTATGCAGAAATGCAATTAAACTGTCTCTAAGTCAATGCTCAGTTGAAGGGCCACTGCAGATTCAATGGTCTGAATGGTATCCTTCTACTCTGTATGATTTCTGTAATTCTGTGATTAACTTATGCCTTTGCTTCAGCATCTGGCAACAAATCCCAACAGTCTATTGAAGATTTTATGTTTGTATGCCATGAGTTGGAGTCGACAAATTCAGGGTCAGCAGTCACATGAGATAAAAGGTACTGCAGATGCTGGAGAATCCGAGATAACAAGCATGGGGCTGGATGAACACAGCAGGTCAAGCAGCATCATAGGAGCAGGAAAACTTGACGTTTCGGGCCTAAACCCTTCATCAGAAATGGGGGAGGGGAAGAGGGTTCTGAAATAAATAGGGAGAGAGGGGGAGGCGGATAGAGGATGGATAGAGGAGAGGATAGGTGGAGAGGAGGTAGACAAGTCGAAGAGGCGGGGATGGAGCCAGTAAAGATGTGTGTAGGTAGGGGAGTAGGGAGGAGATAGGTCAGTCCAGGGAGGACGTACAGGTCAAGGGGGCAGGATGATGTTAGTAGATAGGAGCTGGGGGTGTGGTTTGAGGTGGGAGGAGGGGATAGGTGAGATGAAAAACAGGTTAGGGAGGTGGAGATGAGCTGGGCTGGTTTTGGGATGCGGTTGAACTCCCCCTCCCATTCCTCAGATGACATGTCCATCCTGGGCCTCCTGCAATGCCACAGTGATGCCACCCGAAGGCTGCAGGAACAGCAA
>JAHRHZ010000009.1:6925304-6988806 GCA_024137785.1 Ginglymostoma cirratum
CCCCTACCTACACACACCTTTACTGGCTCCATCCCCGCCTCTTCGACTTGTCTACCTCCTCTCCACCTATCCTCTCCTCTATCCATCCTCTATCCGCCTCCCCCTCTCTCCCTATTTATTTCAGAACCCTCTTCCCCTCCCCCATTTCTGATGAAGGGTTTAGGCCCGAAACGTCAAGTTTTCCTGCTCCTATGATGCTGCTTGACCTGCTGTGTTCATCTAGCCCCATGTTTGTTATCAGCAGTCACATGACACAGGTTATAGTCCAAGGGGTTTATTTAAAATCACATCTGTTCACACTCTTACTTAGCTGGAGTTATTTTGCCATTATCCCTCCACCTATATATTCTGTGCCTGTGTGCATCCTTCTAATACAGAGCTAATCTTCAGTGAGGATTCATTTTCAAGCAGTTTTCTTACTATTGAGCTCTCACTTAGGCATGATATGTCACGTTGAGATAATGAGATGACTGCTACACTGAAAATCTGGCAATAACATGTTGTAATACTTAGCACCTGTAATGTAAGGACAAGATGCGGGTCATGTAGTGCTCAATAATACATCGTACTTTCGTTAAAGTACCCGGTATCTATGTGTGTACATTACATACACATGTGATCGCATGCCTGGGTTCAAGCTAAGCATTTTAGATGTATTGTAGCATGCTTGCTTCCAGCAGCATGTAAGTATAGCAAGAGGATGGAGCTCAGTACGATGGAGACTGTGAGATTTGTATCATTTAGCCATGATGGGTGTTGACCTCAGAAGCATGTCGCTTATGTACAAGATTACGAGAGGCATAGATAGAGTGGATAGCCGTAGACTTTTTCCCAGGGTGGAAATGACTATTATGAGGGGACAAAATTTTAAGGTGATTGGAGGAAGGTACAGGGGAGATGTCAGAGGTAGGTTCTTTACACAGAGAGTGGTGGGTGTGTGGAATGCACGGCCAGCGTTGGTAGTAGAGTCAGATACATTAGGGACATTTAAGCGACTCTTGGATGAGCACATGGATGATAGTAAATGCAGGGGTATGCAGGGTAGTTTGATCTTAGATTAGGATAATAGTTCTTACAGAAAACCAGACAGGCACAACAAGCCAATGGCCTGTACTGTAAATATCCTATTATGTTACCGTCATTGACTGTATTTCAGTAAAGTTCCTTTGATTTTGTCTTGCTTTGTTCCCCGTTCTACTTGTGGTCACAGTTTCCCCAAGTGTCACTGATAGTTTTTAACTTCACCTATTTGCTCCATTGCTTGATGCTGTTCTGAGTCATGTAGCAAAAATAAAACTCCCCCTCTCATTACAAATACACTAATTACAGATGCATTGCATACTAGATATTATTTTCAAATAGTTGACCCTTTATAACAATAGCTCTCCTCTTAATATAACGGTAATGAAACTAATTCTGAAGAAACTGTGCTTTCGGGAATCCAGAATTCCAAGAGGCTGCGAGCAGGTTAAGGGTTAGCAGAGAAGCAGAAAAGTAATCTAAGTTTTTAACATAAGAATGGAATTTGTCTGAATTGCAAATCTCAAGTTAATCTCTATAATATAGTGCATGATGCACTGTAGCACGTTGAGTTGCTCAAGGGGCTGCCAAGTTCCACTTCTGCTTCATTCGAGTGGAAAAGGCCCCAATGTTCTGAGCATCTTGAATTCAGGCTCATGCCTACAGCTCCCTCAGACTCATACCTGTTACTTCATCACTCATTGAATGCCACAGGACTTGTGACAGGCAGATGGATAACAGATGACAGGAAGTATTCGACTCGCACTTGAATTGGATTGTATTGAGGGAGCATTGCACATCATCTGTCTGATTCTCAAGGCCTGATTTATATTTTAATCCAATGGCAAAATCTGTTGAGATGGATAAAGATAGATCTGGTTGAGTTGACCCGACACCTTCTGTGTTTTGTTTTTTTGCATTCCACAATGCTGTGCAGACTTGATGTCAAAATTCTTGGATTTTAAATTGAAATAAGTCTACAGAAGCTGGCATCCAATCACCAAATCACTCTTTATTTACACAGTACTGCTTCATATAGATCATGCATTGGGGTATCAGTAGCCCTGGCACTCAAACTTCTGTGCCAGTCAGGGCTCCCTAAGGTCCAGCTGGCTGACCTCATTACAGTCACTATGAAATTGTTTTCATCTCCCTACAACTCTTCCCCTCTACCTCACTTTCCTTGTTTACAACACGCCTTAAAACCAATCTCTAACTAAACTTCTGTTTATCTGCCCTAATATCTCCTAATGTGGTTTTATAGAACATAGAACATAGAACATTACAACGGAGTACAGGCCCTTCGGCCCTCGGTGTTGCGCTGACCTGTGAAACCAATCTGAAGCCCATCTAACCTACACTATTCCATTATCATCCATATGTTTATCCAATGACCATTTAAATGCCCTTAAAGTTGGCGAGTCTACAACTGCTGCAGGCAAGGCATTCCATGCCCTTACTATTCTCTGAGTAAAGAATCTACCTCTGACATCTGTCCTATATCTATCACCCCTCAATTTAAAGCTATGTCCCCTCGTGCTAGCCGTCACCATCCGAGGAAAAAGGGTCTCACTGTCCACCCTATCTAATCCTCTGATCATCTTGTATGTCTCTATTAAGTCACCTCTTAACCTTCTTCTCTCTAACGAAAACAGCCTCAAGTCCCTCAGCCTTTCCTCATAAGACCTTCCCTCCATACCAGGCAACATCCTGGTAAATCTCCTCTGCACCCTTTCCAAGGTTTGCACATCCTTCCTATAATGCGGCGACCAGAACTGCACGCAATACTCCAAGTGCGGCTGCATCAGAGTTTTGTACAGCTGCAACATGACCTCACGGCTCCGAAACTCAATCCCTCTATCAATAAAACCTAACACACCATATGCCTTCCTAACAACCTTATCAACCTGAGTGGCAACTTTCAGGGATCTGTGCACATGGACACCGAGATCTCTCTGCTCATCCACACTACCGAGAATCTTACCATTAGCCCTGTACTCTGTATTCCTGTTACTCCTTCCAAAGTGAATCAGCTCATTTTGTTTCATAATGCCGCTGAAAAGCACAAGATATTTTATATTTAAAAAGTTGTGATATAAGTTATTGCTGCTAATATTTAAAAGCTGACTTTCAATGTCCTTGTGCCTAAAAATGGCTGAAGATTATGATGCTTTTACGGTGCATAAACAGGTGCAGTGAGTAGAATCTCATCATGGTGGATCGTTCCGTTTGGGGCATGGCCAGTTTGAAAAGAGTCCAATTTTCAGTGTGATTCATAGAACAGGGAAAAATTACAATTGATCAACCAACAGCCTTCCCCTGTACTGAAACCATCTGTGGTTCACATCATCCAGCGACACCACCAAGCCAATGGCTCAATCACTACTTTGGTCAGGTATGCCTGAGATAGATCAAAAAATACAAAGGACTAAAGGAAAAATTTATGAACTGTTAAAGAAACTGAATGATTTATTAGAATATGGAGTTCACATTGCTATTGCTGTCTCCTGAAAGGAATAGATCGATGATTATCACTCCACCTCTCGCCAATTCACTTTTTGTTAACTTGGCATTTATTTGAAAGTGATCCACCGCCATAACTATGCTTAAGTTAGATGCATCTTGAAAGATGACAAAAATTGGCTTTGCAAAAAGATGTTGTGAATAAATCAGTTTTATACACTCCTAAAGACAGTTTGTTTAGTACAGACATCCATCTAGATTTATTCCAGCACTTAGTGAGGTTGGCACGACATGACTGTGGTTTATTAAGCTGACTAATGATGCTGCCTTTGTCACGGCTATGTGCACCTGTTGGGATGCCTCAAGTCTATTCACTGTAGAGTGGCAACTAGTCATCCTTACAAATCAATTTACAAGACCTGATTAAACTTCAGTTCTTTTCAACTTTACTTTGTTTGTCATCCCTGGGGTAATTTGCGCATTCTTAAAACACAGACTTGCATATATTACAGTTTCATGGCTATGAATCCTCAGAGTGAATGGGCATGGCACGTGGAAATGCATGCAGGTTACAGGATAGATCATTGTTACAATGCAAGTGGCACATTCACAATATGAATAAAGATGTATAAACAACAAAGCATCTTCTCAGTTGATGCTGTCACTTAGTCAGAATCTATGCATGATGATACCATTGTCTAAAGTTTTGTTAATTGTTAATAATTAACCTGTATTTTCCTTCCGTAGAGCACTAAATCAAAGACATATTTATAGGAATTCTGTGGGGAGACCTGACATTCTTGTTTTCACACCTGACTTATGAATTCTACACTAAGTCCATTTGTTTTGGATTATTTTGCTCTCTACTCATTTCCTCTATTGTTACTTTTCAAAGAACGTTATCTTCCCCTCATTATCCTTCCCAATTGCGCCTCAATTTATTTTCTGCGTCCTCCACACTACAAATTCATGTTTTTTTTTTCCTGTACGTTCTTTATATATGAAGGAGACACTGGCTGTTTAAATCATGCTTACGCTTGAACAAGTTGTTCCCACCCTAAGTTTTCAAAGTATAGGAATAAAGTTCCTTAAACTTCCTCAGATCCTTTGGAAAGCTGCACAGTTTATTTAAACCAGAAGTTGAAGCAAAGATATTCAGAGAATCTGATCCTCATATTTCAAAATCCAGTCATGATCAGCGATATATTATTAGCTGGAAGACTGGAGTCAGCTTCTAGTCTGAGCGATAGAAGGTCCTAACACCAGGTGAAAGCAAGTGCACAAAGGGCCCAGGGTCCGCAAGTATGAGCACGGTAGTGAATGAAGTGTAGTGGAAGTATGCAGATCATTTGACAATATGTAACACTTAAAAGAAAATTATTTTGAAACATTGTGCACATTTTGTTTTGATGGTGCTGTGGATAGACCAGCGTCAACTAGAGGCAGGAAACCTATCCTTACAGGATGGCAGATAACAATGACAGATGTTTCTTACAAGTAAGAAATGTTATAGTTGAAATAGTGGTATCATGACCACAAGTCTGAGCTATAATTAGCAACATTAACATATTTATCTATACTATAAACGTAAAAATATCTGAACAACTTTAATGGGATTGAAAGTAATTAAATGGTGGTCCCGAGCTGAAAAAGATCAAGAGTATCTTCCATCAGTGTGACAACCCAGATGAATCAACATTAAAAAGAAGAACAAGTATGCTAAATGTTAAGTACTAAACATTTTATTAATATTCATATGTTAAAAATCCTGCATCTGTGCACTTCTTTAGTAAATATAACTGTTGAGTTTTTTTTGCCCTGTATCTGTTATGGACCAGACCAAACCCCCTCAAAATATACTGAAAAAGATAGCCTAGACCCTAAATTTATTTTAATGGCAATTGCCAGGAATTGCATTCCAGATATAATTTGACTGTTCATAGCACCAGTCTTGAAGCAAAGCTCACTTTTCTTGTACACTATGGTTAAAATACAACAAAAGAAAGAAGAAATTAGGATGACCTAACTCTACTGGAAAACTTAACAGATTAATAGAGATAACAAGATGTGGAGCTGGATGAACACGGCAGGCCAAGCAGCGTCATAGGAGCAGGAAAGCTTGACGTTTCGGGCCTAGGCCCTTCATCAGAAATAGGGGCGGGGAAGAGGGTTCTGAAATAAATAGGGAGAGAGGGGGAGGTGGATAGAAGATGGATAGAGGAGAGGATAGGTGGAGAGGAGGCAGACAAGTCGAAGAGGCGAGGATGGAGACAGTAAAGGTGAGTGTAGGTGGGGAGGTAGGGAGGAGATAGGTCAGTCCAGGGAGGATGGACAGGTCAAGGGGGCGGGATGAGGTTAGTAGGTAGGAGATGGGGGTGTGGCTTGAGGTGGGAGGAGGGGATAGGTGAGAGGAAGGATAGGTTAGGGAGGCGGGGACGAGCTGGGCTTGTTTTGGGATGCGGTTGGGGGAGGGGAGATTTTGAAGCTTGTGAAATCCACATTGATACCATTGGGCTGCAGGGTTCCCAGGCTGAATATGATTTGCTGTTCCTGCAGCCTTCGGGTGGCATCATTGTGGCGCTGCAGGAGGCCAAGGATGGACATGTCATCTGAGGAATGGGAGGGGGAGTTGAAATGGTTCGCGACTGGGAGGTGCAATTGTTTGTTGCGAACCGAGCGCAGGTGTTCTGCAAAGCGGTCCCCAAGCTCTTTGACTTGTCTGTCTCCTCTCCACCTATCCTCTCCTCTATTCATCTTCTATCCGCCTCCCCCTCTCTCCCTATTTATTTCAGAACCCTCTTCCCCTCCCCCATTTCTGATGAAGGGTTTAGGCCCGAAACGTCAAGTTTTCCTGCTCCTATGATGCTGCTTGACCTGCTGTGTTCATCCATCTCTACACCTTGATATCTCGGATTCTCCAGCTTCTGCAGTTCCTATTATCTCTGATACAATTTTAACAGATTAATAGATTATTTAACTACTAAATAGTAACTGTTCCAACATTGTAACATCCCATAAACACACTCTTGGCAAAGGCAGATTCAGTAAAATAGATTGTCTCACATGCAGTTCTCCAGTCCAGGAGGAAAATATCAAGAGAAACAGGGACAGTAGCAGGGAGAGATATACTACAGCTTTCAAATCCAGAATCAAGATCCCAGCATCACCTATTACTGAAAACTAAATCCAAAAATCCTGGTTCTGTGGGAGCTTGACTCCACCCATTCAAGCTGCTTCCAATATCCCAACTTTAAAAAGAACCCAAAGCCTCACAAACTGTTTACTTTATTGGGTCCGACTGAACAGTGCCTCTGCCTCAATATTTCTTCATAAAAAATATAAACCAGTACAAATGCACCTCTAAAAGCCATAGTATCATCACACATGTGGAATATTTGCATTTTAAATTCCTATGTCTATATTTAAAATGGAAAGCTCCTTCTTAAACTTGTCACCCTGTAAGTAAACAAGGTGTAGAGCTGGATGAACACAGCAGGCCAAGCAGCATAAGAGGAGCAGAAAAGCTGACATTTCAGGCCTAGACCCTTCTTCGGAAATGGGGGAGGGGAAAGAGGGTTCCGAAAAAAGTGGGGCGGGAGGGGGAGGCGGATAGAAGATGGATAAAGGAGAAGATAGGTGGAGAGGAGACAGACAGGTCAAAGTGCCGGGGACGGAGCCAGTAAAGGTGAGTGTAGGTAGGGAGTTAGGGAGGGGATAGGGCAGTCCAGGGAGGGCAGACCTTGAGTAAAACAGTTTTTTTTTCTTGAATATTTGTGCAATTGAATTTAATCCTTTCTCAGTTTCAGTTAAGCTCCTCAGCATTCTAACCAAACATTTTTTGGTCTGGAATTTTCAAACTAAAATCTTGACACTGCGATACTGTATTTTATAACTGTTCTGAATTATCTATTTTTGTCAAGAGGAACTGTTTCAAACAAACTTCAATGAGAACTTCTATGAACAGCTAACCAAAAGCTTTCCAAGCCATGGGTTTTTACCCTAAGACAAAAAAAACCCTGCGTTTTCTAACTGAAACCAAGTTAGTACACTTCAATCTTTACTCTGGCCACTTGTAAACGTCTGTCAATGTTAACAAACACTCATATCATAGGGGAAACAATGGCCTAGCAGTACTATTGCTGGACTGTTAATCCAAAGACCCACATAATGTTCCGGGGAGAAACCATAATAAAGGCATGACAGAGAAGAAAACTCTTTCTGGTATTGGGGTATTGAAAAATAATGGTGTCGAGGTAAATGGGATTATGGTTTACTATGTGTTTCAAAACCTTTCAAATTGGCTTACATACAAATAATTTGGTTTATTCTATTTTATCTTCATTTCTATTGTGCAATACACTTCTGTGTTAATAAAACAATGCTGCAGATTTAGTATTTCAATGAAAGACCACCATAAGTAAAAACAGTACAAAGCCTGATCTAACAGGCCAGTTTTCAGTCTGAGTTCAGGTTTATCTGGTAATAAGATCAACTGAGATCAGCTGCCACTTCTAAGATGCTCTTTAAAACCTATATATTTTATTGCAAGTAAAATACAATGGAGATGTTTTCACGAATGTCCTCATTCTGAATGAAGGAATGGCCAGCACATCAGTGCAAATGTTGAGACTAAAATATTTGTAAACATCTCATTGTATTGCTCCAACTTATCTTTTAAGTAAGGTGGTTATTTCAATAATGCATTACAATCCCTTTATTTTCTTCAGCCTCTTTTCTGAAACACCATATGTCAAGGTAATTAAAATCTTTATTCATTCACATGATATTTCATCCATATGACGTAAGTTAATGTAATATACAGTAAAGATTGAAAAATAAACCGTAAAGCTCTCTTTAAACAGAGAATGATTGCTGTAATGTTTCTGCTTGCGGTGGCTTCTCCAGCTTCAAGTGGCTCCTGGTCAGAATCTACTTGGATTGGAAAACTGAGAAAATATGCAACAACGTAGGAGCTGACCGGCAGATAAGACACTAAATGGGCAATGCATCCATCAATTCAGAACAGCAGCAAGAATCTGAGATAAAATTTGAAATGGAATTAATGGATAAATGGATACAATGGCATTGTCCTTGGTAATAGTCTCCTTCCAATCAAAATAATAAAGTAGATTTTCCATCGCACTTCTGCCTGCAGAAACTTGCTACGGATTGAACTTGCCTACACAACAACCACACAATCCAAATTAGTTCATTGTGCTGTATTTATGTGCTATATGCATGAAATATGTATTTTCTTATAAATGCAAGTTCTTCTTTTCCATGTTATGTTCTTTCATTCTCTTAGGTATTTGTCTTCCAGACTTCTGCATCACTCGCACCGTGGTTTGATTATCTGTTTTTATTTTCATTTCATTTTCTCCTAAATTTTGCTTCCTGTTCACAACGGCCAGAATTAGAAAAAAGCAATACGTCAATTAGAGATTACGCAGAAATGTAAATCTGACTGGCATATTGTTGACTCTTTGCTGACATTTTTCAGTTGTCATATACTGAATCACTATCGTCAACACAACCCCGTTCCTCTCAGGTTTTGCAAACATGTCTGTATTATTTCTGGATTTTTAAAAATTCATTCATTCGCAGGACATGGGCATCATTGGCTAGGCCAACATTTATTGTCCATCCCTAATTGTCTAGAGGGAAGTTAACACTGAACCACATTGCTGTGGGTCTGGAGTCACATATAAGCCAGACCAGGTAAACACGGCCTCTCCTCCAAGTTCTTCTCTAGCTCTGAGGTGAAGTCCTGCGCCCTGGCACCAGGCAGACCACACAAGCCTTTGGGGAATATTGCTCACAGCGGCAGGGAACAGTGTCTATCCCCCATTTATATCGCCCACTCCTACAATATATTCCTGTTTCCTTCCCCAAACTGAACGGGCTCCCATACCAAGGTGCTCTGGTCATTTCACCCACTCTCCCCCCCCACTCTTTGCTGCAAAGCTGGCAAGAACCCTGTAGCTGTTAGATGCCTGTAACCCTCTGGGTCCTCATGCCCACCTTATCTGTCCCATCCCTGGTCACCGCCCTAAACTGAGGGATGAGATTGCCCTCTGGAACAAAAAAATCCACATGACTTTCCCGTTCCCTGAAGTGGCTTAACGTCTGCAGCTCAGATTCCAGCTCCTCAACTCAGATCCAAAGTTGCTCAAGCTGCACTTACTGCAGATATATTCACTCAGGATCACTTTGGTATTTGATTTAATTCATAACTTACTCTGTTTTCTCTGCTCTGTATACGTTACCACAATTATATTTTATTTCTATAAACTAAATGAAAGAAGTCCCCAGTATCAGTGGAATGCTTAAGCAGTTATTGTTCAGAAATAAAGAGAAAAAGAACAAGGAGATGTAAACACAAACTGAAGCCCCAGATTTTTAAAGACCAGAAATACTCACCAATTTCTTTAGTTGCACTTGCATCACACAGTGGTTTGTAGCGTTCTCACTGCAGTCAGTCTCTCAAACCAACCGTTCATCATGCTAAAAAATATTAAATAAGCAACTTCCACCTTTTGGTACAAAAATCCAGGAGCATTGCAGCCAAGGTGCTATGTTGAATGAAGGACCTAAAACTATACATTAGCTGCAGTTAACACATATTATGCGTCAGAAGAAATTACACTGTCAATATAACCTTTCAAAATATTGATGGTCCTTATATTTGGTGTTATTTGCTCTGCCACAAAGCCACACAGCCAGAATTAATTAACCCTTTGACTGATTGGGAACTTGTTGAGTTGCTAAGGAACAACAAGTTGACCAAGTTCAGACAGATGACCAGACTGAACCACAGATTGTGTTAACAAGAAATAATTGCACATCTCAAAGACTAATCTCCCTTTCTGATCTTTAATAACGTCCGTCTGATCTAAACATGGGTTTCCAGGAGCAGTAAAAAGCTATTTGGCATCCAGTAATATCCAAACAGTGTGTGTGTTTCACTGCAATTCTACATTAAATCTCCTGAAGCGGTGTGTAATTTTATTTAATTTGCTGAAATTCCCAGCTACTAAAACTGCTCATTCTGAAAATAGAATAATATTTCTATTATGGAACATTAAAAGGACAAACTTTCTTATGTGGATTAACATCAAGTGAGCAAATATTTGAGGTATCACGATGTTCTTCCAGATTGGAGTTGGCCAAAGAAATACCTGGAGTAAAGTTGAAAGGAGGAAGTAAGAGCTCGGAGGGTGATCCTGGTTTCCATGAGGGATTCAATTCAACAGAGAAGCTGGGTTGAGTACTGACAATTTAATGATGATGGAGTTGAAAATGTATTGTATGTAATTTGATTAGGTAGCTGGAGAAATGATGTGGCCAACAGGGTTTTAAATGATACAGAGAGTTTAGACAGGTACAGCTATGACTTTGGATGCTACTTTGTCGGAAAAACAAAATCGGAATACTATGAAACTATCAAAGCAACATCAGAGCCTCTTCCCCCTCCCCCATTTCTGAAGAAGGGTCCCGACTCGAAACGTCAGCTTTCCTGCTCCTCTGATGCTGCCTGGCCTATTGTGTTCCTCCAACTCCACACTGTGTTATCTCAGGCTCCAGCATCAGCAGTTCTTACTATCTCTCAATGTTTATCTGCAATGTTTATCAAAGCCCATCTGCAGATGGCAGAGGTACAAGTTTTAGAGGCCAGACAAAAGGATGCTAAAGTAATGTCTGAAAAGGGCCAGCCTGAATTTTTAAACAGTGCCCTTTATTTCTGGACTCATCCACAAGAGAAAACGTGTTTCCCACATCCACCTTCTACTAGACCGGGTCACAATCTTATACATTACAATCATGACATTCCCACTTTTCTAAACTCTAGTGGAAATAAGCCCAGCCGGACAAACCAACCCACATAAGACACCGACTCATTCTAGGTATCAACCTAATAAACCACACCTGAACCTCCTTCAAAGCATTTACATCCTTGTTTCAGATGACCAATACTGGATGAAGATTGAGATATGGTCTCACCAATGCTTTACATGCCGGAACATGGTATTGTTTTAATGTTCAGTTCCTCTCCAGATAATGGGTATCACTATATTAAACTTCTTGATTACCTGTACCCTAGAATTCTGCAGTCATTCTCCATTTAAGTAATACTCCACATTTAAAAAATAATCCTGTCAACGTACATAAATTCTCAATGTTATAGCCCAACTGACAGACTTGTGATCCCTCATTTAAGCTATCCATATCCGTCTGCACTTCATTATGTCTTATTCACAGCATCTTTTGCTATCTTGGTTTACCTTGTGCTTTTATCTATCATGCCTTTGCTCTCATCATCTAAGCCATGGATATAAAATTGTGAATTATTGCAGCGCCCGTTCAAACTCTTGTGGGATTCCGCTAATCACATCCTGCCCCAGTCAGGAAAAGACCCACTTATGCATACGCACCGTTATGTACCAAACAGCTAATCATTCATGCATGCTAGTATGTTACTCCCTAGACCACTGTCATGGCAACGGACCAGAACATGTGCTGTGGATAACTTCAAATTTTTAATTTCAAAATACTGTGTGTTTTTTTTTGAAAGGGTGACAACAACAGTTTTTTTAAAAAAAACCTGCAGATATAAATTCAGTGCTGTGTGACAAAGACCTTTGTGGTGAGAAGGAGGTTAAATATCTGCCCCATTGCCTCAGTAGGAAACCACCTCATGCAGATATTCATTTTGCCCTCCCAGTCTTATAGGAAAATAAGAGAGTTTTAAAACTGACTGGTAGCCTGGTCTGCGTGCATTAGGAGAAGTAGGCATGCTGATGGAAGAAGGTGTGCTAACCACGATTCAAGCATTTATGTGCTTTGAAGGTCATGGTGGAGGAAGTGTAGTAGTTGCTCAGCATTATGAGTTGAAAGGACTCTTGCATCGAGTACTGGAAGCCAATCACTGACAAAAAGAAGCAGGATGAAAGGATTTCAACAACCTACATGAGCGATGAATCTCAAAAAATAATTGTTTAGCTACCAGTGATCCATTATGTAGTCTTCATATACCACAAGACAGATTGTTTTATATAGGATCTCACTTTTCACTTTGTTTGGACTGACTTCTTCTGCATGATCTGTGTGTATATGCTTTGCGTTATTGATTCTTATGGCATTTCTTGTGGCATTTACTAAACTAATAAACTTGATCTTTTATTGCCTCAAGAAAAGCTATTGAATTTAGATCCCTTTTAAACAAATTCATGCCCTCTGGGAGAAAGGCGTACAAAAGGGAGGGATATTTTTAAATTAATCCTGTTATTATCAACTGAGCAGCTGGGTGAATAACAAGGGACTCCAGTTCATCCCTCATTACAATTTAGCATTTCCATCTGCAAATGCAATATTTTGAGGAATCTTTGCCATTTTCAACCTCTTTCAAGAACAAAATGAAAATGGTCAGTACCCAGAGATTTGTAAGCCCGCAGTTATCAGTTTGCTTAGCACTGCTTTCCTTGCGATTGTAATTTCCTTCAGTGCCTCTCTTCTTGATTTACAGATATCATTCGAGTGTTTTTCCATATATTCTGCAGTGAAGACAAAGGCTAACTACCATTTTTTAGCCACCATTTCCTTATTGTCTAATACTAACTCTCCATTTTCACTATCCAGAGCACTATTTTTTTCCTTTTTACGTAATTGTAAATACTCTTCGTATCCATTTTTACATCCTTTAACTAGTTTCCTGTCATACTCTAATTTCTTCTTCCTCTTCAACCTTTTAATCGTACCCTACCTTTCTTTATATTGTGATCAATCATGATCTGCCATTCACGTTTCTACAGCTCACCTCAGCTTATATGTCCATGTAGTTCCCTTATTTAACATACTAGTGGGAGACCCTTTGCTTGCTCTTGAACTGGTTGTAAAATTCAATTATATTCTGGTTGCTGCGACTGAGGACTGCCTGTGCTTTGAGGTAACTAACTTAATCCGGTCACGGTACACAATGCCACGTGTAATGTAGACTGATGTTCGTTTGGTTCCATACCATGTTGCATTAAGAAACCATCTCAAAAACATTCTATGAACTCATCACCTAGGTTATAACTATCAATCTGATCTTTTCCCAGTTTTTACTTAAATTAAAGCCCTCCATGATTATTGCCATCCCTTCATCACAAATACCCAATATTTCTTCTTGTATACTTTGTTCCATATTGTGCTCTTTCCTCTCCCATTCCTCATATCCTCACAAACTAATTCTACATCTTGTTCCTGAACCAAAGTCATCTCCAATTATTGTGTAAATACCATCCTTCTTTAACAGGGCTACCCTTCACCTAGCTTTCTATACTTCTTCATTGCCACATTGTGCTCCATTTGCTCGATGTTCTTACTTGTACTCTCTTCAGCTTCTGGCATTCCCAGGAATTTTCAACAAAATATTCATCAGGGTTGATTACACGTAATATCTTAAATTTTCCATTGTAATACCATTTTCATTACTATTTGGTCTGGGACGTGGCAATACTGGTAAGACCAGACTTATTACCCATCTCTGGTTGATTTCCAATATTGTGATTAACTTTCGCCTTGAACTGCAGTCACTTTGTTGATGGTGTTCCAAACACGGTATTAGACATGGACTTACAGGATGTTATAGAAGGAGAGGTAATAGCCTGATGCTTTATTGCTGCTGAACTGTTAATCCAGAAACCCAGGTAATCAAATTGAATTCAATAATAAAAAGTCTTGAATTAAGAGTCTAATGATGACCATGAATCCATTGTTGATTCTGGTTCACTAATGGAAAACCATCTGGTTCACTAATATCTTTTAGGGAAGGAAACTGCCATCCTTATCTGGTCTGGCCTATACATGATTCCAGACCCACAGCAATGTTGTTGACTCTTAACTGCCTTCTGGGCAATTAGGGTTGGGCAATAAATGCTGGCCTAGCCAGCAATGCCCTCATCCTATGAATGAATTAAAAAAAACCCTGAAATAAAGTCAATGTACAAAAAGTTGAATGTGGAGACAATTTTGAAATATATTGTTTCAGACTTATTATCTACCAGTGACTAAATCAAACAAGATGGAAATATTACAAAATGGCATTTACAGTATAATTTATCTTCATTTTATGTTCATCTTGTCCTGTTTTGTGGTTTAGCCCTTGCACCTTTTGTTCTCCCCATCACCAACCCATACCTTCCTATTTTGCTCTCCTTAATTGATTGACAGTCTCTGTTCCTCACTTTCTAACTCAGTTAATCTTGCCAGAAGCCAACATAATAACAGCAGCTCATGCCACCCAACATACGTTGATATATATTCAATATGTTTTAAAACAGTAAGAGCAGTCAATAAATGGTCAGAATCTATTGCATTAGCACACAAATGTACACTACAAAATGCAAAAGGATTCCAAGATTTCCATAGAAAACTCAAAATCACTAGACTAGATTCACAAATCTCAGTAAATCCAGTGTCATGTCAATTTGTACTTGATGTCACTTTTTGTTTCAATTTTCATTAAACTCCACTCAGGTCATGTAATCTACCTGTCAATAATGATTATTATGGCTATCTAAGACAGAATTGCCCTACACACATTTTAACTGTAAAGTGCCTTTATTTTTCAGTCAATTAAACTGTATTGCATAAATGACGAGTGACAGTAACTGAGCCCACTAGGTTATTCTCGCCATCGGTTGAAAACAGGCACTAAATGGATAGTGAGTTATAAGGCATACTAGTTTGATAGACTTAAACTTAAACACAATTTTTGGACTAGTTGATGAACATGCCAATAGGCATTAACCAGTAGCTTGCTAGTTTAACACAGAAGTGCTTATTAGACTTAGTTTTCCTAGAGCAGTGTCCATGACCATCTCACATCTTCTCCTGAAAATGTGGAGTGCTCTGGCTGTTAAACAATGACAAGTTTCAGGTTCTGGCTCAGACGTCAAAGGACAGACCACACAGCTTCTGGCATGTGGCCCAGGAGGACTTTGCAGAGGAGGGACAGGTGAAGGTTCAGAGAGGGACAGTGTCTTTAACCCAAACAGGATGAAGACTCCACCTCCCCATCCTCATCGTTCTACACTCTTTGTGGCATCTGATGTTGTTCTATTTTGTCTCATATTCACTTCTTGCACTTTAAACAGAAAGTGACCCCCATCACAGTCTCCACAAACAAGCAACCTCTATGTACTGATATCTCTTATGTAGTCGAAAGCATAACACTCACTCTCCTTAATTGATGTTTACAGCTGACGTCTGCAATAACTGCTGGTGAAGTCTCGGCACAGTGTCCCAGGAAGTCTTCTGACATTTTTCGGTGATTCTCTTCACAAAACCACCAAACATAAGTGCACTTGTCATACCCTAGTAGCATGGAGCCATGAGGCTGAGGATCAATCCCCAGTTGATCCAAAGGTGTGTAATTATATCTCTGAACAAATTGATTGACAAATATGTGACATTAGACATATGGTATTTCTTTAAGTACTGAATATCCCTTTAAGCAGCACTTTAAATTAACAGGTGCCAGCTGTGGCTCATTGCTTACACTCTGGCCTTTAAATCTGAAGTGTGTGAGTTCAAGCTTTACTCTAAAACTTGCAAATGTCAAGGTTGATACTGCATTATGGTACTGGGCAATGTGCTGTCTTTCAGCTGAAGTCTTGAACCAAAGTACTTTCATGTGCATGTAGGAAAGTCTTTTATTTTATTTTTAAATCAACCTGTTACAGATGTTACAACAAGTATCTGAAGCAGGTTGGGGCTTGAATCCAGGTCTCCTGGCTCAGAGGTAGAAACACTGCCACTGTGACACAAGACCCCATAAAAGATTCTTTTACATAATTTCAAAAAAGCTGCTCCTGACATTCAGCCTAATATTTATCCCTCAATTAACATTGCAAGCAGCTCAGTGGTTAGCACTGCTGCCTCACAGCGCCAGGGACCCGGGTTCAATTTCTCCCTCGGACGACTGTCTGTCTGGAGTTTGCACATTCTCCCTGTGTCTGTGTGGGTTTCCTCCGAGGGCTCCGGTTTCCTTCCACAGTCCAAACATGTGCAGGTTAAGTGGATTGGCCATGCTAAATTGGCCCATAGTGTTCAGGGGTGTGTAGCTTAGGTAGGTTATAAGGGGATGGGTCTGGGTGTGATGCTCCAAGGGTCGGTGTGGACTTGTTGGGCCGAAGGGCCTGTTTCCACACTGTAGGAATTCTAATTCAAAAAGTAGATTATCTGGGGGTCATCACATTGCTACATGTGGGATGTTGCTATGTGAAAACAGAAGTTTAAACATCTACACCAACAGGCTCAGGAACATTTTCTTCCCCACTGTTATTAGGCTGCTGAATGGACATCTCCAATTTTAAATCTATAGTTGATCTTTCTTTTGTGCACCTCCTGTGTGGCCGTATCTGTATGCCTCGCTCTGTCCAAACACGTTATGATATGTGTGTTCTTGAATGGTATGATCTGCCTGTACTGCATGCAAAACCAAAGATTTTCACTGTACTTAGGTACATGTGACAAGAATAAATCAAATCAAAATTGGCTATGGCATATTATACATATCACAACAAAAAAGTGCTTTATTGTCTGTAAAATGCCTTGTGAGTCCTATGGCCATCAACTGTCCCATATAAATGCAAGAAGTATTTTGTTATTAAAGCCACTTTAATGAGCAATAGTAGGATGACTTCAGTTACAAGCAGCAGTTTAATAAGCCTTCGGTTGGCTTTTGCTAGGACAGTTTTGACTTCTTTCCCAAGAGACCACATTACACTAAACACAGGCCATGAGAAGAAGGCGTGTCAGGATGACCACGACAGCTACCAGGCTCCAGCATTTCAATTCAAGATCCATTCTTCACCATCTTGTTCGCGCCTTAGTGCCTAAAGTATTTGCTGAAAATCAGACACCATGTGCTAGGACTTCAAACAGTAATGCAAAACAAACAGAATTAAGTTTGCAGTCCATTTTATTCAGTGTTTGATACTGTTTCCTTTTATATCTGGGAACTGCTTTCAAACACAGCCAAATGGCTTTTCCCATCACCAAATCACCCGTGGTATTTTAGTGTCCGACAATTAATTGCATTTACTGCAGTGGATCTGAATATCTGCTATGATATATCATTGACGTAATGATCCAAAACCATCCATTTGTGTCATCACCTTCAATGAGTTTATAGCCCTGCATGTTGTCAAGCAGTTCGATATCATACCATGAAGCACTCTGTGTGGTTTGAATTTATACTAGGACCAGCAGAGCTGCAGCTTATGCAAGGTGAAGTTGAAAGAGCTTCCATGCAGTCACTTCATGAGCAACCTAAGTGGCTCGGTGCAGGGGTAGGGGCAGCGGCCTTGTCCAGGAGCTTGTGCAGCTGCTCGGTGCAGCAATGGGGATAGCGGCCTGGTACATAGCATTGCAGCAGCCAGCGGCAGACCACGTGGAGGCACCCTCTGTGGTCTGCTGCAGAAAGCCGTTGCAAAGAGACTGTGATGTTTGTCTTTTTAACTTTGATTCTTGTTTTTCTGACCAATGGTTATACTGTGTCTAGCTGTAATGTAACTTCTTTTTTCTTTATTTCTCCCTTCTATAACTAAGGTTTGTACCTACTTATGCTGTACCTAAGATGGTGCCATTTGTTGGTGACATTTTTATACTGAAACTAATCTTGTAATTGAAGAAGCTGTACCTAGGTACCTTTGTGGCTAAGAAGGTACTGTAAGCAGCGACTGATAAATTTGAGTACATGTGGCAATAAAGATTGTTCATTTGTTCATTCTTCATTCATTATAACTTTCAAGCCCTCAAGATTCACACTTCACAGCTCATAAAGTTCTTTAAATATATTGTGATAGTTATACGTCCCTCTTACCTTTAGTAATACATTTGTTATTCCTTAGAAGTTTCAATTGAAGAACTTATTATCCTAACTCTGTATTTTCAGTTGGACTGTAGATTGAGTAGACTTTAGCTGATTGAGCCATTCTTCTACTTTGAAGAAAGAGGTGTCATGAGGACAAGTACAGAGTCAGACTTTGCAGCAAATGTAATTGGTTTAAGTGGTCATGCCTCATTGTTTGTATATCTTTGAAGGGAGCTCCTTCACTGTGACCCTCAGCAATGTTTCAGAAGACCTATCTCATTAAGTACTATAAACTTGAGGGCTGCAGCCACAATTCATGGATAAAATATTCAACTGAGTAGGATCCGAGAATAATACCAAGTAAATCTGCCGACAAAGTTCTCCTCTAATAAAATGATACAAATCAGTCTTAAATTGACAAATAACTCACTTCCATAGCTACCATTTGCATGTCTCTTTTATCAGGAATTACACAACCTGTCCCCACTTATTCCACAGAGGGTCCCCAATTTACCAACATTTGACTTACAAATCATTGTATCTGCAACTGTACTCCCATATAATGGTGTGATTTTTATTTTCAGATCTGTATGATCTGTATGCCCTTGTTTCCTATAATCTGCCTGTACTGCTTGCAAAAAAGGCTTTTCACTGTACTTAGGTACATGTGGCTACAATAAATCAAATCAAATGAAAAACATCAAACCAAATAAAGTCCTGACAGCTGGACATTTCCTGAATTTACAAATAGCTGCTTTACGTGGCCCTGCATTGTGCTCAGAGTTGTGTCGACCTGAGAACAGACTCCATAATGGAAGACATTCATAACCTGGGGACTGCCTGCGCTCATTTCTCAACAGTGAAAACAAAAATTAGTAACAATAAATTTAACAACTTTCCTAGTATTTAGAAGAAGATGACATGCCCCAGTTTCTCCCTAGCTTCCTAATTCCCATCTAATGGCAGAAAGTTCAGAGTTAGTTGGCTGATAATTTTAGCAGGAGCTTAGGGCTATGCCATGATACATTATTGTCTTTTAATTGTTAATCATTTCTCCTCTAAGAACAAAGTGGAAAGAATGGGGACATGCTGCATATCATTCTACGCAATTTACCCCTTGTTACAGAAGACATTCTTCAATAAGGGTGAGAACAGGAAATGGAAATCAAATGTTGATCATGCGAGTCTTCTGATTTCCTCTGTGTTCATCTGTGAATAAAGAAACTTTTGTAGAAAGAGGAAGTGGTTTTGATGCATGTTATGGAACCTGCTGTATGTAGCTGGTAGGTTACAAGTGTTGTTGAGCACATGAGGAGGGCCAAGTGGCTGTGAAGACGAAACACATCTAATACACAGCAATGTTTTAAGGTCTGATCATCTGTGGTGGCACGCAGAGGTCAGTGAATTTGTCACAGTATTAAAACACACGTTAGATTCTGAAACGTAGGGTTTTGTCCCCGAGCCAATTCCGTACAAGCAATTATAATTAATTTGAACTTAAGCGCATAGCAACTGGTCCCGTAGATAACCACAATATTCCAGATACAAAATGGCTCCCACGGTCCTATCAACTACTGGAGATATTTTGGAATTTCCACTCTGCTTGCGGATATGGTTTATTTATTCAAAGGCCTGTGAATATAGAGAAATATGAGTTTAAAATGTTGAAACAGAAGTCAGGTTCAATTCCACCCTCGGGTGACTGTCTGTGTGAAGTTTGCACGTTCTCCCTGTGTTTGTGTGGGTTTCTTCCGGGTGCTCTGGTTTCCTCCCACAGTCCAAAGATGTGCAGGCTAGGTGGATTGACCATGCTAAATTGCCCCAGGTGTTCAGGGATGTGTAGGCTAGGTGGATTAGCCATGGGAAATGTAAGGTTACGGAGGTAGGGCGGTGATGGAGTCGGTGGGGGGTGGGGGGGTGTTGTGAGTCTGGATGAGACGTTCTTTGGAGAATCGGTGTGGACTTGTTAGGCCGAATGGCCTGTTTCCACACTATGGGAATTCTATGGTCATCCATTTACCTCTCTCAAACCTGTTCCACTATTGAATGTGATCTTAGCTTACCTGCAACCTAACACTGGTATTCCTGACTTCACCTATATCCCTTAGCATCTTTTAGAATTCCATTCAGCCAGAAATAAACATTTTGTTTATTTTCCTAATATTGTGACTTTTTTAATTATGATCACCCCATAACCATCTAAATTCTGAAGAGCACACTGTTTATTTTTTCTTGATAATTTAACTTTGAGTCCAGCATCATTATGGTGAACACATGCAGCACTTCTTCAAAGGCAAATGTACTCTAAAGCAAATTATTGCAGATGCTGGAATCTGAACTGAAAATAAAAACTGCTGGAAATCACATGTTTCATCACTGATGAAGATTCATCTAGACTCAATGTTAGGTACTAAGAAATAGACTCAATGTTAGCTTGCTTTCTCTACATGGATGCTGCCTGACCTGCTGTGATCTCCAACATTTATTGTTTTCGGAGGTACCCTATCTAATGCGTGGTGCCTTGTTTAGCAGAAGCATGACATCTATCACTTTACTGCACTAGATTTCGGGAGAGTAGGAATTATCCTAGGAGTCCGATATGTTGACTATGAACCCAATGGGTATTCGCAGCATCAGTTCAAACATGGACAAGGCAGTCTCCTGCCTCTTTTCACCTGTTGTACCTCATTTCCTTGGCCTAGGCTCATGGATCAGAATATTTCCATGTTCAACATCAAGTGCAGGAAACACTAAGGGCGGCAAGGGTGCAAAATGTACTTTGGAATGGGGCCTTCAATGTTTATCATAACGGTGGCTCAGTAGCATTGCTACTGACTGAGCTGTCCAGCTCCTCAAGGATTTTGTTTCAAAAATGAATCTGCAGCAGGTGGTGAGAAAACCAACAAGGGACAAACATGTACATGACTTCACCATCACCAGTCTAATAGTCGCAGATGCATCTGCACATGGCGTCATAGTAGAAGTAACCACTGCAAAGTCATTTGTGGAGACAAGGTTGCGTCAGTACAAGGAGGATACCCTCCATTGTGTTGGGTAGCATTGCTACTGTGCTAAATGAGACAGATTGTGAAAGGATTTAGTAATCCAAAACTGAACATCCATCAGGCACTGTGGGCACATGCAGCAGAATTGTGTTTAAACACAATCTGTAACCTCCTGGCCCAGCATCTGTCGCATATTATCATTAGCATCAGCTGAGAGATCAGCCCAGATTCCATGAACAGTGTAGGAGGCCATGAGCAGCAATAGGTATACCTAAATACAATGGTAAAGCCACAAAGCAAGACGACTTCCATGCCAAACAGTGGACGCAGCAAGCTATGGATGGAGCTGAATGACCCAACAACCAACAGGTTAAATTTAAGCTCTGAGGTCCTGCTACAATCAGTTGTGAGTGATGTATACAATTAAACAACAAACAGTAAAGAAGATTTCACATATATTTCCATCCTCAATGATGGAAGAGACCAGCGCATCAGTGAAAAAGACAAGGCTGAAGCGTTTGTAACCATCTTTAACCAGATGTAATGAGTGGATGATCCATCTCTGCCTCTCCTGAGGAACCTATGACAGCATGCACTGCTAGTCAAAATGAAGTTAATGGGAATCTGAAAGAAAATTCTCCACTGGTTGGAATCATATCAATGACTGATTTTTCTGATAGCAATAAAAAAATCACAAAAGTATATAGTTTTGTTTGTTGAAGGCTCAGTACTAGGATAACGCTGCAGAAGTTCCTCAGGGTCAATTATCTTCAACTTCAGTTATGAATAACCTATTCTCCAAAGTAAGGTCAAAAGCAGGGATGTGCATGAGTACTTGCAAATAGTCCAGTATCATTTGGAAGTCCTGAGATAATGGAAATGCTTGTGTTCTCAGCAAAATGCTGGGCAACTTTCGGGAACATGCCAGGTATTGATTACATCAAAAGGGAATCTAACTCTGTCTCCCCAAGATGTTAAGTGGCATTACCAACACTGAATCCTTCACCATCAACATCTGTAGGTTACCATTGACTAGAAATCGATCTGAGTCTCCTGTGGGAGCAGGTACAGAAATTCAGTCATGAATAACTTTTCTCCTGACTTCCCAAAATCTGTCCTGTGGGGCCCAGATCAGGAGTGTGATGAGATAACCTCCTTGACTTTATCCAAGACAAAAAGAGTCTATTTGATCAGAATTCTGTCCACAACTTTAAACATTCACTGTATCCACCAAAGCACAGTGGGGGTACTGAGCGCCATCTACAAGATGTTTTGCTGCAACTTGCTAAATCTCCTTTCAACAACACCTTTCAAATTCCTGACATTTATCACTTGGAAGAACAAAAGCAGCAGATACAGAGAAAGCAAGGCGCTTTTCATATCATGCACTATTTTAACATGGTATTATCTTGCCACTCCCTGCCAGGAACATTCAACACTCAAGAGGTTCTTAAAACTTAAACTGCGTTTGCTGCATCTTTCTCTAGAATGTTGATCTAAATTGACTTGACTGAAGGACATTGATTGCAGAAAAATCTGTTTGGATCTTGATCGATTTTCTGACTGACAGCGGAGCTAGTAATGAATTTGTGGATTTACTGAATGTCCATAGTCATGTTGAAAACATCTATGCTGCATATTCAAAAGCAATTATTTAAGTGTTCTCCCTTGACAGCACAAGGCAGCCTGCAAAACATCACCACTTCAATAAAGCCACAGCTGAAGACATTCAGACTTTATTATACTGAGTTATCTTCATGTTCAGGCAGGTTCTTTTTTTAAAAGATTGTACTCTTTATGTGGAAATGTTGTAAGGATGTTACATCAACTAAATGTAAGAAAATCAGAAGTAGCTTCTATCAAACAATGCTACCATAGAGTCATAGAGATGTACAGCAAGGAAACAGACCCTTTAGTCCAAATCGTCCATGCTGACCAGATATCCTAAATTCATCTAGTCCCATTTGCCCATGTTGGCCCATATCTCCTTAAACATTTCCTATTCATTTATGGGTACATGCATTTGCCTTTTAAATGTTGTAATTGAACCAGCCTCCAGCACCTCCTCTGGCAGCTCATTCCATACACCCTTTGTGTGAAAATATTGCCCTTTAATTCCCTTTTAAATCTTTCCCCTCTCAACTTAAACCTATGCCCTATAGTTTTTGACTACCCCACCCTGGGGAAAAGACCTTGGCTATTTACCCTATCCATGTCCCTCATGATTTTATAAACTTCTATAACGTCACCCCTCATCCTCTGACACTTCAGGGAAAACAGAACCCTGTAATAGCTCAAACCCTCCAACCCTGGAAACATGTTTATAAAATTTTTCTGAACATTTTTATGAACACGCTTTCTTTTTTCAGTCAACCTGGCAAAACACCAGTGCAACTTGTCTAGCAACAGACTTACACAGAATTTCATAATCACGCAAAATAGCCATTCAATTATGAAGAATCAAGCAGCCTATTCCTGTACATTTTACAGCATTTAATCTGAGCGGTAGACCAATCTTATTAATGTCCTTGTTTTGTTGCAATGAAAACATCAAGATTAGATTAGGTTTGATTTGATTTATTGTAGTCACATGTACCTAAGTACAGAAAAGCTTTTGATTATGAGCAGAACAGGCAGATCATTGCAAGCAAGGACATACAAATCAAAGAGTGCTTAGACAGAGTGAGGCATACAGGTTGCACTGAAGCAAGATCACCAGTAACAAGATAGAATTTAGGTTTAACGGTGTGGAACAGTTATAAGAATAAGATCTGCTGTAGGGAGCTCAGATGGAGTCGCCCAATGTCAGTACCCTCTTAAATGACCCATTCCAACTGATTACAGCAGTCTTTGGTAGCTGATTAAATGATGAATCAAGCAATCTACTTAAGTGGGAATTACACGAATGTGCAATCTTTATTTCGCCACCATTTTAGCCACTGTGGTGTTTCCCTAGAGATGGAACATAACAGTAGTTAGGCCCACGAGAAATGTCAGGAAACAATTACAGATTGTGGGGAGCAGTGACTATGGCCTCAAGCTTTCGGATTTCCACATATCTAACTTAAAGCTTATGACCAACAATTATTTTTCCATCAATTCTTCCATTTGGATCGATCTGTGAAGGACTAAATTTGAAAAAATTCATATCAAATTATCTCTGTACCGAAGTGGCAATTGTCTGCTGCAACCAGGTTGAAATGCTAATTCGTGATTGAAGTACCTTCACACTTGGTTGACATTTTTGCACCACTGCGTGAAAATTGAAGTTCAGCGAGCAATTGCTGCACAATCACTTCCCAATTCTGGGTTACGCTGTGGGATAGATTTTGACAGAGTAGAAGGAACTCCAAGAAGGGATGGAAATGACAACCAGGACTCAATTTTATGGATTCCCAACCCCAACCTTCAGTTTCTGACTTACACCCAGGGCTGTTATAAATGTGCAGGTGACTAAACCTGTACCTTGCACTCCTCTAACAGCAGGATGTCCTAATCATCCAGGATTTTCATGAAGACATGTCAACTTCTAAAAGCTTTGTGCTTCTAAAGGATTCAAACACTTCAGCGGTGCTATAAACTGTAATCTGGATGATAGAATCTTACTTGAAAAGTAATTTCAAAATACCACACTCAGACCCGACATAGAGTCATAGAGTCATAGAATCATAGTGACATACACCATGGGAACAGGCCCTTCAGTCCAACTTGTCCATGCCGACCAGATATCCAATATAAAACTAATCTCATTTGCCAACATTTGGCCCATATTCCTCTAAACCCTTCCTAGACATATATCCATCCAGATGCCTTTTATATGTTGTAATTGTGCAGGTTTTCACCACTTCCTCTGGCAGTTCATTCCATACATGCACCACCCTCTGCGTGAAAAGAAAATGCCCCTTAGGGACCTTTTATATCTTTCCCTTCTCACTTTAATCTTATGCACTCTTGTTTTGGACTCCTCCACCGTGGAGAAAAGACCTTGCCTATTTACCCTATCAATGTCCCTCATGATGTTATAAACATCTATAAGGTCATTTCTCAGCCTCCAATGCTCCAGGGAAAATAGCCCCAGCCTATTCGGCCTCTCCCTATAGCTCAAACCCTCCAACCCTGGCAACATTCTTGTAAATCTTCTCTGAACCCTTTCAAGGTTCATAACATCCTTCCTATAGCAGGGAGACCTGAATTGCACACAATCAGCTGTGAATTTTGCTGTTTGTTTATTTTTCTCAGATGAACTCCAAACTCTAGAGGTACTTGAAATCAAACAGCAGAGGCAATAGCTGTGATTGTTTACTGCTCAGTCAGACAGCAGTGTAGGTTTCTTTCTCCATTTGATTCACTTCCCACCATGTGGTCACTGCCTTTGTCTCCTTTCCTTCCTTTTTTAAAGTGCCGTTGGTTTGAACTTTCTTTTCCCCCAAAGTTCAAAAACAATGCAACAGCTCATAAAACAGTAATTACTGCTCCTGGGATTCAAGGAAATCAGCTCCAGCACTGAAAATACCTCAATAAAGGAGCAGCTCTTCCAGCCTCACATGTAAAGGTAAAGCCATCACAATCTCAAAGGACTATAGGGTTGTTCTCTCATTGGAGAAGGAGAGAGACGACTGGTTGTTGTTTAATCTAAGCATCGCCAAGCCTCAAGCAAGGGGAAAGGTTGAGAAGGAGGGTCCTTCATGAAATCTCAGGCAGCATGGGGATTTAACTCATTCTGCTAGTATCAGAATGCATTGCAAACCAATCATCCAATCACTCCTTAGAAGAGGTCATTCAAACTTGGTCTGTGATCAAGGACAGGAAGGTGTGATTGTAGATGAGGGGGAAATGGGTCCTAAAGGAGAGCCCTCAAGGAACATCTGTCCCTGCAATCATAAGACCATAAGACCATAAGACATAGGAGTGGAAGTAAGGCCATTTGGCCCATCGAGTCCATTCCGCCATTTAATCATGGCTGATGGGCATTTCAACTCCACTTACCCGCACTCTCCCCATAGCCCTTGATTCCTTGCGAGATCAAGAATTTATCAATCTCTGCCTTGAAGACATTCAACGTCCCGGCCTCCACTGCGCTCCGTGGCAATGAATTCCAAAGGCCCACCACTCTCTGGCTGAAGAAATGTCTCCTCATTTCTGTTCTAAATTGACCCCCTCTAATTCTAAGGCTGTGCCCATGGGTCCTAGTATCCCCACCTAATGGAAACAACTGCCCAGCATCCACCCTTTCTAAGACATGCATTATCTTGTAAGTTTCTATTAGATCTCCCCTCAACCTTCTAAACTCTAATGAATACAATCCCAGGATCCTCAGCCGTTCCTCGCTTTTTAGGCCTACCATTCCAGGGATCATCCGTGTGAATTTCCACTGGACACGCTCCAGTGCCAGTATGTCCTTCCTGAGGTGTGGGGCCCAAAATTGGACACAGTATTCTAAATGGGGCCTAACTAGAGCTTTTTAAGGTCTCAGAAGTACATCACTGCTTTTATATTCCAACCCTCTTGAGATAAATGACAACATTCCTTTCGCTTTCTTAATCACAGACTCAACCTGCAAGTTAACCTTTAGAGAATCCTGTACTAGCACTCCCAGATCCCTTTGTACTTCGGCTTCATGAATTTTCTCACCGTTCAGAAAATAGTCCATGCCTGTATTCTTTTTTCCAAGGTGCAAGACCTCACATTTGCTCACGTTGAATTTCAGCAGCCATTTCCTGAACCAATCTCCTAAACTGTCTAAATCATTCTGCAGCCTCCCCACCTCCTCCGTACTACCTGCCTGTCCACCCAACTTCGTATCATTGGCAAACTTCGCCAGAATGCCCCCAGTCCCTTCATCCAGATCATTAATATATAAAGTGAACAGCTGCGGCCCCAACACTGAACCCTGTGGGACACCACTTGTCACCGGTTGCCATTCCGAAAAAGAGCCTTTTATCCCAACTCTCTGCCTTCTGTCAGACAGCCAATCCTCAATCCATGCTAGTAACTCACCTCGAACGCCATGGGCCCTCACCTTACTTAGCAACCTCCCGTGAGGCACCTTATCAAAGGACTTTTGGAAGTCTAGATAGATAACATCCATTGGGTTTCCCTGGTCTAACCTACTTGTTACCTCCTCAAAGAATTCTAACAGGTTTTTCAGACATGACCTCCCCTTACTAAATCCATGCTGACTTGTTCTAATCAGACCCTGCACTTCCAAGAATTTAGAAATCTCATCCTTAACGATAGATTCTAGAATTTTACCAACAACCGAGGTTAGGCTAATCGGCCTATAATTTTCCATCTTTTGCCTTGATCCTTTCTTAAACAAGGGGGTTACAACAGCGATTTTCCAATCTTTTGGGACTTCCCCTGACTCCAGTGACTTTTGAAAGATCACAACCAACACCTCTGCTATTTCGTCAGCCACCTCCCTCAGAACTCTAGCATGCAGCCCATCGGGACCAGGAGATTTATCAATTTTTAGACCTTTTAGCTTTTCTAGCACTTTCTCTTTTGTAATGCCTACCATACTCAACTCTGCCCCCTGACTCTCCTTAATTGTTGGGATATTACTCATGTCTTCCACTGTGAAGACTGATGCAAAATACTTATTAAGTTCTTCAGCTATTTCCTTATCTCCCATCACTAGCCTTCCAGCATCAGTTTGGAGCGGCCCAATGTCTACTTTTGCCTCTCATTTGTTTCTTATGGATTGAAAGAAACTTTTACTATCATTTCTAATATTACTGGCTAGCCTACCTTCGTATTTGATCCTCATCTAACATCTAACAGTTGTGATGTTCTTGCAAAGTGTATGGATGAGAGTGGGCACAACAAAGGGCAAAAATGCAATGGTAAACTAGATGACGGGGAAAGTTTTAAAACAAACAAAAAATGACAAAAAGACATAAAGAAGGAGGAAATAAACTCGAGGAAAGCTGGGAAGTAATATAAAAATGGACAATAAGAGTTTCGTCAAATGTATAAAAACAAAAGAGAGGCCAACACAAACATAGGTCCCTTAGAGAACAAGACTAGGGAAATAATAATGGGGAACAAGGAAATAGCAGTGGAGTTGATTAAATAGTTTATGTCAGATTTCACAATAGAGAATACTAATAACATTGTAAAATTCTAAATAATCAAGGGGTTGATGGCAGGTGGGGGAAGGAAAGAAATAAACAAAGTCACTAAGAAAATTAATGGGGCTATGGGTCACTATAACCCCTTGGCCTAAACGGTTGCATTCTAAGGTCTTAAAGAAAATAACCACAGCAATACCGAAGGCACTGGTAGCAATGTTCTTACAATCATTCCATTCTAGAAAAGTGCCAGGGGATTGGAAAACTGCCAATGTAACACCTATATTCAAAATGGGAGGGAAACAAAAACCAAGTAGCTACAGGACAAGAGATAGTAGGAACTGCTGATGCTGGAGAATCTGAGATAACAAGGTATAGAGCTGGCTGAACAGAGCAGGCCAAGCAGCATCAGAGGAGCAGGAAAGCTGACATTTCTGGTCAAGACCCTTCTTCAGAAATGGAGGAGAGGAAGGGGATTCTGAAATAAATAGAGAGAGAGGGGGAGGCGGATAGAAGATGGATAAAAGAGAAGATAGGTTGAGAGGAGACAGACAGGTCAAAGAGGCGGGGTTAGAGCCAGTGAAGGTGAACGTAGGTGGGGAGTTAGGTGGGGGATAGGTTGGTCCAGGGAGGACGGACAGGTCAAGGAGGTGGGATGAGGTTAGTGGGTAGGAGATGGGGGTGGGGCTTGAGGTGGGAGGAATGGTTAGGGAGGTGGGGACTAGCTGGGCATGTTTTGGGATGCGGTCGGGGGAAGGGAGATTTTGAAGCTTGTGATGTCCAAGGGTATCAATGTGGACAATTTATTTCAGAATCCCCTTCCCCTGCCCCATTTCTGAAGAAGGGTCTCGAACTGAAACGTCAGCTTTCCTGCTCCTCTGATGCTGCTTGGCCTGCTGTGTTCATCCAGCTCCACAACGTGTTACCTCTAACTACAGGGCAATTAGCTCGACATCTGTTTGGGAAAAATGTTAGTTGATTATAAAGAATGCATAGCAGAGAATTTAGAAATGCATAATATAATCAAGTAAGGTAAATATGGCTTCATGAAGAGGAAATCATGCCTGACAATTTTACTTGAGTTCTTTGAGGAGATAACAAGCAGCATGGATAAAGCGGGATGAGTAGATACCTGGATTTCCAAAAGGCATTTGATAAGGTAGACATGTAAGGCTACTTAAGCAGAGCCCAAGATTTGGGGGTAGTATATTAACATGGATAGAGGATTGGCTAACTAACAGAAGAGAGAATTGAGATAAAGTGGACATCTTCAGGGTGGCAACCTGTAACTAGTGGACTGCCAATTATTTACAATGTATATTAATGACAGGGATAACAGAAATGAATGTACAATTGGCAAATGATGAGAATGACTCTAAAAGAATACATAGGGATAAAGACAGCTTAAGGGAATAGGCAAAAAAAGAAATTGGCAAATAGACTATAATATGGGAAAATATGAGGTTATGTACTTCAGCAAGAAGAATAGAAGAATTCAGTATTAGTCATATGGAGAAAGGCTGTAGAAAGCTGCAGGGCTTTAGCAGTTCTTGCCATGAATCACAAGAATTTTCACTAGATTGATCCTAAGTATGGATGGACTGTCTTTTGAAGAGAGTTTGAGTAGGTTGTATGCATTGGAGTTTGGAAGCATTAGAGGTGAAACAAATAAGATCCTTAGAGGGCTTGACAAGGTGGATGTGGAGAGGTTGTTTCTTCTTGTCAGAGTGTCTACAACCAGAGGCCATAATTTCAAACTAAGGGGTCAGCTAGTTAAGACAGATGAGGATTTTTTTTTCTTTCAGAGGGTAATGTATCTGTGAAATTCTTCACTGCAGAAGGCTGTCAAGGTTGAGTCATTAAGTATATTCAAGATTGACATCAGCAGATCTTTAATGATTGTGGAAATCAAGGGCTTTGGGGAAAAGTAGAAAAATGGAGTAAACAATTATGAGATCAGCCACAATCTCACTGAATGGCAGAGCAGACTTCACGTGCAGGTAAACTCTAAGATTCCTCTAAGATGCTGACATTATCATTAAATCTAAAGTATATCAATCTTGAAAAATGTGATTATCGTTCAACATTATTACAAAGCAATCTTAATCATGGTCCATCTGCAGTAATTTAATTTTCAACCCTGTGTATTGAAGTTTCAACTTTACAAATGATCAAGTAAATAAATATGCCACACTTCCAAGTGTAGAAAGTATTTTCAAAACTATAATTCCTGCACCTTGTTAATTTTATTCCAATTTTACCATCTTTTCGTCTCACTAGTACAAGATATCTGAGAATCAGATCTGTCAATCTGTCATTTTCTTTCCCACTGGTGCTCAGCAGTTTTAATATTCTAAGTCTTGGTTCTTAGAGAGAACTGGATAACAAGTCTTGGCCAACGAAGGGGTAAAGGGAGTCTTAACAATTGGTTGGTGAAATGGTAGCACCTAGTTGCTGATTTGAGTACAGAAGGCCTGATCAATATTTTCCAAATATCTCATGAGGAAGTAATACACAATTCATCCACACGGCACTCTGTATAATATATATTTTCTTAATATGATAAAGTGAGAAATGAAAATGAAACAAGCGAAAATATGCCGTCCAGAGCAGACAGTAAATGTAAAACCTTAATCAGATCTAACGCTCTATTTAGAGGTCTCTTAGAAATTTTACATTTCAAGTTTTAACAAATTCAGTATATGATTGGTCAATTTTTACCCTCAGAGCAAAAAGTAAAGCCCTACACCATACCATAGTGCGATGACAGCATGAATCTGATGATAAAATTCAATCTTATAATTTAAAAACAGATAAACACCTAAATTTATAATCTTCTCATACCTCTAAGAGAGTGACATTATCATTAAATCTAAAGTACATCTATCCTGAAAAATAGTTATCTTTCAACATTATTACAAGACACACTTAATCATGATCCATCTGCAGTAATTTAATTTTCAATCTTGTGTATTGAAATTTCTCTTTTACAAATGATCAATTAAATAAATATGCCATACTTCCAGATGTAGAAAGCATTCTCAAGATTCCTGCTACTTGTTAATTTTATTCCAATTTTATCAAATACAGAATATTGACTAGCTAACAAGTGCAAATTTAACAGCAGGTACTTCATATGCCCTCCCATGTACTATCACATGTGAATACTTCCTACACTCGCTCAATGTCGATATCAATAAATGTGTTTGACAAGTGACTACCACAAGTTTGTATTTCAGGAAGTTGTTAAAAAAATGTACACTGTATAGTTGGTGTTACCAACAAATTTAAAAAAAAACCTCAGGTGTCAAGATCACACGTTGTACAACAGTGTATATTAGCTATCGTTTATTCAGAAGTGAAGGTCTGGATTCTTAATATGCCACATATAGAACATAGAACATAGAACAATACAGCGCAGAACAGGCCCTTCGGCCCTCGATGTTGTGCCGACCTGTGAACTAATCTAAGCCCATCCCCCTACACTATCCCATCATCATCCATAAGCTTATCCAAGGACTGTTTAAATGCCCCTAATGTGGCTGAGTTAACTACATTGGCATTCCACGCCCTTACCACTCTCTGAGTAAAGAACCTGCCTCTGACATCTGTCTTAAATCTATCACCCCTCAATTTGCAGCTATGCCCCCTCGTACTAGCCGACGTCATCATCCTGGGAAAAATACTCTCACTGTCCACCCTATCTAATCCTCTGATCATTTTGTATGTCTCTATTAAATCCCCTCTTAGCCTTCTTTTCTCCAATGAGAACAGACCCAAGTCCCTCAGTCTTTCCTCATAAGACCTTCGCTCCAGACCAGGCAACATCCTGGTAAATCTCCTCTGCACCTTTTCCAATGCTTCCACATCCTTCCTGTAATGGGGCGACCAGAACTGTACGCAATATTCCAAGTGAGGCCGCACTAGCGTTTTGTACAGTTGCAGCATGACATCACGGCTCCAGAACTCAGTCCCTCTACCAATGAAACCTAACACACCGTATGCCTTCTTAACAGCACTATCAACCTGGGTGGCAACTTTCAGGGATCTATGTACCTGGACACCAAGATCCCTCTGCACATCCACACTACCAAGAATCTTTCCATTGACCCAGTATTCTGCTTTCTTATTATTCTTCCCAAAGTGCATCACCTCACATTTATCTGCATTGAACTCCATTTGCCACCTTTCAGCCCAATTCTGCAGTTTATCCAAGTCTCCCTGCAACCTGCAACATTCTTCCACACTGTCCACCACTCCACCGACTTTAGTGTCATCTGCAAACTTACTAACCCATCCACCTATGTCAGCGTCCAAGTCATTTATAAAAATGACAAACAGCAGTGATCCCAAAACAGATCCTTGTGGCACACCACTAGTAACCGGACGCCAGGCTGAATATTTTCCATCAACCACCACTCGTTGCCTTCTTTCAGAAAGCCAGTTTCTAATCCAAACTGCTAAATCTCCCTCAATCCCATGCCTCCGCATTTTCTCCAATAGCCTACTATGTGGAACCTTATCAAAGGCTTTACTGAAGTCCATGTACACCACGTCAACTGCCCTACCCTCATCCAGATGCTTGGTCACCTTCTCAAAAAACTCAATGAGGTTTGTGAGACACGACCTGCCCTTGACGAATCCATGTTGACTATCTCCAATCAAATTGTTGCTTGCTAGATGATTATAAATCCTATCTCTTATAATCCTTTCCAAAATTTTTCCTACAACAGATGTAAGGCTCACTGGTCTATAATTACCTGGGTCATCTCTACTGCCCTTCTTGAACAAGGGCACAACATTTGCAATCCTCCAGTCCTCTAGTACTAAACCTGTAGACAATGACGACTCAAAGATCAAGGCCAAAGGCTCCACCATCTCCTCCTTAGCTTCCCAGAGAATCCTTGGAAAAATCCCATCCGGCCCAGGAGATTTATCTACCTTCACACCTTCGAGGATTGATAACACCTCCTCCTTACTAACCTCAATCCTTTCAAGTCTAATAGCCCGTATCTCAGTCTTCTCCTCTACAATATTCTCCTTTTCCTGAGTGAAAACAGATGAGAAATATTTGTTTAGCACCTCTCCGATCTCCACAGGGTCCACACACAACTTCCCACTTCTGTCTTTGACTGGCCCTATTCTTACCCTAGTCATCCTTTTATTCCCCACATACCTATAGAAAGCTTTAGGGTTCTCCTTAATTCTACCTGCTAATGACTGCTCATGTCCCCTCCTTGCTCTTCTTAACTCTCTCTTTAAATCCTTCCCAGCTAATCTGTAACTCTCCATCGCCTCATCTGAACCATCTCGTCTCAATGTCACATAAGCCTCCCTCTTCCACTTAACAAAAGATACAATTTCTTTTGTAAACCAAGGTTCCCTTACCTTATCACTTCCTCCCTGCCTGACAGGGACATACCTATCAAGGACACGCAATATCTGTTCCTTTAACCAGCTCCACATTTCGATTGTCCCCATCCCCTGCATTTTGCTACCCCATTCTATCCCTCCTAAGTCTTGCCTAATTGCATTATAATTGCCCTTCCCCCATCTATAACACTTGCCCAGTGGCATGTTCCTATCCCTTTCCATCGCTAAACTAAACGTAACCGAATTATGGTCACTCTCTCCAAAGTGCTCACCTACCACCAAATCAAACACCTGGCCTTGTTCATTACCAAGTACCAGATCCAGTGTGGCCTCTCTCTTGTCGGCCCTTCGACATACTGTGTCAGGAAACCCTCCTGCACACATTGGACAAAAAACGATCCATCCGACGTACTAGAGTTACAGCATTTCCAGTCAATGTTGGGGAAGTTAAAGTCTCCCATAATGACCACCTTGTTTCTTTCACTCCTGCCCAGAATCATTTTGCCGATCCTCTCCTCCACATCCCTGGAACTTTGCGGAGGCCTATAAAAAACTCCTAGCAGTGTGACCTTTCCTCTCCTGTTTCTGACCTCAGCCCATACCACCTCAGTAGACGAGTCCTCGTCAAAAGTTCTTTCAGCCACCGTTATACTGTCCTTGACTAACAAAGCCACACCTCCCCCTCTTTTACCACCTTCCCTGATCTTTGTGAAAGATCTAAACTCTGGAACCTGCAACATCCATTCCTGACCCTGCTCTCTCCACGTCTCTGAAATGGCCACAACATCGAAGTCCCAGGTACCTATCCATGCTGCAAGCTCACCTACCTTATTCCGGATACTCCTGGCGTTGAAGTAGACACACTTCAAACCAGCTTGCTGTCTGCCAGCACACTCCTGTGACGGTGAAATCCTGTCCATGTTCTCCCTTCTGTCATCATCCTGTGTACTGGAACTACACCACAGGTTCCCATGCCCTTGCTGAGCTAGTTTAAATCCACCCGAATAGCACTAGCAAATTTCCCACCCAGGATATTAGTACCCCTCTGGTCCAAGTGAAGACCGTCCTGTTTGTAGAGGTCCCACCTTCCCCAGAATGAGCCCCAGTTATCCATATACCTGAAACCCTCCCTCCTGCACCATTCCTGCAGCCACGTGTTCAGCTGATACCTCTCCCTGTTCTTTGCCTCGCTATCATGTGGCATGGGTAACAAACCAGAGATAACAACTCTGTTTGTTCTAGCTCTCAGCTTCCACCCTAGCTCCCTGAAATCCTGCCTTATATCCCTATCCCTCTTTCTACCTATGTCATTGGTACCTATGTGGACCACGACTTGGGGCTGGTCACCCTCTCCGTTCAGGACCCCAAAGACACGATCCGAGACATCACGGACCCTGGTACCTGGGAGGCAACACACCAACCGTGAGTCTCTCTCGTTCCCACAGAATCTCCTATCTGTCCCCCTAACTATGGAGTCCACAATGACTAATATAACTAACCAAGTAATGTTGGACGCACAGTTTTAGGGTGTCATAGAGTCTTGGTGTCATACAGCATGGAAACGGACTCTTCATTGCACGCCAACCAGGTATCTCAAACTTAACTCGTCCCATTTGCCTGCACTTGGCCCATATCACTCTAAGCCTTTCCTATTCATGTACCCATCCAGATATCCTTTAAAAGTTGTAATTGTAAAAGTTGTAATTGTATTCCATCAGATTCCTGACTTGTGTCCAATAGATGGTGGATACACTGATGAAAAGTTACCTGAAACTTTTTTTTTGTTTCTCACTGTCTCTTTCTGTGCGATTGCTGTCTGATCCATTGAGTGTTTCCACTTCTTTTAGTACTTTTCTCTTGTTGTGTGAATCTTTTTGTGAGCTTGCATGCAGGTAGGTTGCTTGTGGATGAAATAGAACTTCAGTAATGGAACAGAACAATCAGTATCATATTGGCTATCCCTGATCAACTCTGTGAGTGTATGCGTGTGTATACACCTGTACACACGATCACCACCATAGATGTTAGATCTGCCTTCTTGAGACTGAATCCACAGAAAGTGACTGACCTGAATGGCATCCCTGGTTGTGCACCCAGTTCCTGTGTGAACCAGCTGCTGGGAGTATTCACTGACATCTTTAACCTCTCCTTACTTCGATCTGAAGTCCCCACCTGCTTCAAGAAGACCCCATCATCCCGGTGCCGACGAAAAATCATGCAGATGCCTCAATGATGACACTCCTGTGGCTCTGACCTCCACAATGATGAAGTGCTTCAAGAGGGTAGTCATGGCTCACATCAGCTCTAACCTCCCAGCCTGCCTTGATACTTTGCAATTCACCCACCAGTGCAACAGATCCACAGCAGATGCCATCTCCTGGGCCCTGCACTCATCCCTGGAATATCTGGATAACAGGTTACTTATATCAAGATCCCACCAATTGACAACAGCTCCACCTTCAACACTATAATTCCAAACAAACTAATTTCCAAACTCCGGTGACCCTTCCTAAGAACATGCCCTTACCAGGCAAAATTTATTCAGAGCTTCATTTGGTTTTACTTCAGTTCCCCGGTGACAGCTCAATGGGCTGCTATTTGTCTGGCCTGTGTGATGGCATTCCTTGATATCACTGAAAATTCTGTGTGGGATTGACCTATATCACTTATAACCAAACTTATTTCAAGGATAAGTAACGAATAGTACATGATAATAACAAAGTTAATTTTAGCGTTGCACGGAATAACTGCGTTTCAATTGGGTGTAAGTTTCCAGAGTTTGATTACGGGTGGAGGCCAACTGCGTTCACTCAACTTTTCAACCAAGAGGCCTTCAAATATTATGGGACAAACGTCCATTATTCTTCAGGAAGAAGTTCTGCCTCTGAGCAGCAGCGCAATCAGTAGCTGTTCAGCACTAGCAGCATCGCCAGGAGTAGCTGTGAGATTTTTTTGGACAGTATCTGAAAGGAAGACTTAGTGTTCTGAAAGTAATCTGAGATCTTCCAGACCTCAGACTGATAGACTCCACTGGGAGTGGGCATGTTAGACAGGGAAGGAGCAAGGTTACTCAGGGATGGAACAAAAACAAAGTTGCTGAAAAAACTCAGCAGGTCAGGCAGCATCTGTGCAGGAGAAAACAGAGTTAACATTTTGGGTGCAGTGATCCTTCTCCAGAACCTTCCTCAGAATCCTCAGTTCTGAGGATGGGTCACCGGACCCAAAATGTTAACTCTGTTTTTCCCTTCACAGATGCTGCCAGACCTGCTGAGCTTTTCCAGCAACTTTGATTTTGTTCCTGGTTTACAGCAACCTGCATTTCTTTTGGTTTTGATCAGGGAGAGGACAGGAACGGGAAGAGAACAGGGGAAGGGAAACACTGTAAACTGAAGCTGCCTACAGGTGGCGTGTAAACTCTAATCCCTCTTCCCCATGATACCCGCCCCCCCCCCACCCCCCAACATAGTGTATTCTAGAAAGTTTCATCACATGATCAACCACCTTACACTATCCCTGCTCCTTCACAATCCTGCCACTGGCCCATTTTCTTCCTCACATGTTGCCTTCCCAAACCAAAAGGAAAACAAAAAGACTTATTGCTACCTGATTTAATTAAATTTTAAAAATGACAATAAATGAAAAACAAGCTGTTTAATCCTCCTGCAATGTGCCTCCTGCATTGCTTAGCGTAGTGACCCAAAGATTAGTCTTTGATTCCTATAGATTTCATGGTAATACTAGAGAATTTAAAGCATAAATTGGAGGTCCCGCAGCAGAAATGTCTGAACTTCTCATGTAAATTTCAGCAGGATATGCTTCAGGGTAACTCATTTCTATCGTAATTTTAATTTGATGTAGAAATTCAAAAGAGCATTTAAAGTAAAAAATTGTTCTGCAGCTATACAATTTTATACAATCTTGCGGCAGTTTGAGCAATGGACAGAGGTGATCTTTTTATTAAAAATGCACAATGTGCATACGCATCAAGCCAATGATTATCTTTTAGAATGAAATAAATTAATGGAGCAAAGTGGAAATCGGAAAGGCTGGGGAAGAATTTGAAATGGCAACAAATGCACCAGTTAAGGTGTGACCTTGTTAACATTGGAGTTTGGATACCCAGGAGTGAAATTAGGAAGCACTTCTTCATTCACGAAGAATTGTAAAAAGTATGGCCTTCCCTTGAAAGAAAGACTGTGGGTGCTGGCTCAATCAAAGTTGTCAAAATACATTTCTTTTATGAGGTAAATGCTTCAAGGGCCATGTTTCAAAGTGAGAGGGAACAAAGGTAAGTAATGTTGTTGAGGTACAGATTGGCCATACTCTAATTGACATGAATGGTTTCTCCTGTCTGAATGTTTGATCATCTGATTTACAAACTGTTTGCAAGTGCAGATGTCTGTTACTGAACAATGAAGCAAACTGAGATGCTGGAGCATATCTGCCATTCAAAAAGAGTGCAGAAGTATCATTTGATGCCTTGCTATCACTCCTGATATTACGGCCAGTGTTCTGCTCTTAGGACCTTCAGGACCTATGTGATGGAAAGATGGTCACCTGATAGGACAAAGCAGTCTGCTTGATCGGCAGCCCATCCTCCAAGCGCCTCTTAAGAATTCACTTCCTCCAGATAGTTGTGCTCTGCAATATCCATAAAATGAACTGCACCACTCATCAAAACATTTTTGGCAACAAATCCCATATATCTGCCCTCAACCTCTTAGAAGAATAAGAGCAGCAAGTACATGGGAAGGCTATCATTTCTAAGTTCTCCCTCAAATCAGACCATCCTGACTTTGAATATATCACTATATCACTTGCTCCATTTTTCACAGGGGGAAGTACCTCATACTCCATACCTAACAGAATAACAGCTTCATCAGCCTGACAGTAATGGTTCAACAAATTCAATGAAAATTCTTGCTAACAATGTCGACATCTTTATAAATAAACAAAAGGGATAATTAACAGTATTGAACAAATGCTACCTTCAGGAACAGAATAATATTTCACCAATATGGAACCACAATTCTTTTTGGAAAATTGTTCACAAAAGGAAAAGGTAAAATAGATTTCCTATTTTTCACATCCTGCTTACCACTAATTTTCAAAAGATATATACATTATGGTGAATGGATGAAGAAACCTAAGCGAAGTCCATGTTTTCTGTTTACAGTCTTTTTGCTAGAGATTTCCATCGGTCAGAGAAAAGCGAGGTCTTCACAGTAAAGAATTTCAGCTGTGCAGCAGCAACTAATGTATTAATTCATATGAATTATGAAATTAAACTTATAAAGAAACATTAAACCAAACAGTAAAATATTTCGCAGGTATGACAATTCGAAAAAGTCTGGGATAGGATTATGTCTGCTAAGGATAGAAATCAAATTACCACAGATAATGATGGATAGGTGGCAGATATATTAAATAAATATTTCACTTTGTATTTACCAAATACATCTCATCCTACAACGAGATGAGCTCTAAGTTAAATATGTTTTAAATTAAATTGGGATGCATTAAATAAACTTTCACTGGAACTCTGAAAGGGTAAAAGCTCGGTCTGATAGGTTGCATCTACCCATTTCAAAGTAATTTAGTAAATAAGTAACAGTGGCATTACTAAAACCTATTAAATCATTCATCAGAAAAAGTGCAATGCCAGACGAGTTTTTGATACCTAAAGTAATATCTCTGTTTAAGACATGATAGAACGTGTGCAGGAAATCACAGACCAGTTAGCTACTATCCATGTTAGGAATAAAATAACAGAATCCCTACTAAGGGAGAGAACAAATGAGAATCTAGAAACTAAAAATATAATGCTTAATATATCAGTGTGGATTTCAAAATAAATAAAAATTTGCTTGACTAATCTTATTGAATGTTTTGAGGGAGTCAAAGAAATGGGACAAGTGTTAAAAAGTACATACAATATACCTGAATTTTTCAAAGCCTCTGTAAGGTACACCATTATAAACCTATGGATAATGTCAAAGAATGTGGAGTCAAGGAAAGACTTGCTTCTGTTTGAGTTGTCTGTGAAAGTGTTGTGGGCTTTTTTATGCTTTTCATCAGAGGTCCTTGCTATAGTTGCATAAGCCGATCCCATGCTGAAATAAAGACTGACTGCAGGGAAGTTCAGATCAAAACTGAGTTAAGTCCAAGGTAGATGAACTGTAGTCACTGCTAAAGAAGTGAAATCTACCTCTCACAACAAGTGCTGTCAGCATAACTCTTTCATAAAGACAGGCCAACTATATGTAATTTCACTGCTTCCAGGTCTTCAAGCCTGTCAGTTTCATCAATCAATAAATTCTCATTATGCTTTCCGTTGTTGACCATAGTGAGTTCCACACAACTCAGAAACCATCATCCCCTCCCCACAGACTCAATGAAAATGTAAATATGTTCTAAATTATAGTCAAATTAACAAAGGACTTGCATTTATATTACATCTTTCACAATTTCAAGATACTGCAAAGCAGTTTACTGTGAATGATATATTTTTGAAATATAATCATTGTTGCAATTCAGCAAACCTGGCAGCCAGTATGTGCACAGCAAGCTCCCACACAGCAATGTGATAATGATAAAATTATTTCTTCTTTGGTCATGTTGATTGAAGGATAAATCTAGGCCAAGTCATCAGCAATAGCTCAACCTCTCTAATTGAAAATGGTGTTATGGGATTTTGGAGAGGAGACAGAACCTGATTTGAGCTTAAATTTGAACCACTATTGCAACACTCTACTGAGGTGTCAGACTTCACTTTCTTACATAATCTCTGGTTCCAAGGCAATAGTGCTACCAACTGAGCCAAGTCTAACACCACTAAACAATAGCTTTCCCATTACCACTGCACCTATCCAGGATTTTTTTTATAATGCTTAATAACAAATTTATCACTCGCCTTAGTTACCCTCAGTGTCTGTTTTACTCATTATCTAGTCAATAATTACCTGGTACATAATATTTGGATATTGTCTGGATGGTACTAAACCATTCTGATGGTAACCTTCAATTAGTTAATGGGTCACGTTCTTGAACACACAGCATTTATAATGTTAGCCCACTCACTGTGAATCTAGATATAATCAAGGTCTGTATCAGCAAAACTGCAGTTCCCCCACCAAATAAATAACTGAACACAATTGCATTTTCAACATGATGAACGTGTCACTTCATTTGTGATGAAAGCCTTGCCATGCTATTGTTGTCAGCCAATGACAATATGAGTCTCAGAGATGAATGAAAATCAGTGTGTCGTAAAGTCAGAAGACTTAGTAAATCTGTTGAATTTTACATTAACTTGGACAAAAGCATTCAATGGTCTTGAGATCATAATTATTTACTGGAAACACATAATCAACTGCTAATCAATCTAGCACACTCATTTGAATACATTCCAACAACTAGATCCGTACAGCACTACCAAGTTAAGCTTACTGTTTCCTCAGAATTCATTATAAAACAAATGTATTTTCTCTCCTATTTTTGGAAAAGAAATGATAGTTAATGTAAAGTTACCATAGCCTTACCAAGCCATCAGGCTGCTCTTTCCTGAGTGAGAGATGGTGCTTTAACCTGATGGAATGGCCTCAAGCAAGGGGAGAGTTTGGGAAGGAGAGACCTTGATGATAACCTCGGCTGGTGGGGGAATTGAACCCACACTGTTGACATAACTCTGTATCTCAGACCAGCTGCCAGCCAACTGACAGTGCTATTTAACATAATGTTACATAGACCAATTTTTGAAGCCAGTAAAAGTATTTGCATCACATTGCAATTAAATAGAATTTTACAACAGATTTTAATGCGAGACTTTTTATACTTAGTCGACGTGCCATGATGTGGAGGTGCCAGTGTTGGACTGGGGTGGACAAAGTCAGAAGTGACACCAAACCAGGTTATAGTCCAACAGGTTTGTTTGAAATCACAAACTTTTGGAGAGCTGTTCCATCATCAGGATGAAGGAACAGTGTTCCAAAAGCTTGTGATTTCAAATAAACCTTCTGGTCTCCCTGCTATAGGAAGGATGTTGTGAAACTTGAAAGGGTTCAGAAAAGATTTACGAGAACGTTGTTAGGGTTGGAAGGCTTGAGCTATAGGGAGAGGCCGAATAGAATGGGGTTATTTTCCCGTCGGAAGCTGACGTGTGACCCTATAGAGGTTTATAAAATCATGAGGGACACAGATAGTGTAAACAAACAAGGTCTTTTCCCCGGGGTGGGTGAGTCCAAAACTAAAGGGCATAGGTTTAAGGTGAGAGGGGAAAAATATAAAAGGGACCTAAGGGGCAACTTTTTCACACAGAGGGTGGTGCATGTATGGAATGAGCTGCCAGAGGAAGTGGTGGAGACTGGCACAATTACAGCATTTAAAAGGCATCTGGATGGGTATAAGAATAAGAAGGGTGTATAGGGATATGAGCCAAATGCTGGCAAATGGGACTAGATGTATACAGAATATCTGGTCAGTATGGACAAGTTGAAGGGTCTGTTTCTGTGCTGTATATCTCTATGACCATAACCGGGGACCATGTAGCTTCTGATTTACTTTACATGCAAATTTGCCAGCTAAGATTTTTCCTGCTTTTAGAAACAGAAACTCTCAAAGATCTTTCACAGAATGTACATATAAAAATTAATGACATCATGGCTGAATAAAATTTGCGATTTGAATTGTCGGTGCATAACCTTATTTCTTCCTGAAATTGTCTGTAGCTAGTGGAACAAATGTTCCATTCATATTTCTAGATGTCAGTTTATTTGTGAACTTCCGTTTGAAAATGTAATTACTGCAATTTGTTGGCCTTGGTCTTGTGTGATTATGTTTTACATTGTTTGATTAAAGAGTGAATGCAACCAAATTGTAATGAAATATAACTAGAAATAAATATAGCAATTAAGGTGTCAAACGGAGTCCTTAATGAAAAAGAATGGATTTCAATTCCGATATAATGTAAGTGCCCATTTCCTTTTAAACGTCACTTGAGAAAATCATCCCAGAATACAAATGCAGCATCTCTAACTATCAAACAATTGACGTGCAGATTGGAAAGTGGAACTGTCAATTACAAAGAGGCCTCAATTTTTGGAACATTTCAGGACAGAATGTTTGCAAGGAACATTCGTATCTGTTGTTTGAAATGGAGATGGTTCTCACTCAAATAATCGTGGCAAAATTTCTCCCTGCGGCCATCTCTTATTCTCTGACAGATTTTCAAATACTGCAAGGAGAGATGATTTTTCGCAGGCTTGTAGTTACAGCCAAGTCTGTTGCACCAGGAGTTGTTCAGCTTCGTGAGGTGACAGAAAATCAAGAGTCAAACAGCAATAGTGGCAGGAAATTCTACAATCAGGGGAAGAGAAACATTTCTGTGGCCACAGATGTGGCATCAGGATGATATGTTGCATGCCTGGTGCCAGGATCAAGTACATCATTGAGTAGCTGCAGGACATTCTAAAGGGAGAGGCAGTGTATTCTAAGGTTGTGGTCCATGTTGGCACCAACAACATAGGTTAAAACATAAATAGGGTCCTGTAAGCAGAACATAATGAGCTAGGAAATAAATTAGAAAGCAGGGCCTCAAATGAAGGGATTTCAGGATTAATTTCAGTGCTACACACTAATGAATAAGGAAATGGTCTGGAGAGATAGTGTAGGAGGGAGGAATTTAGATTCTTAAGGAGTTGGGGCCAGTTCTGGGAAAGACGGGATCTGTCCATGGTGGGTGGGTTATACCCTAGGACCAGAGCCAACATCCTCATAGGAACATTCGTGAGTACTGTGGGGGTCAGTTTAAGGTAGCATTGCAGGGGAATGAGAACGGAAAGGGAGTGGGAAGACAAGAGCGTTGGAAACAAAGATGCAAGATAGAATAACAAAAAGCAAAGTGGAAGGTAGAGGAATCAAGGGCTGAGCAGTAAATAAGGCTGAAGTACAAAAAATGTCAAAAAAAGAAGTCTAAAAGTATAATATTTGAATGGACAGAGCATTTGCAATAACATAGATAAATTTAAAAAGCACAAGTAGTTGTTCAGGCACAATATGTTTACAATAAATGAGACATGCCTACAAAGGGACTGAAACTGGAAACTAAAAATCCAAGGCTGTTTAATCTTTATGAAGGAAAAGCAATTTTGTAAAAAAGGTGTGGTGGAGTTATTAGTGAAAGATGAAATCAGTGCAATTGTGGGAAAGGATATTGGCACAGAAAATCTAAAAGAGGAACCAACCTGGCTGCAGCTAAGAAGCAACAAGAGGCAGGAAATATTATTGTGAACTATCCATGGGTCTACAACCAGTAATGGTAAAATACAGGATGGCATTAAACAGGAAATTAAACAGGGGTGTTAAGACAATCATGGGTGATTATATCTATATATAGACTGGGAAAGTTAGTTATAACAAGAATTGCAATAATACTGTGGCAGCTGAATTCCTGAGATGAGGACATTTTTGTTTTAGGTCAATGAGGTGAGGAGAAAAATGCAGAACAGATTTTTGATTGTGCAACGAGAATGAGACGCCCTTTCAGAAACTGTGACCTCAATATAATTGGATCTTTCATTTGGGATAGAAAGGGAAGTAGGGTCCAAAATCCAAGCAAAGGAACTTTGAAAGTATGAGGAGTGGGTTGACTGTGATAGACTGGGTAACATCACTAAAGGGGAAGACAGTGTATGTTTGAGGAAATAATGCATGCATTGCAGCAGTTATAGATTCTGTTTGGGGAAAATAGGAATTGGCTAAGAATACTGCAGCAAGTAACTCACTTCCTGGCTCCCCAAAGCCTGTCCACTATCTACAAGCCACAAGTCAGGAGCATGATAGAATATTGTCCACTTGCCTGGATAAATGCAACGCTAACAGCACTCGAGAAGCTTGACATCACTCAGGACAAAGCATGCCACTTGACCGACACCACATCCACAAACATCCACTCCCTCCACCACCGACACTCAGTAGAAGCAGTGTTTACAAGACGTGCTGCAGAAATTCAACGATCCTCAGACAGCATCTTTCAAACCCATGACCACTTCCATCGAGATGGACAGGGACAGCAGATACATGGGAATGCCACCAACCGCAAGTTCCCCTCCAAGCCACTCACCATCCTGTCTTGGAAATATATCACTGTCCCTTCACTGTCACTGGATCAAAATCCTGGAAAGTGGCCAAAATATGGTTAACAGAAGGAAAATGATACCTTTAGATGCAAAATGAACTCATACAAAGTTTCTAGAAAATGTAGCACATGAGGACTGGGAACAGTTAAGAATTCAGAAAAGGAAGGTCAAGAGGTTGTTAAATTTGGAGAAAATAGAATATGAAAGCAAACTTGTAAGGGACATAGAAATGGACTGTAAGAGCTTCTATAAGAATGCAATTGATAAAAAAGGGCATTGGTGGAGCTTATGAGAATTTCACCAAATATCCTCAAACAACTTCCTCATTGCTGCTGTTTTTTCACTGAGAGACAAGGTATATTCTCAGGCCAATTCCTAGTTTTGGGAATCTTCTACCCAGTATAATGTGCAACATTCTTCTGTAAGGAAGTAAGGGATCTTTAGGGAAAATGGCTGTCATAACTGAATATCTGCTATTTTGCGTCCAAGAGGTGAATTGCATATAAGAAATTTGTAATAATACTAAGTGTGTGAAGATGAAGGAAGCAAGAATGCGAAGCGTGATGTGATGATTAGAGTTGTGAATGAATTTGGGGAACTGGTCCATTCATTGCTATGAATGCGGCCGTGAGTGGTGCAATTGTGATGGCATGGAATTAGAGAAGTGATCTTACTTCATATTTCCAGCTAAGTTGTTGAACTTCTTACAACACTGCGCTTAGAACCTTGGATTACCATTTAGATCAGTGACAATTTCCTCATCACAAACTGGAGAGCTGATAGATGGAGGTATATTAAATCCATTCTCCTCTCCATTTTTTTTAAAATCAAGGCCATTATTGCAGCATCTTAATCATTGGGGTCCACACTTCTCCCAGTTTCATCCATTTCAGTCTTTCATAAGGCAGCATTCCTTGCAGGCACAGTACACAACACACTTCCTCTTTAAGAGATATCACATTTTGTTCACTAATTACAGACAGTAACCTCTTTAACAACCCAAACAGTTGTGCAGTCAATTAACAATGTGGGTCTGACAAACTGAGTGCACAGGTCATTAAGGTCATTCAGCACATATTTCAAATTAAGGGTGTTGGGGAAAAAAATGCTTGTTTAATCATGTTGTCATACTCATGAATTTATTGGATGTTGATATCAAACAAAGATAATCTTCATAAAAGATTCAAAACTTATAAAGTTCATAAAAATTGGTTCTTTCATTATGGTGAAATGGCAACATGCTTTTGGGGACAAAATAAAACTATTTTAACGTGGAATGATGGTCCCTTTAAGACATAGGTTTCATTTGAATTTTGTTATCTAAAAAATACTGGTTTCCAGTAAATAATTGTGTGATCAGGTTGCCTGATTATTTTAGAACATACAACAGCAGCGTAGAGGTAAAGGCCCTTCAGCCCACCATGTCTGTGTTGATCATCATGCCATTCCAAATTAATCCCACCTGCTTGCAATGGTCTGTATTTATCTATTTCCTATCTGGTCATGCGTCTGTCTAAATTCCTCTTAAACATTGCTATCATATTTGCTTCTACCACCTCCCCTGGCAGCACGTTACAGACATCTACCACCCTCTGTGTAAAATATCTTCCCATGCACATCTCCTTTAAACTTTCCCCCTCTCACCTTAAACCAATTCTCCCTTAGCATGTGAGATAACAAGGTGTAGAGCTGACATTTCGGGTTGAGACCCTTCTTCAGAAAAAGAAGAATTTTTTCTGAAGAAGGGTCTCGACCCAAAACATCAGCTTTCCTGCTCCTCTGATGCTGCTTGGCTGCTGTGTTCATCCAGCTCTACACCTTGTTATTTCAGATTCTCCAGCATTGGCAGTTCCTACTATCTCTGTAACAACTTTTTTCCCCCTTAGTATGTGACAGTTCCACCCCAGGTGAAATAGACTCTTGACTATCCACCCAATCCATTCCTCTTATAACATTATATACTGATATCAGGTAATCCCTCAGCCTCCAACACTCTGGTGAATATAATCCAATTTTATCCTACTTCTTCTCATTAATATTATCCAATCCAGGGCACATCCTAGTACACTTCGTTTGCACCCTCTTCAAATCTTCCACATCTTTCCTATAATGTGGCAAACAGAACAGCAAACAATGCTCCAAATGTGGCCCAACTATCGTTTTATACAGCTGCAACATGACATACCAACTCATATACTCAGTGCCTTGACCGATGATAGCAAGCATGCCATACACCTTCTTAACCGATTTATTCACTTGTTTGCCACCTTCAGGGTGTTATGGACTTGCACTCCAAGATCAATATGAAAATGTTTTGTTAGGAATATTCACGTTGTTCGATTTTGTGTGTTTTTTTATTTCAAGTGAACCTTGTCACGTGATTCTTTAAGTAAATATCTAGGCATTAAGCTTCTAAACAAAACAAAGCAAAACCATTTCACATCTCTTTTAAGATCGTAGCAATAGGAAGCTCTGAAGAGATGCATTCTGATCATTCATGAACTGGAAAAAGTCCTTCAGTAATGTACAGTTGCAGACAAGATGTCATTGAAAAGTAACTACATATGCTGTTGTAATAACTTATTTTTTTCATTTTAATTGTCTGGTGAGTAGCTATGAATTCTATACAATTATCAGTCTTCAGCTGAAGAACGCTGATGAAGGCAATTGAATATATTTAAATCTTTGAGTTATTTGCCTCTGTTACTGTAGTTTTTCTTTCGGGACTTAGTGGGCTCTTAAACAAGCAAAAAAACTTAAACAAGTTGGAAGAAGCTTTAAACCATATTGGTTTGATGTAAGAGATAGCAAGAACTGCTGATGCTGGAGTCGGAGATTTTCTGAAGAAGGGTCCTGACCTGAAATGGCAGCTTCCCTGCTCCTCTGATGTTGCCTGGCCTGCTGTGTTCCTCCAGCTGCACACTGTGTTATCGTTGTTTGATGTAAAACCTTTTTGATCAATACAGCAACAATTTAAATTTCCACAGGCGTTTTACCAGTGTATTAATCAGGCTAAAATTTCCACTGAGCCAAAGGAGGAGATAGTATGGAGGTCAAGCAGACAGACTTAATGAAAGAAGGCAATAGAACTAATGGGATTGGGGTGGGAATGGTAGCCATACTGCATCGTTACAGATATAAAAAAACTGAGGTTATGTCGGCAAGGCACAAACAGAATAAAGGAACTTAGGAAGGAACTGCTCTATTGTCTCCAGTGATTCAAAAAGCTGGGTCATTGACAGTTTCTTAAAGACAATGAACTGTAGATGATAAATGTTGGCCCTGCCAGTGATGCACACATCCTGTGAATGCAGAAAGTATTTATAAAAAGGTTTAAAGCAGCAAGTGTAATAAATGCTAATCCTTAACCTGTGAATAGTGTTATAGTTTTCCTCTGGATTTTTTTTCAAAGTTGTTGAAGAATGTTCAATTATCACATTGGATGGAATTGATAAGATGTGATTACTACATTATTGGTCCTTGTTGTAAGCACTTCTAGCCATGTCCGCAATGAATGAATGAAAACAAAACTTAATGCTTCATTGAATCGACAGAAGACCTTTATTTCAATAAATATTAATATCTAATGGAATGTGTGTATGATGTATGTCTTGCATAGAAATGGGTGTGCGTTTGTACTTTTGATAGATCTACAATAAGGATAGACTGTGACTTGTGGTGGCACTCTTGACCGTGAGTCAAGAAATTGAAGATCGAGCCCAAGAAGCTAGAACACAAATTCTAGGCTGATACGTAAGGATTAGAGTTGGATTGAACCTGGAAGGAATTTGGTGCGCTTCAGATAAGATAATTTGACAGACCAGCTATAGAACCTATCACTTAGTTGAGGCGATATTCAGGAACTAGTATGAATTCAGGCAAATATACAGTTTAAAAAGTGAAAAGCATCAATATGTGATTGCCAAGTGAGGCGCTGAATCGAATGACTCGTCATTATTGCTGCTATAGTTCTATTTCTCTAAATTAGTTAGTCTAATCAACTGGGAAATAAAATAAAATGTCTTTTAAAAAATTGAGTTAAGTGAAGCTTTCAATTTTACTACACTTAAGTAATGACAATAGAAGGGAAATGGGCAGTTAGTGTGTACTTGTCTTGTTTTAAACTCTAAGGTTTGTTAACAGCGCTACATTTTATTAGCCTGAAGACATCTGAAGAAGGAGGCAGACTCCAAAAGCTTGTGTTATCAAATAAACTAGAACCTGGTGGTGTGTGATTTTTGACCTTGTCCACCCCAGTCCAACACTTGCATCTCCACATCACATTTTATTGGCAGTAGCAAGGTTTATTACCAAATAGGCAGTGAACTCGCAGGGCAAATTTGACTTCAGAGATCCCGAATGCTTCTGTACAAAGGTAAAATACCGTGGATGCTGGAAATTTGATGAAAGCACAGAGAATGTTGGAGAAACCCAGTGAGGTTGGGCAGTATCGTGGCGAGAGACCAGAGCAAACATTTCGAGGTTAATATGGATTCAAAACATTAACTCTGCTTCTCTCTCCACAGATGCTGCCAGACCAGCTGAGTTTCTCCAGCTTTCTCTGTGTTTGTTTTGGGTTTCCAGCATCTGTGTTGGATAACCAGCATGTAGTAAATGTTAACTAAAAAACAAAAGAATTGTGGCTGCTGTAAATCAGAACCAAAAACAGGAATTCCTGGAAAAGCTCAGCAGGTCTGGTAGCATCTGTGGAGAGAAATCAGAGCTAATGTTTGTTAAGTCACTTGACCCTTCTTCGGAACTGCAGTAAATGTTATTAGTTACAGTACCTGAGCTGGGGATTTTGAAGCTGAGGGAGCAGCTTGTCAGTGAAGTGCATTCATCAGGCCGCAATTGATAACACATTTATCAATTGTGGGCATCCTGCAGCTTGGGTATGGAGAAGGGGAGACGCTTCATCACTGAGACTAGCTAGATAGCTTGTGCCTAACAGATTGGGTTCAGTTCCCTTGTGAGCTAATTTATTTGTGCTATTAGGGAAATTTTAAACTAACTTGGCAGAGATGTAGGAACAAGAAGCTAATTTGGTCAGAAATATCCAAGGTATACTGAGAGGAGCAGATAGTACCACAAGAAGAAACTGTAAGTCATTAGGTAGGGTCAGTGAGGGGGACTGGAATTAAATATAAATTAGAATCACTGCACATTTATGCAAATATGCAGAGTAAATGAAATGGTGAGTTACAGGTGTTGATAGCATGTGGAAATATGATGTCATGATTAGACTGGAAAATTGTCTCATACCATAAAGGACTGGATGATAGATATTTCTAGATACAAGGTGTCTACAAAAGATAGGAAAGGGGATAGGGAAATTTTGTTAAGCAAAATACTAGAGCTGAAGAGAGAGGATAACCCAGAGAGGTCAAGGGCAAAATCTATTTGGCTGACACTAAGGAATAAATCTTGTGCAATTAAATTGCTTGGCCTAGTTTGAACATCACCAATTAGTGGGCTAGATGTAGAGGTACAATTTATAAAAGTGATGAAATAGTTAAAATAGGGAATTAAAATGATCTGAATAGAGACTGGAATTGTACAGTAGTAGTTCAAAAGGCAGAGAGGGACAACAGTTCCTAAAGTATGCTCAGGAGAATTTTCTCCAGGAATTTGTTTTCAGTGCAACAGGAAAGGAGATATTGCTAGATCTGGGTTTAGGCTGAAGTAGGTCGATTGGATCAAACATCAGTAGGAAACATTTAGGGGACTGTGATCAATATATCCACATGCTTACATCATCAGAAAAGACATGGAACAATCCAATGTAAGAGTATTTAGATGGGAGAAGTCAAATTCAACGATGATAGAAATGAACTTGACCTAGATAAATCGAAAGTGAAGGTTGGCAGGCAAAACTTCAACTGAACAATGGACTACCATTAAAGGGATAGTTCAAATAAGAATCAAAATATTTTCCCAAGAAGGAGAATAGTATATCAAATAAATTGAGCTTTTCCTCTGAAATAAAGATTAAAATGAAAAGAAAAAGTACATTTATGACAAATATACAGCCAATAACCAGGTTTTGCATAGAAGATTCATAGAAATATTGAAAAGCAAATAAGGAAGCAAATTGAGAACATGAAAGGAGACTGGAAGGTAACAAAAAAGAAAATACTAAGGTTTTCTATTGGCATATAATTGGTAAATGTGAGGTAAATTGAGCATAATCAATTGGGAAATAACAAGAGATTTAACCATGAAGATAAAGAGCGTTGCTGAGATTCTAAAGAAATACTTTACATGTGTTCTTACAAGGAGGAATATTCTCTGCACATCATGGTGAAAGACAGGTAGTTCAGACAGTTGAAGGGGTTAAAATTGATAAGGAGGCAGATCGAATAGGCTGCCTGTCCTTAAAGTTGATAAAGCACCAGAGATGGATGAGGTGCAGCCAATGATACCGAGGAAAGTAAGAACTGAAAAGGGTGCAAAGCCCAACAAGTATAAACTAGTCCATCTCATCTAAATGATGGGGAAGCTTCTGGAAATGATAATTTGCAACAAATGAATAGTGACTTTGTTGTTCACATGTGGGATATCGATGTCGTTAGCTGGGCCAGCATTTATTGCTAATTCCTAGTTGTCCTTGAGAAAATGGTGGTAAACTGCTTTGTACAACTGCTGCAGCCCATTTGATGTAGGTACACTGATAATGCTGTTAGGGAGGGAGTTCCAAGAGTACGACCCTGCAACTCTGAAGGAAAATGACATTTTTCCACATCAGAATGGTGACTGGCTTGGAGGGAACCTCGCAGGTAGTAGTATTCCCATATGTCTTCTGTCCTTGTCCTTCTAGATGGTAAGTGGTCATGGGTTTGGGAGGTACTATCGAAGAATCCTTGGTGAATTTCTCCAGTGCATCCTGTAAATGGCACACACGGCTGCTGCAGAGAGTCATTGGTGAAAGTAGTGAATGTGTGTGGGTCTAGTGCTAATCAAGTGGACTGCTTTGACCTGGATGGTGTCAACTTTCTTCAGTGTTTTTGGAGCTGCATATGGATGAGCAAATCTGAGTTAATTATGGACAGACAGTACAAATCTATGAAGAGCTTATCATATCCCACTAACTGGCTTGAGATTTTCAATAAGGTAACATAGAGGATCAATGAAGGTAATGATGTTGATGTGGTGTACACGGATTTCAAATAGGTATTTGATAAAATGCTGTACAATAGACTATTGTGCAAATAGATCACTCATGGAGTAAGGTGAGTACAAAATTGTCTGAATATTAGAAACATGAGAGGTTAATTGATCATTTTAGACCGGAGGGAGGTTTATGTGATGTTATTGATCTAATTGGTCTAATATTCAAACACCAATTATGGGTTAACACCATATTTGTTTTATTGAAACAGTAAAACATAAGTTACGAAGACAGTAGAGAAAACCAGTTGAATTCTGTGTGTGCAGCTTGCAGGCACACAGCAGACTGAATGGCAGGCAAATCTCAAAATTTTCCATTCATAGCCTATCAAATCCCTAATGGTGAACTCTCTTGAAGGTAAGACACAGATACAATGGCTCATAGTGGATTCTATAAGTGATTAGTGTTGGGGCCCCTGCAATTCCTGATATAAATGACCTATGCATGGCATTAAAAGCAAGAATGGAAAGCAAGAATGCACAGGGTACAAGGACAAAGCGGTGAATGATATTAAATCTGTAGCCTTCTCAAAGAACCAGCATTATACGCCAAACGGGTTCTTTCTGAGTTGTTATCAATTCTGATAATCCAATGCTGTTGTAAGGGAGTGCTGTGATGTTGCAACTGCAGTCTTTCAAATGAGATGTTAAAGCGAACTTAGTTTTCCAGGCAGTTGTTAATGACCCCACGTGGTACTGTTTAAAAGAAGAACAGTGGAGTTCTTTATGAAGTCTTGGTCTATACTTACCCCCAAACCAATGATTAAAACTGATAGTCTAACATTGTCCCACAGCTGTTTGTGGGATTTTGTTGGGCACAATTGGGGCAACTGACTTATATAACAATAACAACATTTCAAAATGTACACAATCAATTGTATCAAATGTTTTGATACATCCTGAGATCCTTAGGGGCACAGTCTGAACATAGATCTGTCTTTCTTTCCTAGATTTTCATGGAATTTAGTAAATATTCTTACTCATTGTCTCAGAGAACTGTCCTACAGCAGATAATCAAGAACTAATCTGAAGGAAATTTGTATCAGAAGATGTGTCACTGGACTCAAAATGTTAACTCTGCACTCGGCCCACAGATGCAGCCAGACCTGCTGAGTTTCTCCAGCAATTTCTGTTTTTATTTCAGATTTTCAGCATCTCCTGTTCTTTATTTTATCTTTGTGTCTAATTTGTTGAAAAGTGGTAACACCTTCTGACACGTTAACTTACCAAAGGAAAAAGACTTCCACTATTCCTAACAGGACAACTCAGCTCAGGTCTCACAAAGCTCCTAAAGTCAATTTGATGATGAACATCACAGAAACCTAATTATTCTGCTATATGAAGGAACTTACTATATTAAGAAGGGTGCAGAAAAAGATTTACAAGGATCTTACTGAGGAGAGAGAACCTGAGCTATAAGAGAGATCACTTAGAATCATATCATCATAGAATCCCTACAGTGTGGAAACAGACCCTTCAGCCCAACAAGCCCACACTGATCCTCAGAACATCCCACCCAGACCCATCTCCTTATTACCCACCTAATCTACACATCCTTGAACACTATGGGCAATTTAGCATGGCCAATCCACCTGGCCTACACATCTTTGGACTGTGGAAGGAAACCAGAGCAAACCCACGCATACACAGGGACAATGTGCAAACTCAAAACAGACAGACACCCAAGAGTGGAATTGAATCCAGCTCCCTGGCACCTTGAGGTGCTAACCACTGAGACACTGTGCCTCTGGATAGGCTAGGACTTTTTTCACTGGAATATAGGAAGTTGAGGAGTGACCTTATAATTGTTTATAAAAATCATGAGAGGCATAGATAAGGTAAACAGCAAAGGTGCTTTCCCCAGGATAGGGGAAATCAAAACTAGAAGGCATTGGTTTAAGGTGAGAGGGGAAAGATTTAAAAAGGACCCGAAGGGTAACTTTTTCACACAGAGGGTGATGTATATATAGAAATAACTGCCAGAGGAAGTGGTAGATACAGGTATAGTTACAACATTTAAATGACATTTGGATGGGTACAGGAGTAGGAAAAGTTTACAGGGATATGGGCTAAACGCAGGTTAATAGGACTAGTTTGATTTGGGAAAAGTGATCAGCATGAACCAAAGGGTCTGTTTCCATACAGTATGACACTATGACCTCTATTAAGGTCAGTTAAGAAGTACTAAGTTTGATTATGAAATAGAAAATAACAACTACATTCTCTAATTTTAAAGTATGAGAGAAGGCCAAAGAAAATTAATAATAAGAACATTAATTAGGCATTTAATAAATAGGTATATTAGTTTTCTGTACTCTGTATTCATGATTGTATTTAACAAATTAATCACAATAATTAAACAAAATGTAATCCTTTAATCTAATGTTACAGGTAGATATCAATCATGATCCGCTATGCAGCTAGTCAGAACTTGTTAAATCAAGTGAGAATAATCATATGATAGTAAAGATTTCTCCCATTAGGCAATTTGGAAAAAAACACCGTTGCAATTGAAAGATTAACCCTAGAACTGAAAATACTGAGAATAAAATTGTTTTAACCTGCTAGATTCTTAAAAATACTGATTTGTGATGCTAAAATTGCTCTTGAGATTTCATGGTGAATTTAATTCTCATTGACATTTTTTTATTACAAAAATATACTTTGTTCATAAACATATTTTCTTATACAAACATAGTCACTAAAGCAGTTTGGTTGTCCACAGTAGCATAAGCTAAAACAAACATTGGAGTTTGACTCCATCCAGTAAACAAACCAATGGCATTTCTTATTTGTGCAAGATTAGATTTACATATATTGGAGACATCAGGAAGGTCCAATAACTGAATGGGCCCCCACTTAGCTTCAGCAGAAAGGCCTTAGGTGGTGGTCTTTTCCCACTTATCTGGGCAGCAGCTGCACCAAGATTTATTCTCATTGATTGCAATTCTACAGGGGTTCCTTAATACTTCACTCTATCAAATGACAAGGGGCAATCGCCATTACCTGAGCTCTGGAATTCAGCTCTTTTGTCCATGTTTGGATCAAGGTTGTATTGAGTTTCAGAGCAAAGTGACCATTGGCATATGTACACTGTTTTTTTCCTCCCCCATTATTTAACAGTTGTGTCATGGTGTTAATGTGAAATTGAACCATTCTCACCGCTTTGCTGAATAATTATGCACTGACTGTTTAAAATCAATATTCCTCAGTGTAGGCAACAACCTTACAAGTGATGTTTGACAACATTGTTCATTAATGAGAGATCAGATCAACAAATGTTTAAGTATTACACTCATCAAACTTAAAGAACATCTCATAAGTGGGAATAAAGGGGAACATCTCATTGAATAGGTGCTTCAAATGATGGCTATACTCTGTTTCAATGTTGCTGTCATGGTCTCTCTCGAATGAGGTTACTGCTTTGTCATCACTAACTCTCTTGTGTAATATTCACAAAGGTGATTTTCTTTTTTCCTTTAGATTTTGTACTGATGAAATCATAACGCGTCGGTTTGGGCTTCTGGGCATCTAACAGGTAGGGCCCACTGACAGTTTGGCTGTTTAACCAATGATGAGGTCAAAGTCATTTCTGTCTGTGCTTCAGACCTCCTAAAATGGATCATAACCTGCTCGTCATTACGTCATTAAAAAAAAAGCTACGATGCACTTACCACATTCAGACAGGGGGATGGTAATTCCAAAGTTGGGAAGGTAGAAGATCATGATTGCTGAGGAGTCAAATGTTCAGAGGTGTAATTTAATGTAAAAATGGACCTACCACCCAAAACTAAGCATCTCCCCCACACCCTCCCATAGCCCATGGCACCTTCCCCTACAATCGCAGAGGGTGTAACACTTGCTGATTTACTTCCTCCCTCCTCAGTATCCAAGGGCCCAAACACAGCTTCCAGATGATGCAGCGCTTTACCTGAACAATCTAGTCTACTGTATCTGTTGCTCACAATGTAGTCTCCTCTCCACTGGGGAAACAAAGTGTAAAAAAGACCCCAAGTTTCCAGTTGCTTGCCACTTTAACACATCACCTTGTTCCCTGGCCAATGTCTGTGTCTCAGCCTTACTGCAGTGTTCCAATGAAGCTCAGTGCAAGCTAGAAGAACAGCACCTCATTTTCCACTTAAGAACTCTACAGCTTTCTGGCAACAATTTTAGGGCTTCAGGCACCTTCTCCCATGTCTTTATCCCAAACACCACACACCAGGCATATTCAATAGATGAATTCTGTTTCTTTTGTGTCAAATATAACAGTAGAACTTCTATATAACTGCATTAACAAATGTTGTAAAGGCACTTTTAAAGACTTTTTCAAACATCCAATCCATAGCTACAATCTATCTACAATATCTATTTCCTGTAGCTTAGGCTACAAATCATCAAAGAACCATCGTGAAATCTAGTCTACAGTTAAATGTGGAATCAGTAAGGTTTCTTACATAATTGCCATGAGTTGGTTGCTTGAGTATGAATGACAAATTACATCCAATTAACATGATTATGACTTCAAGAGCCAAGAATCTATTTCCACAACTTTTAAATGAACAATCAATAATATATTGTTGTTGTAATTTATCCATTTGTTGTTACATGGCCTGCCATTACATACAACCCATTGTTAGCCACTAATTGTCCCAAATAGTTGCTATTCATTCTCCCGGCTGATTGTTATCCACACCTTTGTCTGTTCAATATTCGTCTCCCTCTTTGGGCTCTAAATCTACCTATGATTTATCCCTTATGCCTTACCCCCACCCTATCTTCTACGTAAAAAAACAACATTTTCCTAGCTACCATCAGTTCTGTGGAATGGCCACTGGATCCAACGCCTTAATTCTGATTTCTTTCCACGCATGACGCCAGATATGCTGCTCATCTCCAGCAATTTCTGCGTTGGCTCTATTACTCAAAGTAGGTTCATTTAACTATGGGGTAATATATTGCACTGGTGTTAACAAGATGATCAATCCACCATCATTTTGAGATTGTTACGAACTGCCCTGTTAGGATGAACAATCAGTAAGCCAAAACGTAGTTTAATGCCTCACATTCCATGAATGTTTTGTTTCTTGTCAACACAAATGGATGGATCACATGTGCCCTAAGAAAAATAAATGAAGTAGTACTGTAGTTGTTGGAACGAGGTCAGCCAAGTGGACCTCAGAGAATATGAGTTCCCTGATTAGGGCTGTTAAGCTGTTCCAATCAAAGGGTCCTGACTGACAGATATAAAGAGGAGTGTCTGAGGCTCTGTTCACTTTAGGAGCTGGCTCTGTGCTAGCTGGTTTAGTGTCATGTACTATGTTCATGTAGATAAAAGGTTACTGGATGATGGGATACAAGAGCCTTTGTGGACCCTTTTCGACCTTTATGTTCTGATTCATCAGATACAGATAAGTATTGGGGTGGCACGGTGGCTCAGTGGTTAGCACTGCTGCCTCACAGCACCAGGGACCTGGGTTCAATTCCACCCTCAGGTGACTGTCTGTGTGGAGTTTGCACATTCCCCCTGTGTCTGTGTGGGTTTATTCTGGGTACTCTGGTTTCCTCCCACAATCCAAAGGTGTGCAGGTTAGATGGATTGGCTGTAGTGCACAGGGGTGTGTAGATTAGGTGAGTTATAGATGGATGGGTCTGGGTGGGATGCTTTGAGGTTTGGTGTGGGCTTGTTGGGCTGAAAAGCCTGTTTCCACACTGTCAGGATTCTATGATAAATCAAGTGGATTTACTATTATCAACAATTATCCATAGGGATGACTTTCTAATTAGGGTTGTTCTGAATAAATTATTGAATGTTTGTTTAAAAGTTGCTGAAACAGATTCTTGGCACTTGAAGTCATAATCATGTTAATTGGATGCATCTGTAATTCATTCTCAAGCAACCACCTCGTAGCAATTATCTAAGAGACCTTACTGATTCCACATTTAACTACAGACTAAATTTCATGATGGTTCATTGATGATTTGTAGCCTAAGCAATAGATAATAGAATGTAGATCGGTATTGTAGATAGATAGTAGCTATGGGTTGGGTTTTAAAAACATAGCCTTTAAAAGTGCCTTCATAATATTTGTTAATGCATTAGTGTGGAAGTCCTAATGTTACATTTACCAAAAAAAAACAGGATTCATCTGTTCAATACGTTAACTGAGAGACTACATGAAGGCTACCATTCTGTATTAACATTAAATAGTTTCCAGTGTTTGTGTAACATTGACCAAGCAATACAAGTAAATATCAGGAAAGCAGAAGAAAAAAAATGCAATGGGTTTGTGCTAATTGCAACCTCCCAAAATGCTCAATTGTAGTTATTGTTGTAATGTAGAAGAACACTGCAGCCAAACTACGGGCAATCAAGTCACATAGCTGTTTGTGGGACTATGTGACATCAACTTAGTAATCTCGGGAGTAAATATTGGCCAGGAGTTTCCTGTTCTTTATAGAACGAACTGAACTTTTACATCATTTGAGAAGATAGCTAAGGTCTTTGTTTCATGTCACTTACAAAAAAATAACACTCCCTCCATATGAATGTTAGTCTAGATTTGGTGCTCAAGGCTCTGAATCAGGACTGAATCCAAAACCCAGAGGCATTACCATTATCAACTGATTGATGGCTTAGTGCCTAATTTAACTGCCAAGGCGTATAGAACTCTTACCCAGCAGTTTAACCGATGTCTGTTCCTGGATTGCTTGGGTTGAATATTCTGTTTGTATAATACAATAAATTAATATTGAATCTGTTAAAATTAAGAAAATAACCTTATTGCCTATTGTTTTAGAAACGACATGTTTAGATACCTGGTAAGCAATAAATGGTGTGCATGTACAAAGGTCTTTCCTGGGAGCCCTGCAATACCACTCAGACCGTGCCAGTTGCATTTCACATTCTACTCATTGATTTGTACCTGGATAATATCAATTGGAATTAACCTTACAATCAGTGAACTTTTTAAGATAGTAATGAAAAGTTTCCTCATCAGTTAGGTGATTCCCAATTTAATATCCGTATTGTACAACTAGACAATTTTGAAAAAAGACACTTCCCTTTATTGGAGGTTATAGCAAGCATATCAGCTGCCCCTTTCCAGATACAGGCCAGTATTTTTTTGAAAACTTACAGCAGTATTAAATCCATTTTCCCATCTTTAATATTTTTATCCATCCGGAACAAGATCCAACATGAGATTGGATTGTTGGTTTCAAGATGCTAGAAACAGGCACAAAAAAGTGCCCAAAGTGCATCATAGAAAGAATTAGCATCTCATTTCAAATATTAAGCTGTTGATATTGTTATGAAATGTGCAACCCATGCATATGTGTATAGTGCATATTGAAAAAGAGAAGAGCAGTTCATATTCCGTATTGACTAATTCCAGCCAGGTTGAAGTGTGACATCTTGCAAAATATAAACCCTTATTATGCATCTCAGGAAGAGACTGAGATATGGTTGTCAGCTAATGAAAAATAAAGACTGCACAACCAATATAATATTTTTTTTAAAAAATTCCTTGCAAAGTGGAGAAAATATTGTTTAAAAAGGTAAGAGTTAGATATAAAAAGTTCAATGAAAACTATTTAAAATCCAATCATGTAAGATGCATTTAATTATATTTAATTACTTTACTTTTCTGATACTCAAACTTCCCCTCCTGATCCAGCTTTCTGCTCTATTCTGTGAGAGTTAATAAAAGTAACATTATTTAATCTGTATCTGTCCTAAGAATTATGTTTTACAGTTATCAGGAGGTTAGGACCATGATCAGACAGGATTTTGTGAACATAGGCAACAAATAGTGTTGCATAAAACCTTCAGGGTTTTAGTGAGATGCAGGGTAAAATTGGAGGTGAGTAAAACTATTACTCTGTTCTTATCTGCAATTAACATTGAAATTAGTATATCGAAAATGTAAAATATTTTCTTTCCAAATGATCAACAAAAAATTCAACATTGAAGTCAAAAGCAAAGTTATGAATGGAGCAATGCAGAATATACCTTGAAATTTTATAGCAACATAGATGACTAAAGTTAAAAGGGCAAAGAACCCAGTTAAATATGGATTGTAATCAGTCCTGAATCCAACTAATTAGGGATAATCAACTATTATTTGTCATATTAACATGGATTCATTTATGTCATATGATAATGCTAATAAAATACATTTCTATTTACTTACAGGAACTTTTGAAGGAAAAGTGAAAGGCACCACTAAGTCTACCGCAAAGATAATGCTAAACAGCCAGGTAAAATTTAAATTTGCACAAAATGGAAGCATATATTTTAACCTGTTCAATGTAGATCATTGACAGAAATCTCTCAAATACACAACAGGGCTAAAATTGGATGCTTAGTGAGGTCACAACACACAAGTAAAGACTGTTTTCTGTCAAGTTCAAAGTCCAGTTTTATTACGTCAACTGAAGCAAACATTAGACAGGATGCATAACAGGCAACTCCTGTGGTATTGTCATCTCATATCTTCATCCATGTCCAACTTCATTACAAATTGTGTTTCATACTCAATCAATTGCAATTGCAGTGCTCGATGATATTTATCATGATGAAATAAACACTGTAGATAGTAACATCAATGTATGAGTAAGTTTTTAGTGTCACTGAAAACTTCTTTCCATTTGATGCCAGAAATCATTGGTCAACAAATCTGCCAATTAGTACCAAGATGAAGCAAGGAACAGTACCTCTCATCACGAGATTGTAGGAACTGCTGATACTGGAGTCTGACATATCTGGTGCGGAGCTGGAATAACACAGCAGGGCAGGCAGCATCAGAGGAGCAGGGATGCTGATGTTTTGGGTCTGGACCCTTCTTCAGAAATTCAAAAATTTCTGAAGAAGGGTCCAGACCCGAAACGTCAGCTTTCTTGCTCCTCTGATGCTGCCTGACCTGCTGTGTTCTTCCAACTCCACACCCTGATATCTCATATCATGCCACTTGACATATTTCAAAAATGAACAGAGTTATGTACCTTATCAATTACATTCCAATAAAGGAAACATCCAAAAAAAAAGTTTCCACAATACAAAACAAACACTTAAGAGTGAACTTTTCTTTTGAACAGACCTCAGACAACTGGCCAGTGAAATGGGCAATGAATGCAACTGATGAGAGACTTGGTCTGTCTTAAAGTTTGTGTGTTATTTGTGGGACAGTTGACTGGAATAGGAGTTATGCTGGGCCTCCAGAATTTCAGCTATCCTAACCCAATGCAATTGTGTAGACTATAAATCTGTTGAAACATGAAGAGGAATGCAATTGCTGGATATGTGGAGCAGCATTGACCAAAGTTGCATTTATGAAGCCTGTAAGAGTACATGTACTCCTCCTTCCTCAAAGATAAAGGACTTTCAGCACCTTATTTAACCACCTTGGCACTTGAAACACATTCTGCAAAGTTCAGTTTAAGGTTGTGTTTCTAACGGCAACATGACAAAAATTTCTAATTTAAGTGAGCCTATTACCTAATTTCAGGCTGCTGTAGCTATGAGGCTTTAGATCCTGGCGAATATTGTCTTGCCATTAGTGTTACATTGAATGGTTGCAAATAGAGCCTTTATTTTCCTTCTATGAGCTGGTAAGAATTTTTCTCTCCACTGTCTCTAGTACTGCCTTGTATGCGAGAGCACAAAGAAGTCATCATTGAACAAAAGAAAATACTATAAATACTGAAAATTTGAAGTGAAAGAGAATATGTTGGAAGCAAGTCAAGTTAACATTTTATCCCAATGCTCTTTCATCAAAACTGAAGAATTTAAAGATTATTAGTTCAATAGCAAGCACAAATTTAAGGAACTGTGATCAGAAAAAGGACAAAATTGAGAGATATGCGATAAGGTAGAGTGCAGAAATGATTAATTAACATCAGTGATGATGGTGCATGTGGTAATGAGAAAAACTTAGAAATAAAAATGGTCCATAAGAAATATAGTTGCTGTTACGTACGTATGGAGAAGGCTGGGGGGTGGTGGTGAGAAGTGGGGCAGAAAACAATGAAAAATCTATCAAAAAATATACCCACACCAAAAACTGTAATGTAGGAAAGCCAGATCATCATAGACTGCAGTCTAACTTCCAAGCATTCTCTTTCAATGTTTCTGTCAGTGTTCTAAATTTTATACTCTGCAAAATGAATTATTTCTATATTACAATAGAACTGTGTGTGCAGAGGGTACTGAAAAGTTCTTCAAATTTCTATTTGCCCCATCTCTTTTAAAAGTATATAATATGGTAGAGTCATAGAGTCATACAACACGGAAACAGACACTTTGGTCCAACCCGTCCCTGCCGAACATAATCCCAAACTAAGCTAGTCCCACCTGCCTGCTCCTGGCCCATATTCCTCTAAAACTTCCCCATTCATGTACTTGTCTAAATGTCTTTTAAACATTGCAATTGCACCCACATTAACTACTTCCTTAGCAATTTTATTTACACATGCAAAATGCCCACTGTGTAACAAATTTTTCTCTCACATCTTTTTTTAAAATCCCTGTCCTCTCACTTTGAAAACGTGATCCCTAGTCTTGAAATCCCCCATCCTAAGGAGAAAAAAAAAACTACCATTAACTCTATTAAAACCACTCAATATTTTATAAACTTCTATCACCTCACAATCTCCTATGCTCCAGTGGAAAAAGTCCCAGCCTATCCAGCCTTTCTTTATAACTCAAACCTTCCATACCTGGCAACATCCTTGTAAATCTGTTCTGAATCCTCTCCAGCTTAATAATATCCTTCGTATAACTGGGCAACCAGAACTGGACACAATATTCCAGAAAAGGCCTCACCAATGTCCTACACAACCTCAACAATTCCTATACTCAGAGGACTGAGCAATGAAGCATGCCAAACACCTTTTTAACCATCCTGTCTATATGTGATGAGAATTTAGTAGAATTACATACCTGCACCCCTATGTTCCTCTGCTCTACAACACTGCGCAATGCCCTACTTGTCCCAAAATGCAATACCTCACATTTATCCAGTTTGAACTCCATCTGCCAACTCTCAGCCCAACGACCCATTTGATCAAGATCCCTTTGTAATCTTAGAAAACTTTCTTCACTGTCTACTATGTCACCGACTTTGGTGTCATCTGCAAACTTACGAACCATGATGTTGGAATAAGCTTGCATAGGTCCTAAAGTTCATAACCAATCAACGGTTGTTCCTGATGAGGTAATTGAAAATGGATGCCAACATATATACTTTGACTATGAAAATAAGTGCACCGAGTATCATCCTGTATATACCCTACGAACATACTTCCATAAAAACACAGATAAAAGGTACTGCAGATGCTGGAGAATCCGAGATAACAAGCATGGGGCTGGATGAACACAGCAGGTCAAGCAGCATGATGCTGCTTGAC
>JAHRHZ010000009.1:6989206-7030918 GCA_024137785.1 Ginglymostoma cirratum
TGTTATCCATAAAAACACAGTTAAGATTATGTGAAAATAATTCTAACTGCATAGGAGCAGGCATAAAGGACTACAATTACTTATATTACCATTAAAAAAAATCAGATAATAGGTTATAATGGCAGAAAATCAAACTGATATATATGTACAAGAAATAAAAATGAAAATTCACTCCCAAGTCCAAAATTCATAAATGATGCATACATATTGCCACTCCTGCTGAAAGTTTGTGTTGCGCAAAATATTTATCATGTACTATATCAGTTATATATTTATATAAAATATATTCTATACCTGAAGGAGAGAAAAATAAACATGACTTTGGACTGCCTAAACATGTGATCGCTAAATCACCTCTTACTGTTGATATGTAGACAGATCAGGTCACCATGAAAATCCATGGAACTGACTCACATAATAGCCATTAAACAGAGTGAATCTTGATGCATTGATGAAATGTATTTTACCTCCCGTAACCAATGGCTGCAAAATTGCGATTGTAACCATGGAGCTATAAACAAGGAGAAACTCTGTGTGCCTCCCTGATGATTCTACCCTTCAATCTCCATTATCCAGATTCTGAAAGTGTGCTTGTTTACTGCCAAATACCCAAGACATTTTCAAGGCCTCACACTTCAAACCATGAAATAGCCCCAAGTATACTCAAAACTTTAACTTAAGTGTTTAATTTTTTAGACACATTTTTTGATAATGGTATACATTTTGGAGTCAAATGTTTTTTTTTCTTTCTGGGATAATTCTAAGTATCTTACACTTCCTTAGCGCCTAATTAGATATTGGTTATTTTAAGGTTCATATTTTCATGGCATGCAATGAACAATCTTTTATTGTTACAAAGATATATTTAAGGTCTGGATCTTCTTATTTGGAGAATGAGCCACTAATTATGATTGTTTTGATTGTTTGTAGATACCAATTTATTCTTCCCAAATTAAAGAATGAAAGCACATTATATATTCCATCTCTATAGACTTTTTAGTAACTATTTTCATTTTATGCCTCACTGCTCCAACTAACTGTAAAAAGCTCTCTATGTTGTAACCAAATGTCTCCAATAACAGTCATTGGTGAATTCAGTTTATTTGACTGTGTTGTTGGTTTTTAAATGATTGATCTGGCACATTTCTGTAAGCAAATCATTATTGTGTTATCAGTGATCTTATCAGTGATTTATGTTAATTGACATTTTAAGCCTCAAACATTGAAGAAAAGGACAAAACAAAGAGCCTTGTATATGCATAGACTGCTGAGTACCTTTCAATTTCTTGAAGACAAATTTTGTTGCTTTTTTTGCTGTCAATGCATGCAGCTATCTTGGGAACATTCAAATGTCATATCTTGTTATTGTTAATGTATTATCAAAAATATATTTGCCATCCGTGACAAAACAGCAACGGAGATGATGAAAACAGCGTACGCAAAAGTAGAATAAAACCACTTAAGAAACAATTCTAAAACACGTCATCTTCACAAACTTAGAACCTTCTATGTATATAAATGACTCTGTTTATGGTTACTGACTTAGAAAAACATCGAGTTGCCATTCCACTGTAAAAAACAGTAATTTTTCAAGGGATTGGTATTTTACAGACTGTTCCTTGGCACCAAGGGTAAAATGAACTTGTTGATTTGAAGTGTGTATGCAATTTTTCTTTTTCACAGAAGCCATAATCCAGTCATCTATTGACATAATACGTTCTGATTGACACGTTTTAAATTTTTTTAAAGCAAATATATGAAGATCGTAAAGTCTGCAGTAAAATTATGTGAACATAAAATGTACTCTTTTTTTTTCCCAAATTTCTACACTATGGACGTCACGAAATGTACAATATGGATCTGACATTTGTTTTTGAATTACAATAATACTTTCATTGGAAAGCGTATTTAATATATCATTCAACGCCACAATTTCAAGATTATTTTTAAAAATGATTTGAACATATTTCGGAATCAAATCCGGAATAAAAGTAATTATCGCTGAAAAATAGTGCGATAGGATCCAATCTAGATACTTCAACAAGAAAACGTCCAGTATTCCCATTGTCACCTGCCCCTCGATCGCCCTCTGTTTCAGTACCCTGGAGAGCGACTGATGTTGATTAGCTGTGCCGCCAATGCAACCACAGAATTTACACCAAAGCTCTGTTTCATTACACAAAACGAATGGAAATATGACCTCCGGCCGTCCCGTTGTCTCTCTCATTCCTTTTTGCCTTTTATTGGCACTGACCTATATGCATATTCCATTCGCTTTTCTTCCTCCAGCGCTTTACCCTCACCATCTCTGAACCTGCACAGTGTCTCGCAGCTCTCATTGCTTGCAACATGCTTTCTTTTTTAATGTACGCAGCAATTTCTTCAATTGCAGAAGGCTGATGCCCAATCAATGTTAATGTTGTCGCATCGTTTACAGGTGTTTGCTGAGTGAATGTTAAGTGGAAGTTGGGTGTGCAGTACACCCCGCTCCCTGAGCGCCCGCCGAGTCTGCTGGGAAAGTTTCTGACTGCTTGCTGCTCAATAGCGCTGTGAATACAGCTGGAATCTAGCAGTTCGGATTCCTCTGTGTTGCATGCGAAGATGTGCAAGGAATAACGATGAGCCTAATTGAAATTCTATCATGATTTTTGGACTGTAGAGGTTCCTGCACCGACATTGCGTTTGGGCCATCGCACTTATGTTGTTAAATTATCCAGCAGTGTGTTATCATCTAGACTGTTCAAGGGCAACTCAAACAAAACAGAAAGAAGCGTACAATTGTTCTCGGTTATTTCCCTCAATTTGAGTTTCGGGAATACAGACACACGAACACTGCTGAGCGAAGGCAACTAGTAACCCAACAGAAGAATTAACAACCCCACAAGCTTCATCATACGCTGACAGATGGCAATTGTTTTGTCTAAACTGCACTTTGAGAATCTGCCTGAGTTTCTTTTTTTAAAGAAGGCATTCTGTCATTGTGGACCAAGAGCAACGCTGAGATCTACAACCACTGCAAGTCAATTGTATGGCAAACAGCTGAGAAGCAACTGCTAATTCTTTTGAAAATAAAACATACGACCGCCGCAGTGGTAACGCTCCACTTTCCTGCTATTCTCTCCCCATCAGTAAAAGAAAAAAAAAGTCCCACAATCATTTACTTGCGCCACTTGTCCGCACTTTACCACTGCGCAAAATCACCAGCACTTTACTCCGCCCCAGTTGGCGAAGAGACAATATTTTGGGAAGCAACGTTCTTTCTTTTTGGCACCTCACCAACAATTCCAAACAACAGCTCCCGAGGAATCCCGATGCATCACTTGCCAGCAACAAACTGCCGTCGCCATGCCAACAGCACGACTCTCCAACTCTCGGCTCTCCAGGACTCAACATACAGGAATAAAGTCAAACGCTCTTACCTTGCAGTCTTGGATGCAACTTTTCACCGAGTATTCTCCCGATTGCAAATACTTCTGAAACAAGACCTGGAACTCTTCGTATTTCTCCTGGGCGTGCTGGTCTAATCGCTGGTAAGTCTCAACACACTGAACGCACACGGTGGCATCTCCATCCATCAGTATATTGAGATGGCAATTTGAACCCTCTGGTGTAGGCATCCCAGCAAACAGTTCCGAAAGGGTGTAAGACTCACAAAAGGCAAGGTGGAAATTGCTGAAAGACAGCGGCCAGGAGCCCTCTTTTAATTGCTCACTCACTCGTCCACAGATAGACTCCGCATCTTCAACAATAAAACACTGGTCGGTTAGACAGTGTGGGTAACAAGTTTCTAATTGCCAGGCAGGTCTGGCTGTAATATTACCTATAAAAATAGAATGTTTGCCACTGCTGCTGGTTTCCCCTGGCTGCTCAGGTCTAAGGGATGCGGGGGAAAGTAAATGATCTGTCCGGTCCTCGCCCATCTTTGCCAAGGTGCCCTGCTCCTGGTCTCTGATCCTGGTCAGATTCGCCTCTGCACACAGCCACAAGTGATCAGAGAGCAGGACGGTGAAAAACAAGAGAGATGCTAGAGACAGTCGCCATTTCTGGGCACGTTCGGAATCGGTGCAGGGCTTGTCGTTCTGTCGGGGCACATACCAAATCTGGAAACCGTCCCCTTGCTGCAGACACATCCAGGCGCCTTTGGTCATCTTGTAGGCAAGAGCAGCGCCGGCCGATTGCACAATGAATAGTCTCTTGCCCCAATAGACATTGACCGGTATTGTCTGGCTGGCTCGATTCGCCTGCTATTCCCCTGGACGGTGCTTCTTCAGCTTCAGTCTGGCTCCCACTCTCAACACACGGGCAACTGTTGCCATCCAATCTCTGGAAGCAAGCAGACGAGGACTGTCACATCAGATTTCCCCCCCAGCACCTCAATGACACCCTGGGGGGAAACCTACTCTTACGGTGACAACATCCTTGCCACGGCTGCCAGCTCCTGCTGCGCTCTCCTGCTCTCTCCTCAACACATTCTGTAAGAATCACATCCTGCCACATTCCAGCCTCACACATCCAAGCCCATCAGCACCCAGAATAAGGACTCACTAAATGCGCGCAGAGAAATATAAAAAAAAGTTCAACTATTTCTTCTGATCCAGGCAAAATCCAGGCCGCTAGTGTTTGGATTGGCACAGACTTCTTCGCTGGATGTTAAGTTGCGGCCATTTTCGCATCGAATCACCCATTATTATATTTTGGGATGGGGAGGGGGTTGATGAAGACGATAGTTTGCGTCATCTCTAGCTCGGAGATGTCTTCATCTGTGAGATACAGCTGGCTGATCCTGGAGAAGGAGAGACAGTGGGATTTGCGCACACACACACACAGAGAAACCCAACTCAGTACTGATTTACATCAATACCACATCTACTCATGATGCGCTGGCTCCACTCAGACACGAAACGGCTGCGATTTGGCATTTTCACCCCCGAAGTTTCCAGGAGATAGCGGCAATATGCACCAAAGTGCCATTTCCAATTGTCCCTTCATGCAGTCACGGGGAGGCTTTTGATGTGCCTGTGAGACATCGTTCACCGTGAGCAGAAAGGGTTTGTTCCCGAGGTACACTGAATGCGTCGGGGCGGCGTTAAAAGCAAGGGGGTCCTGTCGGATTGCATCGAGTCCCTCAGTGTTGCCCTGCGCAATTGACGGGAAGCAGAATTCTGGATGGCGAATGTGTGATAGCACGCCGGCCAAACTCAACCTTTTTTTCAAAGGCTACTGTTTGCCGTGGAGAACCGTGCTGCACTGCATGATGTTGCTGCGGTCTGGAGCTGGGAAAATCTCCTGTCTGATCAGCCCGGGGTGTGCTTTACACCAGGACAGACGCTCGCTTCATTGAGTTGACCAAATGTCCTCAACCCCAAAGCAATAACTGTTGCAAAATGCGACCTGTCAACGGTTCAACTTTTGTGAAGGGGGAAGGGGCTGGCGGAGAGGGGTGGAGGGAGTGGGGGGGGATGGTGTTGAGATACATTGCAACGTTGTTGCTGAAGGCGAGTGCCGTTATAGAGCTGCTCAATGTTAGAACTTGTACTGGAACGCTGAGCTGATTTGTATTCCTTGCCAGTTCTGAGAGGCAGTGGCGGGCGCATGCGAAAGAGAGAGAGAGAGACAAAATAAACTATCATTTCAGTTCTTGCCTTCCAACAACTCGAAGCAGAACCGCAGACACCTGGTTTATCTTTGACGGCGGCGGCGGCGTTTTGTGTGATAGCACTAAAGGTGTGAGAATGGAGTGACACTGAGGAGCGCTGCTCCTGAACTCATCACTTGATCTGCGGCAGGAAAGCGCGGGGGATCCCAAAGCAATTAAACTACAGTCATGTGCAATTGGAGACGTTAATGATTACAACCGGGTGAGACTTTTATGGTAAAATAACTTTTCTTTTCTAGAGAAAGAGTTGCTGCATTTATATAGTGCCGTCCACGGCACAGGAAATCAGAATTTTGAAGCTGATTTGAAGTGTATTTGTAAAATCCGGCCTCCAAATAACACGTGAGGAAGTCCCGCAAGCAACAACGAGATAGAAATAATTTGTTCTAAGAAATAACTCAGTTCTGAGGAAGGGTCACCGGACCCGAAACGTTAACTCTGCTTTTTTTCTTCACAGATGTTGTTAGACCTGCTGAGCTTTTCCAGCAACTTCGTTTTTGTTCCTGATTTACAGTATCCGCAGTTCTTTCGGTTTTTATTTAGAAATATTTTCAGTTTTGCTGTTTGTGGAATCAGTGTTGGGCAGGATAACTAAGGACATACCTTTAACCTTTTCTGAATTGTATCCTTGAATCTTTTTCCTCCTACGTGAGAGGAAATTGGTTAAAGAGACAGCATTTCCACCAATGCAACCTGACATCCAATGCTCCATTGAAGAGTCAGCCTGCATTTCGAGCTCAAAGCTCAGGAGTAGCAATTTAAAACCATCACTTTCGAACTTCAACACGAGAGGACGACAATCAAGCTAGACTTGGCTGTTGGAGGAATGAAATCAGTGATGAATTTATAAGACCTGCCCTGTTTGCAACCCGCATTTAAATCGCACAATTTTAATGCTCAGGCTATTACATATGCGCAGGAATGACCCTTAACCACCATTTTCATTCGACATAACATACTGTAATAAATAAACGCATAGGATTTATGGTACACAGGTAACGACTCAAGTACATGCCAATGTATGGACTTAATTTAAGCCTGCTGTCAATAACTTCCAAACAACAAAAAACGTTTCCTTCTATTCCTTCCGCCCCTTAAAAAGTATTTTAAATATTAAAAAGTCTCACCGGTTGCAATTGAGACTTGAAACTAGGCCCAGAGACAGGGCTACAACCATTGTGCCACAAGAGCGTTAGATTCTGTCCTTATATGCTTGCCTACTTTCGCTGTAAATACATCTTTACTATTCTCTGCCATACTTTGTGGTAGCAAGTTCGACATTCTCAACACGTGAAGCTGTCTCTCAATTCTTTATTGGATTTCTTTGTGACAAGCCTGTATATGATATTGAAGGCCTGATACACTCTGTAATGCATAAAGAAATCATCTCTCAGTTTCAACTCCATCAAAACCTTCCAGATTTTTAAAGATCCCTATTAGGTTAAATCTCCGCCGTTTCCTTTTCTATTTCGTGCTGATAATTCATTGTCATATTTCTAACTTCTGGACATTCTTCAGTTCTATCATTAAGTTTGACTTTTGAATTAGAAAGATGCAACTTCTGAATTTGCAGATGACATCAAATTGGACGATTGGAGAAGGCTCTAATGGTTAACATTGAGGATTATTGTGACAAATTACAGGAGGACATTAATAAACTCGCAGAATGGAAAACAATTGACTAATGCAGATCAGCCCACAGATAATAGGAGGTATTACCCTTTACTGGGACGAATAGGATAAAAAAAAATCAATTTGTAAGTTCAAGTCCAGGCGTGGTAAAGGAACAAAAATAACTCGCAGGACAAATTTTTTTTTCATAAATCCATTATTTTTCTACGTCTGACGTTCAGCTGCTTGCTCTGTAATGTGCTGCACACTTTCTGCTCTCTCTCACACACGTACAATAGATGTACTTCAGCCGGAACGTTTTAAAATCGCGCGGCTTTCTATTTAGAAAGGAATACAGCACCCATTCCCAAACCTTCAGGTAACTCAAAGGAATAGAAAACAGAAGAGCTCAATGCGTATCCCACGGAAACAGAGCGCCGCTGTGCATGTCAGGGAGGATAACACTCTGAAACACAGTATTTATACAAGCTAATGACAGTAAACTGAAACAATTAGTGAGGCAAAACCAGTCACACAATAATTCCGTATTCTGGAAGTGTTTTCTGCACAGTACTGAAGTTATTTTCAAATATCTTGAAATCTTGAAACTTTGTCAATACATTCACAGTCGATTCATTACAATCCTCAGTCCAGTTTAGAAACTGCTGATAATGCCAGTGTTGAGTTCACGTACTGTGTTATCATGGTTGTGAAGTCAACAGTAAATATACGACGACGCGATTAACATCCAGAAAGCGCATGTACAAATTCCACCAAATAAAATGGCTCATAACCTACTGATACTTGAGAACGAAATCACTGAAGGACCAAGGCAATTTTCATTTTTGAAAATGTTGATTCAAACAGGCTCCTTTTAAACTAAATTCAACAGTCAATTATCACAAAGATGTGGGGAAACACAAACGTGGAACTTGCACAGTAATCAGATACATTTTCGAAGCTAAAAAACAAAACTGAATAAGCGTCAGGCGATCAAACAGTTGGCAGCTTCATGAGACAAAAGACAAACTGAAAGTAAAAACCAAAAGAACTGCGGATGCTGTAAATCAGGAACAAAAAAAAAGTTGCTGGAAAAGCTCAGCAGGTCTGGCAGCATCTGTAGAGGAGAAAACAGAGTTAACGTTTCGGGTCTGGTGACCCGGTTCTGAGGAAGGGTCACCAGACCCGAAACGTTAACAAACTAAAAGTTTCCCAGAGAGAGAAAAAAGAAAAATTGCTTAACATCACCCTCTAGTGGTTACAATACTACAGAGCGTTAACACCAGCGAACATAAATCATTACCTATCTTGCGATTCACTCCGAAACATGACATTCAAGAATGTGAATAAAAGTTAGGTTTTCCAGTTATTTGTACTCTCCAGTTGTGTGGAAGAAAGAATCAGTAAGGAGATGGTCTCTTGCAGAGGTAGAACACAGTTAGAGTATCAAATGAGCGCAGTCTTCATCCAAGTGGATATGTCTGAATTTTGCTCCATTCAAGGTGAAATGAGTTTTGAAGAGTTAAGGTTTAATCAACAGACTTCCAGACAGCATTCAATAACATCCACATACAAAATTGGTAGCTAAAATAAACTCTTAAGTTAAAATCAACGGTCTGCTGTTTGCCTGGCTAGTTTATTGATGAGGAGACAGAAGGCAGAGAGTAAGGATAGTGTTTGTCGCATAAAAGAGTTCATCATTCACAGTACACTCTCCTTTACTGCAGAGGCCAAACACATATTGGGTGGTTGCTTTACAGAATGGATTTCCTCAATCCCCAAGTTCCTACTTTAATGCTCCATCTTAGTCTCATACTGACATCACTGTGCTTGACCTATTGCACTGTACTAGTTAAGCTTAATGCAAGCACAGGGACCAGCACAGTGTCTTTTGATTAGGTATGTTACAGCCTTCTGGATACAGCATTGATATGAACAATCTATCCATAACTTAATCCCTGACACCGAATTTCCCTCAGTCTCCAACCCAACCACCCCTCCTCATATTTGTCTCATTATTTTTTGTCACTTTCAGCCTTAATCTCTCCAAGACTATTCTCCACAAATCGTTTTGGGATTTAGTCTCTGTTTCCAGCCCTATCATAGGCCATTAATTCATTTTTCATCATTCATCTTCTTAAAACTATTACATTTCTAAATTGTGCCTGTTCTGATGAAAGGTCATGCATTGAAATATTAACTATTTCTCTCTCCACAGAATCTGTCAGACCTGCTCAGTATTCCCAGCATTTTCTGTTCCTATAACAGAAATAACAGGTGAGCCTTAGCACTGCCAATAGGTGTTGAAGTAGAATCTTTGGTACATTCACAGCCAGACACTAATGTAATAGGGACATGAAGTGATTAAAATATAAAAAAGTTGCATAAATGTGGCCACAAGTGGTTATAAAACCTTCAAATTTCTTGAATCTGTCATTCTTATCTATTAGTTGTTGTTGTCCAAATGCATCTCAGCTCAATAAGAACATAAGAATTAGGAGCAAGAGTAGGCCATCTGTCCCCCCTCGAGCCTGCTCCACCAGTCAGTAGGATCATGGCTGATCTTTCATGGACTCAGCTCCATTTACCCGCCCACTCACCATAACCCTTAATTCCTTTACTGTTCAAAAATCTATTTATCTTTGCCTTAAAAACATTCAACGAGGCAGCCTCAACTGCTTCACTGGGCAGGGAATTCCACAGATTCACAACCCTTTGAGTGAAGAAGTTCCTCCTGAACTCAGTCCTAAATCTGCTTCTCTTTATTTTGAGGCTATGTCCCCTAGTTCTAGTTTCACCTGCTAGCGGAAACAACCTCCTTGCTTCTATTTTATCTGTTCCCTTCATAATTTTATGTTTCTTCAATAGCTCAAAATCTGTGTTCACCTAGATCTGACCTCCTGAGCATCCACAATTTTGTTTCACTATTGGTAACTGTGCTTCAAATTGTCTAGCACTAAGCTCTGAATTTCCTTCTCAAATCCTCTCTCCATGTTTACTTCACATTCCATTTCTGAGCGAACCAATAAAAACTATCAGTTTCTTGCAAATCCCAACATCGGCTTTTATGATGTTTTGTTATGCTCCTGCACAGCACCTTGGGAATGTTGTCTCACTTTATGGGGGCTATATAAACTTAGTTAGGAACTGAATAATTACTTTGCATCAGTCTTCACAGTAGAAGACACAAATAATATCCCAAAAATTCAAGCTAGTCAGAGGGCAGAGCTCAGTATGATAGACATCACCAAGAAAAAAGTGCTAGTAAAACTGATTGGCCTGAAGGTGGACAAATAACCTGGACCAGATGGACTACACCCCAGAGTTTTAAAGGAGATAGCTGAAGACATAGTGGAAGCGTTAGTGGTAATCTTACAGAAATCACTAGAATCAGGGAGGGTCCCAGAGGACTGGAAAATCGCTAACATGACACCTCTATTTAAAAAGGAAGTAAGGCAAAAGATGGAACCTTACAGGCCAATTAGCCTAACCTTGGTAAGATTTTGGAGTCTATTGTAAAGGATGAGATTTCTGAATATTTGGAAGTGTACAGTAGAATAGGGCAAAGTCAGCGTGGTTTCATCAAGGGGAAGCCATGCCTGACAAATCTGTTAGAATTCTTTGAGGAAGTAACGAGCAGGTTAGAACAAAGACAGCTAATAGATGTTATCTAACTGGGCTTCAAGAAGGCCTTTGATAAGGTGCCACACAGGAGGCTGCTGAGTAAGATAAGGGCCCATGGTGTTAGAGGCAAGGTGCTAGCATGGATAGAAGATTGGCTGTCTGGCAGAAAGCAGAGACTGGGGATAAAGGGGTCTTTCTCAGGATGGCAGCCGGTGACAAGTGGTGTCCTACAAGGGTCAGTGTTGGGACCACAACTTTTCACTTTATACATTAATGATCTAGATGAAGGAACTGTGGGTATTCTGGGTAAGTTTGCAGACGATACAAAGATAGGTGGAGGGACAGGTAGTATTGAGGAGGTGGGGAGGCTGCAGAAGGATTTGGGCAGGTTAGGAGAATGGGCAAAGAAGTGGCAGATGGAGTACAACGTGGGAAAGTGTGAGGTCATGCACTTTGGTGAGAAAAATAAAAACATGGACTATTTTCTAAATGGGGAGAAAATTCAGATGTCTGAAGTGCAAAGAGACTTGGAAGTTCTCTCAAGGTAATCTTGCAGATTGAGTGAGTAGTCAGGAAGGCAAATGCAATGTTGGCATTTATTTTGAGAGGACTTGAATATAAAAGCAGGGATGTACTACTGAGATAACACAGTGTGGCACTGGAGCAACACAGCAGGCCAGGCAGCATCAGAGGAGCAGGAAAGCTGATGTTTCGGGTGGTGACCCTTCTTCAGAAATGGGGGAGGGGAAGGGGGCTCTGAAATAAGTAGAGAGAAGTGGGGTGGTGATAGCAGGTAGATCGTGAAGCGGATTGGGTGGGAGAGAAGACGGACCAGTCAAGGATGTGGGGATGAAGCTAGTAAAAGTGAGTGTAGCTAGGTGGTGGTGGTGATTGGTCAGTGATGTGGGAGGAGAAGATAGGTGGGAGAGAAGACGAACAGGTCAACGAAGTGGAGATGAGAGGGGGAGCTGGTCTTGGGATGAGGTCAGGGTAGGGAGATTTTGAGGCTAATAAAGTCCACATTGACATCATTGGGTTGTAGACTTCCAAGACAGAATATGATGTGCTGTTCCTCCAGTTTCTGGGTGGCATTGATGTGATACTGGAGGAGGCCAAGGATGGGCATGTCATCCAGGGAGTGGGAGGAGGTGTTGAAGTGGTTCGCGACTGGGAGGTGCTGTCGTTTGTTGCAAACCGAGCGTAAGAGCTCTACAAAGCAGTGTCCGAGCTTCCGCTTGGTTTTCCCAATATAGACGAGGCCACATCGGGAACAGCGGATACAGCATACCACATTAGCAGATGTGCAGGTGAACATCTGTTTAATGTGGAAGGTTTTTTTGGGGGCTGGGATGGAGTTGAGGGGGGAGGTGCAGGGGCAGGTGTAGCACCTCCTGCAGTTGCAGCAAAAGTGCCGGGGGTGGGAGTCACGGAAAATGCAGTCCCTCCAGAAGGCAGATAAGGGTGGGGAAGGAAATATATCCTTCGTAGTGGGGTCAGGTTGCAGGTGGCAGAAGTGGCGGAAACTGATGCGTTGAATGCGGAGGTTAACAGAGTAATACATGAGGACATGGGGAATTCTGTCTTTGTTTTTGTTTTTGTTGCGGGGAGGGGGTGTGAGGGCTGAGGTGCGGGAAACATGGGAGATGTGATCGAGGATGTTTTTGACCACTGAGGGGGGATGTTGCGGTCCTTGAAATACAAGGACATCTGGGATGTGTGGGAGTAAAATGCCCCATCTTGGGAGCAGATGCAGTGGAGACGGAGAAATTGGGAGTAGAGGATCGCATTCTTGCAGGAAGGTGGGTGAGAGGAGGTGTCATCTAGGTAGCTGTGGGAGTCGGTAGGCTTGAAATAGGTATCAGTTTCAAGGTGGCCACCAGAGATGGAGACAGAGAGGTCCAGGAAGGAAAGAGGGATATCAGAGATGGCCCAGGTGAACTTGAGGTTGGGGTGGAAGTGGTTCGTAAAGTTGATGAACTGTTTGAGCTCCTCGTGGGAGCACGAGGCGGTGCCGATACAGTCATCGATTATACGGAGTAAGAGGTGGGGGCTAGTGCCAGTTACAAAAATTCGAGAATATAATCCATTCCAAAATTAAGCACATCTGATTGACATGATAACCTCAAATATGTATAAAAATTTAAATGCGTTACAGTATGGTGTACAGAACGTAGTACTTCTGAGCCTTTATAGCTAAATGACTTCATGGAAAATTAAGTTCTGTTTTCAAATACCTTCATTAGCAGAGATTTGGATGCAATTCATTTTCCACCAATTGAATTAATTGCCTTTGATGGAAGTTTCATTATTTGCTCCATACTATTAGCCCATATAGCTCTTTTATATGTGTATATTGATGACAGGCAGACAGGTAATATATTCACTTAAAAGCTAAGTGGAAGTTCTACAGAAATGATTTCAGAAATAATTCAGAAACAATCAAGAAAATAATTGCTTATGGAAGAATAAAGTATATGCTTACGCCGGAGTATGAATGACCTAAGCGGTGTTGACAGGGCAGAAGTGGAACGGATGTTCCCTCTTGTGGCAGAATCTTGCGTGGGGTGTTCGCTGTTTGAAAAATCAGGTATTGCCCATTTAAAACACATGGGGACAAAAAAAAATTCTCTTATACATCTGAGTCTTTGGAACTGTATTCCTAAAATAGTGGGTGCAAGTAGAGTCCTTAAATTTTTTTTTAAGGTAAAGTTATAAAGGTTTTGGATAAGAAAAGAAGTGAAAGTTTAATCAATGCAAATTTGAGATTACAATTAGATCAGCCATGAATTTATCAAATGCAGAGCAGGCTCATGGGGCTGAATGGCCTATTTCTGTTCCTTCTTTGTATGCTCTTATAGTTAGAACCCATGACATTAACGATATTTTCTCATTTTTCTAGTTGTGTGACTTAATGGTATTATGAAATTCGGCTATCTATAAACTGGTCAGTTTTGAAAACTTGTGTAGAGATTGTTGCATTATCATTGTAAATTCTCAAGAGAACCAGTATTCAGTTTAAACTAATCAACATGGGGAAGTCTAAATTATCAGCAGAAAACAGTCCATTTCATAGTTTTAATCTGGTACATTATTAGGCTTAATGGACTTCCTGTGTCTAGTGACGCATGAGGCAAATAAAGGATGTGCTTTTGTATCTTCCCAAGACTAACATTTCCTGAAATAAGTTACTGGAGATTGTGAGTTATACAGTACGTCACTCTTGGGTAATTAAGCTATTCTCACTCTTAACATCTGCTGTATATTCAAGGGATTTACAAGTTGTAATCAATCAGTTTATTATGTACACATAATATACCACATTATTTACACATTGCTCCTTGCCACTGAATTCTGGAGTGGGAAACAAACCCAGAGTTTCTGGCTGGAAGTAGGGCACTACCCACATCATGACCTCCTACTACAAGAAAAACAGAACAATATTAACAGACAATTGGAAATGATGTTGGTAATGCACCAAAAGTAATCTGCCCTATTGGTTGAGAGCAAAAGCTCAATGGGAGATTGAAAATATGGATGGTCGGGATCTTGTTGTTAGTTTTAAATCTGAGATAGATTTTTATTTTCTTAAGCAAAGGTATTAAGGAATATGGGCCATAAATGGGGAGGTGAATCCCGGAGCAGTCCGAGGTGAACGACCCCTGGAGCAGTGAGATGGGAAGTGAGTTCTGATGCAGTGCGAGGTGAACGAACCCTTGAGCAGTGTGACGGGAAATGAGTTCCGATGTAGAGTGAGGGGAAGCATGTCCCAGAGCAGCGCAACTTACCTTGGTCCAACTGAATACCGATGTGGAGTGAACTGGAGGTTTGGAGTGGAGTAGGACTGTTGTTGGGGCCTGGCATGGGTGGTCAGACCATGTGCTCACTGAGCTGCTGCAATGTAACGTTGATCTGAAATTCTTTACCGGGCTGTAATGTCAATTTTTAACTATGTCATAACTATCTTACTTCTAACTTTTTTTTAGACACTGTAAATAATACTACTACTTTTCCTTTTATTCCTCTTTTCTATCCAAGATTTGTACATCGGTACTTGTACCTAAAATGGCGCCATTAGAGGAAGCCATTGTAAAAACTTTTCACTGTACTACTGCACTTCTGTACTGGAGTACTTGTGACAATAAAGGATATTTTATTCTATTCTATGGAGTTAGGCCACAGCTCAATGGTGGAACTGGCTCAAAGGACTGAATGGCCTACTCCTGTTTCTATGGTGCACTTGGAAACAAATATTTAAAGATTATAATTCATCAGATTTTGTTTAACAAAGAAGGGTACAGATATTTAATCATCTGAACTCTGTCTGCATGAAAAGCTGCCCTTGAAATTCAATTTTGTATTATTGGAACCAGTAGCAAGGCCAGCATTTTGCGGTGAGTAAGTTTGAAGTACAGTTAATCTTGCAACTGTCAGTAAACATGACAATTTCAATTATCAACATCTCATAAAAGACACATGATGTGGAAGATCAGTTTTTTTTTCAAAGATGGTACTAATGAAGTTGAAATCTTGGTCTGGATGACAGGAGAACATACTTGGTTCTCGGACAGTGCAAAAGGATTTTAGGCATGTGATTAAACAGATGTTTGAGGTACTTGCTTAATCCAAAACACAGGCAGTAAGCTAGAAGGAGGAGGGGATGGTGAGAGATATAAAATTGAATGGTTGGGAGGGATGGATGAGAAGATGCAGAAAGATGGAAGTTGAAGGTTAGACCATGTGACAGCCCTGTATGCCCAGGTGTAAGAACATAAGAACCAGGAGCAGGAGTTGGCCATCTGGTCCTTTAAACCTGTTCTGCCATTCAATAAGATCATGACTGATCTTTTCATGGCCTCATTTCTACTTACCCACACTCTCACCAGAACCCTTAATTCCTTTACTATTCAAAAAATTATCTCTCTTAGCTTTGAAAACATTCAATGAGGAAACATCATCTGCTTCATTGAGCTGGGGATTCCACAGATTCACAGCCCTTTGGGTGACAAAGTTTCTCCTCAATTCAGTCCTAAATCTGCTCCCCCTAATTTTGAGGCTATACCCTCTTGTTCTAATTTCACCTGTCAGTGGAAAGAACCTCCCTGCTTCTATCTTATCTATTCCCCTCAAATTTTATATGTTTCTATAAGATCCTCAATCATTCTTCTAAATTCCAATAAATATAATCCCAATATATTCAGCCTCTCCTCATAAGCCAACCTTCTTTTCTCTGGAATCACTCTAGTGAATCTCCTCTGCACCCCCTCCATTCCAATACATACTTTCTCAAGTAAGGAGACCAAAACTGCACACAGTACTCCAGGCGTGGCCTCACCAGCACCCTATACAGTACAACATAACGTCCTTGCAACTCCGTCATCTTGATGACAGCTGCCAATGCATGCCCACCTGGACCATGTGGAGTGAAAACCTGTTCCAGGAGTCTGTGGATGTTCATAGTGACCAGCCAAAAAGTTTGAACCTCCAGAAGTATTACTGGTTATACACGTTGAGATCTGCTCATCTGCCCATTCCCCATGTCTGATCATACCTCCTATGACAACCAATACCCCTATAACCATCCCTCAAGGCCCCTCACATACACATGCCAGCCTAGGTCTATCTCCCCATTCCCCAAAGTGCCTCATACCCATTTACTAATCTGTGCCCATATTTCATGATTGCTTATACCCACATGCCCCAATCATCCTCATGACACTTTACAGGCCCTATGCCAACTCAGTGCCAACTCAACACCTATCCACAATGCTTTGCACTTGCCAGTGCATCCATTATCTGTATGCACATTAATCGGGGGTATCAGGACAGAATAATAAATTTACAAAACTATTGGTTACATCCCTATTTAAAAACACTACATGTGTTCATTGATACAATTTCATGGTGTTGGATGTTTGTTCTTTAAGTACAAAATACTGATTAAAGCAAACTTCTCATAACCAAATTGATTAAAAAATGCTTGTGATGAATGATAATCAGGAGGGGCATGGATTAGGTGAATAATCCAATGCTCTTTTCTCTGGGGTGGGGGTGGGTCCAAAACTACAGGGAATAAGCTTGAGGTAAGAGGGGAAAGATTTAGAACGAACCGAAGGGGAAACCTTTTCAATCAGAGGATGGTGTGTGGATGGTGTGAGCTGGCACAGGAAGTGGTGGAGACTGGTACGATTACAACTTTTGACAGGCATCTGGATGGGTACACGAATAGAAAGGGTTTAGAGGGATATGTACAGAGGAACAAGGACTCCCTCCCACCACACTTCCCCCCACCCACCCCCCAAACCCCAACAGCTCTGTGGATGTCATTAAACATGAAAAAATACAGCAGATCTTCTCAAGGCAATAAATATTGACTTGACCAATAATACTTATATTCTGTGAATGAATTTTTAAAAATCCACACATGCATCCATGCACAAAAGAGAAAAAGAAAATGGGTCTATTGATTCAATTTCTGTATTTAAGACAGCACCCTATTGTGAAAAGCACTTTTAAAAATAATCATTGGCAGGACAGGTTTCTAAAACAGCATATATATAATAGACATCTTTGATATATTCATGACTCATCACTATTGAAAGTTACTTGCATTTCTTTAGTATCTTAAACATTGAAAAAAAAATCTGTGGCATTTTCTTTTTATTCATTTGTGACGTGTGGACATTGTTAGTTGACAAAGATCTATTGCCCAACCCCAATGGCCCAGGAAGGGGTGGTGATGAACTGCCTTCTTGAACTGAAGTCATTTGGATGTAGGTAGACCCACAATGTTAATAAAAAAAAGCACCAGGATTTTGTCTGATGATAATGAAAGACAAATAATATACTTCCAACTCAAGATGGTGTGTGAATTGAAGGGGAACTTATAGGTGGTGGTGTGTCTGTGCATCGGTTTTCCCTTTCAAAGGTTTTTAATTCATCCACAGTATGAGGGCAATTAAGAATCAACCACATTGCTGTAGGTTTGGAGTCACATGTAGGTCAAAACAGGTAAGGGCATTGGTAAACCAGATGGGATTTTCAGACAATCAACACTGCATTCATGGTCATCATTCAATTCTTAATTCTAGACTTTTATTGAATTCATATTCTACCACCTACTGCGATAGAATTTGATTCCAGGTCCCAGGAACATCACCTCGGTCTCCGGACGAGCGGTCTAGCAATAATACCGTTAAGCCATTGCCTCCCCTTAATTGGTTCAGGTTGTTGGTTTCGAAGGTGTTGTCAGAGGAGCCTGGGTTTATGTTGCAGTGCATCTTGTATATGCTACACATTGCTGCCACTGTGCATCAGTGATGGCAGTGAATGTTGAAGAGGGTGAATGGGGTGCCAACTTTGTTCCAGTTAGCTTTAAGGTGATTCCTAATGCTGCTGATGAGGTGAGGGCAGTGAAACAAAGGAGGAGGAACTGGAAGTAAAGGAGAGATGGAGACAAACGTAGAGGTTGGTGGAAGAGAACAGAGGTCAATGAGTGAAGCAGAAGTGGCTGAAACCGGAGAAATTGTTTTTCGGAGTGGAAAGTATTGTTAAAGTGGAGGAGATTACAGCTGGGAGGAAATGGAGGTGACAGGAGTGTTGAGTCTGAGACTATCATTGGACATGGAAATAATGAAATAACGAGAAGACTTTTTAAATAAGGATGATTATGTCTTAGGAACCAATGTCAATGAGTGAAAGCATTAGCATAATGAGTGAATGGGACAAACAGCACCTATTACAAGAAAGACACAAAGTCTTGGACAAGTTTATGGCGGCTAATTTTTTTTTTCGTTCTTTTCATTTACGGGATATCAGCATCATTTCCTGGGCCTGCATTTATTGTCCAACCCTAGCTGACCTTGAGAAGATAATGCAAGCTGCTTTTTTGAACCATTTGCTGTAGGTACACCCAAAATGCTGATGGGGATAAGATTTCCATGATGTTGACACAGATTAGGCAAGATAGCATTTGACTAAAGGTCAACAAGTATGGACCTGTCATTTGATGATAATGGGAAACACTGATTGAACGTACATACTCCTCCTAATCAACAGAAATCATTAATGCTTTACCAAGGCTTTATAGCACGACTAATAAAGTTGCAGTAATAAGATAAGAATAGGTGTCTTGGTGGCAAGCCTACTCCAGAGGACCATGGATAGAGAGGGAATAGTGAGAATGCAACCAATCCTCATTGGAAGACTAATTGCTCATTTACTGTGAGAGCCAGGAAGCTCCTATAAACTCTAATATCTGTAGTCACAATGAAAGCTGTCTGAGCCTACTTGATACCAAGCACTGGGCTTGCATGGCAATGAGAATGGATCTTGGCACCTTATCGTAAACTACTGTAGCACTCCGTTGAGACATTGAGCAGCAAGATGCTGTATTACAGCTATGTTTGCAAGTTCTATCATGAAGCTGTTCAAAAGTTCCACAGCAAACTCGCCATGAAGTCCTGTACGAGGTTGGAGCTGGATTGCTCCATGCTTTTTGACAGCAACAATAGGCTCTCCAGAAGCCCTGGCAATGCACTCAGAATCCTCATATCTGCACTTTTGACTGTTGCTAGTTGGTGAGTGATGGATGTGTAGTACACAGAGCAGTGTGTGAAATTTGAGTCACAGTGCGAGTAACATTGAAGATACATTCAATGATTGCAGCTACATGTGTGGGATCATTGAACATTTTGTGAATGAGGTCAAGTGCATGGGGAGGGCTCCATGAATTGACATCTGTGTTTGTTTGCAAGCCCTTTTCATCCTTTTTGATTTGTATTCATGGAGTCCCTCCTGGCCCCTGCAGAAAGATGGCCTCCCTGCTCCTTTCCACCTCCTGTTCACCATAGCAAAGAACCTGCAAGCCATCTCACTAGCTGCTAGTCTATTAGCAGTTTGATTTCTTTCCTAAACTTCCTTGGAGACAGTTGTACTAGCTGTTGCAATATTAATTCATTTTGTCTTTAATTAGTGAAGGGAATCTTTGACAATTATAGGTTAGCTGTGACGCATGTTAAAACATGGGCTTTCTACTGATCAAGAGCCAATTAGAAAAAAAACACAATCAGTCCCTGACTGCATACAGCACCCATTTAGGGGTAGTTTAGCTCAGTTGGTTCATTAATCAGTATGATGTTAACAGTATGGGTTCAATCCCTGCACTGGCTGAGGTTACCATGAAGGATTTTCCTTCTCAACCTCTCCCCATGTCTGAGATGTGGTGGCCCTCAGATTAAAATGCCACCAGCTCTCTCTCATTATTACATACATAAGTACATAAGAACTAGGAGCAGGAGTAGGCCGTCCGGCCCTTCGAGCCTGCTCCATCATTCAATAAGATCATGGCTGATCTTTTTGTGGACTCAGATCCACTTACCCACGCTCTCACCATATCCCTTAATTCCTTTATTGTTCAAAAAAAATCTACCTTAGCTTTAAAAACATTTACTGAAGTAGCGTCAACTACTTCACTAGGCAAGGAATCCCATAGATTAACAACCCTCTGGGTGAAGAAGTTCCTTCTCAATTCAGTCCTAAATCTGCTCCCTCTAATCTTGAGGCTATGCTCTCTTGTCCTAGCTTCACCTGCCAGTGGAAACATCTTCTCTACTTCTATCTTATCTATTCCCTTCATAATTTTATATGTTTCTATAAGATCCCCCCTCAATCTTCTGAATTCCAATGAATATAATCCCAGTCTACTCAGTCCCTCCTCATAAACCAAACCCCTCAACTCAGGAATCAGCCTAGTGAACCTCCTCTGCACCCCCTCCAGTGCCAGTACATCCTTTCTCAAGTAAGGAGACCAAAACTGCACGCAGTACTCCAGGTGTGGCCTCACCAGCACCTTGTACAGCTGCAACATAACCTCTCTGCTTTTAAACTCAATCCTTTAGCAATGAAGGACAAAATTCCATTTGCCTTCCTAATTACTTGTTGTACCTGCAGACCAACCTTCTGTGATTCATGCACAAGGACACCCGGGTCCCTCTGCATAGCAGCATGCTGCAACATTTTACCATTCAAGTAATAATCCTTTTTACTATTACTCCTACCAAAATGTATGACTTCACATTTATTTACATTGTATTCCATCTGCCAGACCTTTGCCCACTCACTCAATGTATCTATGTTCCTCTGCAAGGTTTCATAGTCCTCTGCACACTTTGCTCTGCCAAAATTGAGAGAGCAGCCCTACAATCTGCTAAAACTATGGTAACAAACATACAACACCCATTGAGATGCGTAGTCTTCATCACCTCATTCGAGACCAGAGTAATTGCTGGACCTGTCATAAAATCTTATATTTTTACCTTATGCGTTATCTGAGATATTGTTTAAAATTTTATAGCCATTTTCTCTTTTTGCAAGTTTTAGAATCCATTCACCGTTCTTCATATCTCTCCTACTCCACAAGCTGTTTCTAATATGCTGGCCCTCACCACTTTCGTTGACTGAAGTTGTTTAATTGCTCTTTCAGGGTATGCAAGGTCTTGTATTTTATATTTTTATAACATCTCTCCCTGTTCATCTATTGATTTCTCCATTTATTGCTTCTCCCCAGTTTACCGAGTTTAATTTTAATCTCATCCTTTCAAAGAAAACCTGAACTTTACTTGAAGTCTTGCCTTGTGACTCAATCTTTTTTTCCTCTCAAGCTTAATATTCAATAAAATCAGGTTTCATCACGTTAGCTAATTGTTTCTTTCATACCTACGGTTACACATTAACTACATCACGCTCCTACCCATAATCTAGTTTTGCATTGAAAAATACATGTGAATTATCGGAGCCTCTGTTGGTAAAAAGCCTGAGATGTACAAACTCCTGTTAACTGTGAGAAAGTATTTGCAACCATTTTTAACAACTCCACATGCAATTATTTTCTTTGCCTATCACGCTTAAGTGAAAATATTAAATGTATTGAATATACAATTAGAGGTACATAATTTATAACAACCTTAAGGCAAGGAGATACACTTTCTTCACTGAATGCTGTCTTTCAGAAGGCCGACTGATTTTTTACTGTATTTTTAGCTCTTTGGAACTGGATTGTCTCACCACAGAAAGCAATAAGATAGAAGAGAGTCAGTGTACATCCTTGAGCAGCTCTGATGATTTAATAGAATCTGAAGTATTGGGCCAGCCAGGAGGTTTCTTATCATTAGAGAAACCATTCCTTGCTGCGAATACAACAGTAGTTACATTATAATGACTTTTGTCAGCTGAGATGCCTCCAAGCTGTTCCAGTGCCAGCTCCCATTACAATCAATACCATGGAGGGTTCTCCTTCAAATTTCTAGCCAGAAATGGTGGTCTTGAGATAAGAACATAAGAACATAAGAACTAGGAGCAGGAGTAGCTATCCGACCCCTCGAGCCTGCCCTGCCGTTTAATAAGATCATGGCTGATATTTTTGAGACTCAGCTCCACGTACCCAGCCACTCACCATAACCCTTAATTCCTTCACTGTTCAAAAATTTATCTAGCCTTGCCTTAAAAACATTCAGCGAGGTAGCTTCAACCACTTCAATGGGCAAGGAATTTAACAGATTCACAACCCTTTGGGTGAAGAAGTTCCTCCTGACCTCAGTCCGACATCTGTTTCCCTTTATTTTGAGGTGATGCCCTCTAGTCCTAGTTTCACCTGCTAGCGGAAACAACCTCCCTGCCTCCACATTATCTATTCCCTTCATAATCTTATATGTTTCTATAAGATCTCCCCTCATTCTTCTGAATTCCAATGAGTATAATCCCAACCAACTCAGTCTCTCCTCATAATCCAACCCTCTCAACTCTGGAATCAACCGAGTGAATCTCCTCTGCACCCCCTCCAGTGCTAGTATATCTTTTCTCAAGTAAGGAGACCAAAACTGCACACAGTAATCCAGGTGTGGCCTCATCAGGACCCTATACAGCTGCAGCATAGCCTCCCTGTTTTTAAACTCCATCCCTCGAGCAATGGCAGACAAAATTCCATTTGCCTTTTTAATCACCTGCTGCACCTGCAATCCTACTTTTAACAATTCATGCACAAGGACACCCAAGTCCCTCTGCACAGCAGCATGCTGCAATGTTTTACCATTTAAAACATTGTCCATTTTGCTGTTATTCCTACCAAAATGGATGACCTCACACGTATCAACATTGTACTCCATCTGCCAGACCTTTGCCCACTCACTTAGACTATCTATATCCCTCTGCAGACTTTCAGTGTCTTCTGCATACTTTGCTCTACCACTCAACTTAGTGTCATCTGCAAATTTTGACACACCACACTTAGTCCCCAACTCCAAATCATCTTTGTAAATTGTAAACAATTGCGGTCCCAACACTGATCCCTGAGGCACACCACTAGCTACTGACTGCCAACCAGAAAAACACCCATTTACCCCTACTCTTTGCTTTCCACTGGTCAACCAGTCCTCTATCCATGCCAATACATTACCTGTAATACCGTGCAACTTTTTCTTATGTAGCAGCCTTTGGTGTGGCACCTTGTCAAATGCCTTCTGGAAATCCAGATACACCACATCCACAGATTCCCCGTTGTCCACCATGCAAGTAATGTCCTCAAAGAATTCCACCAAATTAGTTAAACATGACCTACCCTTCATGAACCCATGCTGAGTGTTCCCAATGGGACAATTTATATCTAGATGTCTTGCTATTTCTTCCTTAATGATAGATTCAAGCATTTTCCCCACTACTGAAGTTAAGCTAACTGGCCTATAGTTACCTGCTTTTTGTCTACTTCCTTTCTTAAACAGTGGCGTCACATTGGCTGTTTTCCAATCTGCGGGAACCACCCCAGAGTCCAGTGAATTTTGGTAAATAATTACTAGTGCATTTGCTATTTCCCCCATCACCTCTTTCAGTACCCTGGGATGCATTTCATCAGGGCCAGGAGACTTGTCTACCTTTAGCCCCATTAACTTGCCCAGCATTGCCTCCTTAGTGATAATGATAGTTTCTAGGTCCTCACTTGCTATAACCTTCTTGCCATTAGTTTTCAGCATGTTATTTGGGTCTTCCACTGTGAAGACCGACATGAAATAACTGTTTAATGTCTCAGCTATTTCCTCATTCCCAGTTATTAAATTGGCCTTTTCATCCTCTAAAGGACCAATATATACCTTCGCCACTCTTTTGCGATTTAGATATTCATAGAAACTTTTGCTGCCTGCTTTTATATTCTGAGCTAGTTTACTCTCATAATTTTTCTTACTTTTCTTTATAACTTGTTTTGTGGTTCTGTTCGCCTTTAAAGATTTCCCAGTCTACTAGTTTCCCACTAATCTTTGCTTTTTTGTTCGTGTTTCTTTTTCAATCTGATACTTTCCTTTATTTCCTTAGACATCCATGGCAGGCTCTCTCTTTTCCTACAGTTCTTTCTTATCGCTGGAATATATTTCTGCTGAGCACTGTGAAAAATTGTTTTGAAAGCCCTCCACTCTTCCTCAATCGACCCACCATAAAGTTTTTGCTCCCATTCTACCTTAGCTAACTCCTCCCTCATTCCTTGATCGTATCCTTTGTTTAAGCACAGGACATAAATACTGGATTTAACCTTCTCACGCTCCATCTGTATCTTAAATTCGACCATACTGTGGTCGCTCCTTCCGAGACGATCCCTAACTGTGAGATCATTAATTATTCCTGTCTCATTACACAGGACTGGATCTAGGATAGCTTGCTCCCTCATAGGTTCCATTACATATTGTTCAAGGAAATTATTGCAGATACATTCTATGAACCCCTCCTCAAGGCTGCCATGACTGACTTGGTTTAACCAATCCATATGTAGATTAAAATCCCCCATGATAATTGCTGTACCATTTTTACATGCATTAGCTATTTCTATGTTTATTGCCCGCCCCACCACAATGTCATTATTTGGTGGCCTATAGACCACACCTATCAGTGACTTCTTCTCCCTGCTATTCCTAATTTACACCCAAATGGATTCAACATTTTGTTCAGTAGAACCTATATCATCTCTCACTACCGTCCTGATATCATCCTTAAAAATCAGAGCAATACCACCTCCCTTACCTTCCTGTCTGTCCTTCCAAACAGTTTGATACCCCTGGATATTTAACTCCCAGTCATGACCATCCTGTAACCATGTCTCTGCAATGGCCACTAAATCATCCCCCTTTGCCATGATTTGCACAGTCAACTCATCCACCTTGTTTCGAATGCTCCGAGCATTCAGATAAAGTGCCCTTATGCCAGTTTTTGCACCTTCTTTTTGGGTCCTATTACCCAACATTACTAACAGCTCTTGTGTTCTCCTTCCCTTTAACTTCTTTCCTAATTTTCAATGGAGTTGAAGCTTCCTCGTCACCTGCTAACCTGCTGTTTGCCTTACATTAATTGTTATTCTCCCTGTACGCTCACTTCTCCCTTCCCGCCTACTTACTAGTTTAAAGTCTGATTAACCACCTTATTTACCCTTTTCGCCAGAACACTGGACCTGGCCCTGTTCAGGTGGAGTCCATCCAAGTGGTATAGATCCCTCCTGTCCCAGAACTGATGCCAGTGCCCCATGAAAAGGAAACCCTCTTTCCCACACCACTCTTTTAGCCACGTGTTTACTTCCCTGATCCTCGCCTCCCTATGCCAATTTGCACGTGGCTCGGGCAGCAATCCAGAGATTATGACCCTTGAAGACCTGTCTAGTAATTTTGTTCCTAGCTTTTCATAGTCCCAAAACAGGTCTTTTTCCTAGTCCTGCCTATATTGTTGGTACCTACGTGGACCACAACAACTGGATCCTCCCCTTCCCTCTCTAGTATGCTCTCAAGCCAGTCAGAGATGTCTCGCGCCTTGGCACCGGGCAGGTAACACACCATGTGGGACTCTCTATCCCCCTGATGATGGAATCCATTACAATATGTCTTTTTGGTCCCCCCTCTTGAATGGCCTCCTTGACCATGGTGCCATGGTCAGTTGACTCATCCTTCCTGCAACCCTGTTCCTCATCCACCCAGGGAGCAAGTGCCTCATACCTGTGGGACAATGTCAAGGGCTGCGGCTCCTGTGTTCTTGTCTGCAGGGTCCCTCTACCTGCCTCACTTGCAGTCACACACTGTTGTCCCTGCCCGCCGATTGAATTAACATTAGTTAATCTACCAGGTGTGACTGCCTCCTGGAACACAGCATCCAGGTATTTCTCCCCTTCCCAGATGGGCCGCAGTGTTTGGAGTTTGGATTCCAGCTCATCAACTTTGAGCCGGAGCTCCTCAAGCAACCAACACTTGCTGCACTTGTGGTCACTGCCATTCTCAATGGGATCAGCTAGCTCCCACATCATACAGCTATGATTGAAAATAAATTGGAGAGAAAGGCATCAAACCAAATTCATACCTCTAAAATTGGCTCTGCCATTTTTTTGCTATTCATATTACTATCCATAAGACCAGTATATAGCTCAGTGTATAGAACTCAGAGCTGAGTGTACAGCAACATTTAAATAAGGTTAAAAAAAATTCTATAACTGAAGAAAAGGCCTGAAGAAAAGAGCTAGTGTGTGTGTTAGAAAGCAAGGTAGTGAGGGTAGTGATTGTATCAAGGTCAACCAGGTAGACCTCATAGAATATGAGTTCCGTAATTGGGGATTTTAATCTGGCCCAATCAGGAAGCCCTGGCTGACAGATAAGAACAGGAGTGTCAGAGGTTCTGTTTACTCTGAGAGCTGGCTCTGAGGGAGCTGGATCAGTGCCAAGGATTCTCCATGTGTAAGTCAAGGGTGACTCGGTGATGGGATACTGGCCTCTGTGAAGTAATTTCAGTAAGAACCCACATTTGTATGGAATGTTTCATGATCTCAGTGTACGTGGGTTCACCAAGTCTTTCAGTGATTGGAAGAATACTTCCTCGTTTTTATACTTTAAGTCCCTTACAGTAAAGACCAATCTTCCTATTTGTACCTACATGTTAATTTACCGTGTTTTGTGCACAAGGACACCTAATCATTCTCACTAATATTTAATAGTTTCTCACTATTTCAATAATATTCTGTTTTTCCAATCTTCCTAGAAAAAAAATTGCATCACATTCCTCATCATTTTAATCCATCTGTTACTTTTATGTCCACTTAACATTCCTATATCCCTTCGCAGGCACTGACTAATCTTTGTAGCTTAAATCTCCTATACAATGTTGTGTCATCATCACCGTAAAAACCTTACGTCCAGTCTTTTCATTTAGGTGATTAGAATGGTTTGTAAGTCATCGAGAATCAAGCACCTATTGTTGCCCCATGCCATTAGTAACAGCTAGCCAACCTGAAAATGATCTTTTTGATCCCATGAGCCCTTAGGTTGTGCAATGAGCTTTTGGATGAAAGCTTGACAAATGTTTTTTGAAAATCCAAATATATCACATTCATGAATTCTCCTTATATCTACCTGCTCGCTACGTCCTAATGACCTCCAATAGGGTATTCAAATACAAATTTCCTTTAATAAGCCAATGCTGAATCTGTCTAATCAATGATTTTTTAAAAGTTGCCTACTGCCACTTTTTCAATCATGGATTCCAGCATCTTCTAAATGACTGATGTCGAACTGTCATTAGTTCCCTGTTTTCTCTCACCAATCTCTCCTGAATAGTGATGCCACATTTAGATGTTCCTATCTGTTAGGTCATTTCAGAATCTAAAGATTTTTTAAAGAACAAAGCCAACACACTTTTATAGCTGCAGCCACCTTTTTCAGAAACTAATGATGCAGGCTGTCAAACCAGGGGATTATTTTACTTTTAGATTCATTAGTATCTCCAGTACCTCTTCCTTTCTAATAATGGTTAAATTTTGTTGGGAGCTTGAATCTCTATATTCCTGATATGCTTATTATTTTCTCTACTGTGAAGACAGGGATAAAAAATAATTTAACTTCTTGGCCCTTTCCTTATTTTCCGTGATAAGGTCACCTGATATGTCTTCTAAAGGATCCAGTTTTACATTTGTGATTCTCTTAAAGGTTCCATTCTTGTAGAATTTCTCACAGTTTCTTTTTATAATCCTGGCTAGTCTACAATCTCATACCATTTTCTATCTTTTTCCCTCAATTTTTGCCCATCATATGCTGGTATCTAAAATTTGTCCAGTCTTCGATCTCATAACTCTTTGCAACATGATGAACTTCTATAATGCTATCCTTAACCTCTTTTGTTAGCCAAAGATAGACTAGTTTTTCATTGATTTTTTCATATCTCATAGCAATCTTGATTTATTGTGAATGACAAAAATTGAATTTTGTTCATTCTAAAGCCATTCTTTTTAATCTAATTTCCAGTAATTTACCATAGCCAACTTTTTCCTTGTATCCATGTAATTCTCATTATTCAAGTTCAGCGCTCTAGTTTCTGACTTATGTATGTCACTCTGCAACTCGGTGCAGAATTCTTTCATATTATGTTCATTCTCTTTCCCAGAAGATGCTTTACTGTGAGATTGCTAATTTCTATCTCATTACATAAAACAAGATCTAAAATAGCCTCTGCTCTGATCATTTACAGTGAAGAAACGGTCTTGAGTACATTCCACAATCAGTTGACCAAAACACTTTTACTTATTTGATTTGTAAAGCTTATGGAAGGTTGAAGTCCCCCATTATTGCCTTTCTTACAAGCTGCTCTTGTTTATTGATGAATACTCTGCCTAATGATAAAACTATTTCAACGGGGCCTATAACTACTCTATCCACCATTTTTGATACGTTTTACTTCTTTTCTCAGTGTAAACTAATTCTGCTTCATCATCTTCCGTGTAAATATCCTTCCTCAGCTTCATAATGAGGACAATCTGCCCATTCTTTTCTGAAAGATCTTTTCCCAAAACTTCGAATATTCTGGAATATTTAATTTCCACCCTTGATCTCCTCTCAAATAAGGGCAAGAAGTTGTGGAAACAAGGGAATTGCCATTTGCTACCCCTTCAGCTATTGACAGTTCACATTGCTTCATTTTGGTAAGGTTGGTAACACCATTGAAAGACTGGAGAATCAGCCACTCATGGCATGACCACCCATGGCCTAGAATTAGCATTAGTTCCCAAACCACAGGTCAGTGATGACAGGAAGGGTATCATGGGGTGAGTAAAGGAGTTTGAGAGGTGGCAATAAGGTGAGGAGGAGGGAAGGGTCAGCAACAAGGGCGGCAGGTGGCTTTCAGAAGGCTCTCTCTTTCTTGTGCTGGTCCCAAGATCAAGGGAATCCCTCCACCTTGTCATAATCCTCCCATGTTAGATGTGCCCTTCTGTGTCAAGGTATACAAGGCAATGGGCCAATTACTGTGAAATAGGATCAGCATAATTAGGTGGCAATTTTTGACTGGTGCCTAATGGCCTAATGGTGCCTTTTTCTGTGCTATAGACCACTATGAACTCTATTTTGAACCGTCCATCCAGGGAGTGGCAAGATGAAACCTTTAACTGGGCAAAAATTGTCATGGATCTATTCAGACCAGTGGGTGGAAAGTGGTGATGTCCTCAACTACTACCATGCTTCCTGATTAAATGCCTCCCCACCACCAAACTCACCACAGAATGTTGCGGCAGAATGGCACAATATTTCATTCTATGTCTTTACAATGGAAACACAGTCAATCCCATTTATCCCAGTGTTATTAATTCAGTTATTTTGTTCTATTGTCAGTTCAAATAAATTGCTTTTGTTTTCATTATTAACATTTTATTTCCTGATTTGACCTTATTCACTACTTCATTATTTCTGTTAATTTTTTGTCACTCCCTGCCTTCCTCTGTATATCTATACTCAAGTTGCTAAACCGTAGTATGATTTTAAGTTTTCCCATTAGATTTATATACTTTCCCTCATTTGAACCTATAGCCCCACCTTCTTAAATTAACCTCCTATCCATCATCATAGTTATTTGATTTTCCAGGACTCTGGTGAGAGACATCCCAATAAAACAACTTCATCTTTCCACTAGCATTAATATGTGTTACTAATTGAAACCCATACCCCACCCTCCATTTATCAGTTTGAAGCAAACATTCAACTATCTGATCTTCTTGATCTTATGCCATTTTTGTGTGGCGTAGCAAACATCTAGAGATTATTTCCTTTCAGATTCTGCTTACCAATTTGAACCACAGCTCCTCAATCTCCAGTTCCTAATTTTAGTTATATTACTGGCTCCTACATGGTCTATATCTAGATCCTCTAATTCCTCTCCAAGTTATCCCTACAGCTGCAAGGAGGTGTCCTCAACCTTGATACTGGGCAAGCAACAAAACTCCCAGAATTCCCAAACTACATTGCAGACAACAGTATCCATTTTCCTGACTGTCCCCAACTATTATCCTGTTCTTTCTCACTGCTCTGCTTGTATAGCTTCCTGTACCGTGGTTCCTTGGTCAGTTTGTTCTTCCATTCTGCAGTCTTTTCTACATCTAAAGGCAACAAGCAACTCATATCTCTTTGATAAGAACAATACAATTGGTGAATTCTTGCCAGCCTAACTCACAGTCACAACTTCCTAACTATGGTCGCGAATATAAATAGTACCACTTCCAAGGAGAAGGAGAGTAACTACCTCTTGTATCAAAGTGTCCGGATAACTCTCCAACTTCTCGGTGCTCCATACATTTACAATTTGGAACTTGTTCAATACCTTGGAGCTAAAGTTCCTAGAAATGAAACTTGCAGGTTTAGCTGTCCAGGTTTGCAATGTTTTCCACAATCTCAATTTCAGCACTGCAGCTGCACTCTTTTCTTAACTTGGTTTCATTCACATATTTAGTTTGAACTTATATATTTAATCACCTTGGCTGATAGTTCTTGATGTTTTAAGATTAATTTCATTAGCTTGTTTAAATCATTCGGTAAATTGACTATTTACATGTGAGATGAAACACTACATATTGGAGGCAAAAGCATTAATCTTTCACCTTCTGTATTGAATTCCAGCTATCAGCGAACTCTCAATGTTTGCACTTAGCCTGCAGTGAACTCAGTTGATGAGCAACTACGACCTGTGCTGCCTATTCCTTTCTATATTGTGGGTTGGAGAACATGCTGAATTTGTCTTTCTATGTCTGAAAGCTCTTGACAGAGTCAGACACCAACATCAAACAAATTAGTACCAATGGCCAATTACTAAAACTAATTTTATGGCTGTCTAATTCCCTCTCAACTATCTGAACTATCTCACTTCCATCAATTGATTATCCTCCAACTTTTCTAAAAGCAAACTGCTTAGTGGTTTAAAGGCACTGCCATTTTTCAATCTCATAACCTGTTCTCATCATTGACCTCCTTCTTTTGTCACAGATTTAAAATAATTGATAGAAGAATCAGAGATAAAAAGAGTTGCTTTTCCACAGCCAAGTGGTGTTATTATAAAGGAATTGGACATACACTTGAAAAGATCAGGCAACAAAGGAAGGGATGGCTGAATGGGACTTGAGGCTGGATTTTATGTTTTACAATGAGTTAAAGAGATGAAACCGGAAATGTGTGGTCTGATTTTTTCCAGCCATTGCCTTTTCAATGCATTGAATTAGATGGCCAATTAGTGGTGGCTCAGCAGGAGTGACACCAGTTGGCATTGTGAAGGGGGACTCTGTCCTTCTGGCATCTAGGGTGGACGTCTTGCAGAAGAGGGGTTAGGGCATGATCTTAAAGTCAGTACCCTTCTAACAATTTAAAGACCCATTTCCCTCTCATTTCTCCCTAAGCTTTTAAAGGCTGTCATGATAGTTACTCAAATCCACTGACAACTACATCATGCCACTTTTGCAGACTGTGTTGTTTCATGCAGCCATGATGCCTTTTACTGGTCTTTTCACTCATCTGTGTGCTGCCTCCTCATCCCTGAGGTAACGCCAAATGCAACCACTATTCTTTGCAGTTAACCAACCTACAAGTTGTAGTTGTTTGGCTTTTTAACAAGCTCAGTAGTTTGTACATTGTTCATTTTCAAAGGGCACGTGAGCTGCAAATGTTGGCACCCACATACTTTCATCGGATAATGGCGAGATGAAGTTGTTGCCAAAATGTCATCACATTGTATTTGAGGTAAGTGTGGGTTTGAGGGACAGGGGAAGCAATGACAGCAAAATCCAGCACTTGGCATCCAAAGTCTCTGCAGCTAGTATCTGATTTCACATTAAAAAACAGAGGCAGAAAATGGGACAGTATCCAGGAGTACTGTGGAATAGTCAGGGCTAGAAGTAATGGTACAGATGAGGAGTTTGTTGTATGATGTATTCATCAGGAAAAGAGTCATATGCAGTTTATGCTGAAGCACCATCCAATCTGCAATTCAATACACCCGCAGATCGTGAACGGGGAAATTTGAGACTAGTTAGCCTGCAGATGGAGATACCTACCTCTAGTTAGTAATAGGGTAATAAATAATAATAGGATACGTAGTTACTGTTGGATATTAACCTAGAAGCTGATATCAAGGACAAGCGGCTCATTAATGGCTCCCCACATTTCTGCTGTGTCTACAACTCTTCAGAGACTGCAGCAGTCTGTGTCTGTGTAGCAAGACCTGCGTAACATTTCGGCTTGGGCTTACATGTAGGAAGTACAATTTGCCCCACACCAGTGCTAGACAATGACCAGTTAATAAAAGAGAATCTAATCATTTCCCCATGATGTTTGATGGGATGATCACCACTGAATTTCCATTATCAACATCTGTGAGTTCTGATTGAACAGAAACAAAACTAGACCCGCCATCTAATTACTGTCGTTACAAGGGTGGAATGGAGTAATAGAGCATGGAAACAGACTCTTCAGTGCCACTCGTCCATGCTAACCTAATCTCCCAAACTAAACTAGCCTCACTGCATTTGGCCCCTATCCCTCTAAACTTTTCAGATTCATGTACCTGACCAAATGTCTTTTAAAATTTGTAACTGTGCCTGCATCTACAATTTCCTCTGGCTGTTCATTCCACCTACAAATCACCTTCTGTGTGAAGCAGTTGCCCCTCATGTCCCTTTTAAATCTTTCTCCTCTCATCTTAAAAATATGCCGACTAGTATTGAACTCTGACACCCCAGGGAAAAGACCTTTGCTATTCATCTTATCTATGCCCCTCTGACTTTATAAAACTCCATAATGTCACCCCCCCAAACTCCTATGCTCCAGTGGAAAAAGGTCCCAGTCTATCTAGCCTGTCCTTGTAACTCAAACCCTCCACCCATAAACATTCTGGTAAATCTTTTCTGAACCCTCTCCAATTCAATAATATCTTTCCTATAACAGGGTGACTCAAACTGTACACAGTACTTCAAAAGTGACCTCATCAAAGTCCTGTACAACCTCAATGTGATGTCCAACTCCTACACTCAATGATATGAGCAATGAAGGCAAGCATGCTAAATGCCTTTTTAACCACCCTGTCTACCTGTGATGCAACTTTCAAAGAACTAAGTACCTGAATCCCTAGGTCTCTTTATTCAAAAATATTACCCAGGGTCCGACCATTGAGTGTATAAGTTCTGTCCTCATTTGTTTCACCAAAATACGACAGTTCACATTTATCCAAATTAAACTCTATCTGCCACTCTTCAGCCCAATGGCCCAATTGATCAAGATCCCTTTGTAATCTTAGATAACTTTCTTCACTGTCAACTATGCCACCAATTGTGGTGTCATCCACAAATGTACTGACTGTGCCTCCTGTATTCTCATCCAAATCGTTTATATAGGTGACAAACAACTGTGGATCCAGCAGTGTTCCACAGGATTCCTGTTGAACACTGCTGGTCACATGCCTCCAGTCCAAAAAACAACCCTCCCACCATCACCCTCTGTCTCCTTTCAAGCCAATTTTGTATCTAATTGACAAGATTTCCCTGAATCCCATGTGACCTTGGGTAGCTCGTGGCTCAGTGGTTAGCACTGCTACCTCACAGTCCAGGGACTTGAGTTCGATTACATCCTCGGGTGATTGTCTGTGTGGAGTTTGCACATTCTTCCTGTGTCTGTGTTGGCTTTCTGCCGGGTGCTCTGGCTTCCTCCCACAGTCCAAAGATGTGCAGGTTAGGTGGATTGGCCATTCTAAATTGCCCATTGTGTTTAGGGACGTGTAGATTAGGTGGGTTGTAGGGGGGGTGGGTTTGGGTGAGATGCTTTGAGTGTCAGTGTGGACTTGTTGGGCCAAAGAGCCTATTCACACTTGGTAGAATTCTATGAACTTTACTAATCAGTCAACATGCAGAATCTTGTCAAAGGCTTTACTAAAGTCAATGCAGGCAATGTTTACCACTCTGACCTCATCAAGCATTTTGGTTGTCCTCAAAAAATTTAACCAAGTTCATGAGACACAGTTTCCCATGCACAAACCCATGCTGACTATCCCTAATTAGTCCTTGCCTGCCCAAAAGCATGTAAATCCTATCTCTCAGAATCCTCTCCAACAACTTATCCACCAATGACATCAGACTCACTGGTCTATAGTTCCCAGGCTTCTTCTTACAGTCTTTCTTAAATAAAGGCACAACATTAGCCATTCTCCACTCTTCCAGCACCTCACTCATGGCTATAGGTGATACAAATATTTCTGCTAGGGGCACTGCAATTTTTTTCCCTAACTTCCCACCATGTCCTCAGAATCTACCCGCGTTTTTGTTTTTTTAAGACCTCCAAAACCTCCTCTTTTGTAATGTTGTCTGTTTTCAAGACATCAATATTTATCTTCCCAAGTTCCCTACTCTCCATGTCATTCCCAGCAGTAAAAACTAACGTGAAATATTTGTTTAGTATCTCTCCCATCTCCTATAGCTCCAAATGTGGATAACCTTGCTGATTTTTAAAAGGGTCTATTCTCTCCTGAGTTACTCTTTTGGTCTTAATGTACTTGTAGAATCTTGTTGGATTATCCTTAAGCCAAAGCCATCTCATATTCTCTTTTTGCCCTCCTGATTTCTCTCTTAAGAATGCCCCCTACATTCTTTATACACCTCAAGAGAATCACTTGATCCCACTTGTCTATACCTAACATATGCCTCCTTCCTATTATTGACCAGAGCATCAATACTTTTATTCACCCATTGTTCCTTACTCTTACCAGGCTTACCCTTTCCACTACATCAGATAGATAACATAATGCCTCTGAACTCTTATTATCTCACTTTTGAAAGCCTGCCACTTACCAGTCATCCCTTTACCTGTGAATAGACTGCATCAATCTTGAAAGTTCCTGTCTTGTGCCATCAAAACTTGCCTTACTCCAATTAAGAACTTTAACTTTTATACAAGGCCTTTCTTTTTCCATAACTATTCTAAGACTAACAGAATTATGATTTCAGGTCCCAAAGTGCTCCCTCACTACACTTTGATCACTTGCTCTGCCTTGTTTCCCAAACAAAGGTCAAGTTTTGCTCCTTTTCTAGAATGTACATCTTCATATTGATGAAGAAAATTTTCTTGAACACATTTAACAAATTCCTCACTATCTAAGCCCTTAAGACTATGGGAGACTCAGTCTATGTTTGGGGAGTTAGGTCCCCTACTATTGCAGGTTTATTATTCTTACATATATTTGAGATCTCTCTACAGTTTCCTGCTGACTACTGGGGGCCTATGGTAGAATCCCATCAAGGTGATCATCTCTTTCTTATTTCTCAGTTCCACCCATATAGCTTCACTCTATAATCTAGACCTTAAGACCATAAGACATAGGGGTAGAAATTAGGCCATTCAGCCCATCGATTCTGCTCTGTCATTCAATCATAACTGATAAGTTTCTCAACCCCATTCTCCTGCTTTCTCCCCGTAACCCGTGATCCCCTTGATAATCAAGAACCTATCTAATCCTCTGGTTTTCCATGACCCTTTGCCACATTATATGCTTTCACTTTTGCTTGTCCCTGACTTCCCTAGTCAGCCATGGTTGCCTCATCCTCCCTGTACCACGCTACTTTTCCCTAGGGGTGAAATTTTGCTGTGTCTCCTGAATTACTCCTAGAAACTCCTACCATGCTGTTCCACTGTCTTTCCTGCTAGGATCCTCTCTCAGTCAATTTTGTCGAGCTCCTCCCTCATGCCTCTGTAGTTGCCTTTATTCAGCTGTAATACCATTACGTCTGATTCTGTGTTCTCCCTCTCAAATTGCAGAGTAAATTCAATTGTATTATGATCACTGCCTCCTAGGGGCTCCTTAATTTTAAGCTCCCTTATCAAGTCTGCCTCATTGCACAACACTAAATCCAATAGTGCCTGTTCCCTAGTGGGCTTCACCACAAGCTGCTCCAAAAAGCCGTTTCATAGACATTCCACAAGTTCCTTTTCTTGCAATCCACTACCAACCTGATTTCCCAGTCCACTTGTACATTGAAATCCCCCACGATCACCGTAACTTTGCCTTTCTTACACATCTTTTCTACCTCCTGGTGTATCTTGCGCCCCAGCTCCTGATGACTGTTTGGAGGCCTGTACATAATGCCAGCTATGTTGTTTTTTATCTCTGCAGTACCTCAACTCTACCCATACAGATTCTATACCATCTGACCCCACTTCATTTCTTACTATTAATTTAATTTCATGTCTTACTAATGAGGCAACCCCACCCCCTCTGCCCACCTGCCTATCTTTTCGATAGGATGCATATCATTGGATATTCAGCTCCCAATCCTGATCCCCTTGCAGCCATGTCTCCATGATGCCCACCACGTCATACCTGCTAATTTCGATCTGCTCCATATGCTCATTTACCTTCCTTCTTATACTGCGTGCATTCAGATATAACACTTTCAGTCCTGTATTAACCATCCCTCTTCTCATTGCCATTTGTTTATCCAGTGTGTTTGTTCCAAACACTTTGTCCTATTTGTGTCTGTGCTGGAGACTTTAATAACCTCTCCTGAGTTCTCCTTTCCTGTCATTTGTGTTCATATTTTTCCACCCAGTTGCCCTACAGATGTTAACCTGCTGCGTTGTTCCCCACTGGGGGATGTTTTACCCTTCCCTTCCCCCCAAGCTTTCTAGTTTAAAGTCCTCTTGACCACCCTATTTACCCTTTTCGCTAGAGCATTGTTCCAGCTCAGTTCAGGTGGAGACTGTCCCAACAGTACAGATCCCTCCTGTTCCAATACTGACACCAGTGCCCCATGAAAAGGAACCCCTCATTCCCACACCACTCTTTTAGCCATGTGTTTACTTCCCTTATTCTCATGTCCCTATGCCAATTAGCATGTGGCTCGGGCAGTAATCTAGAGATTATGATCCTTGAGGACTTGCTCTTTAATTTGGTTCCTAGCTCCTGATAGTCCCTGAACAGGTCCTCTTTCCTATTTTTGCCTATTTTGTTTGGTCTGACGTGGACCACAGCAACTGGATCCTCCCCCTCCCACTCCAATATTCTTTCAAGCTGGTCAGAGATAGCCCTTACCCTGGCACCAGACAGGCAACACACCATGTGGAACTCTCGATCCTGCTTACAAAGGATACTATTTATTCAGAAATCTCTCAGAAATATCCTCTTTAGGCACAACAGTAATATTTTCCTTAATCAAAAATGCCACTCCCCTCTTCGCTTGTCTCTCTTTCTATCTTCTCTATAATATCTAAACCCCAGATATTGAGCTGCCAGTTCTATCTGTCTCTCAGCCATGTTTCTGTAATAGCTATGATATCCCTTCCCATCTTCCCCAAACATGCCCTGAGTTCATCTGCCCTTACCTGTAAGACCCCTTGCATTGAAATAACTGCATTTTAATTCTTCAGACTTATCTCAGTCTCTGACTTGCTTTTGCCTGCCTTTTCTAATAAACTTGCTCTCTTTAACTTTGGAACCATCCTCATCTGTCTCTCTATTCTCACTTCTACTTAAGATCTCCCCACCTCCTCCCTTATCATCAGTTCAAAGCTCCTGAGTTGCACTAGCAAATCTCCCTGCCAGCATATTAGTCCTCCTGCAGTTCAGGTGAAATCTATCCCTTTTGAACAGGGTTCATCCACCCCATGATGCAACAATCTGAATTTCTGCCCCCTGCACTAGCTCCTCAGCCATGCATTCATCTGCCCTATCTTCCTATTCCTACTCTCACTAGTATGTGGCACTGGAGTAATCCAAAGATTACCACCTTTGAGATTCTGCTTTTTAACCTCCTACCAAACTTCCTTTATTCACTCTACAAACCCTCAATCCTTTCCCTAATTACATTATTCTTACCAAGGTGTACAACAACATCTGACTTCTCATTCTCCTCTATTACAGTGAGGTGCAATTGCTTTGAGATGTCCTTGACCCTGACACCAGGGAAGCAACAGACCATCTCGAATTCTCGCTCATGGCCACAGAATCTCCTGTCTTTGTCCCTGAGTGGAGATTCCGCATCTCATTACTCTTTCGATACTTGACAAACAACGCTTCACTGAAAATTCATCCTTGGTTGCCAAGATCAGGCTGCCACTTGTATTTTCCTCTGAGAGACGATCCCGTCAACAGTACCCAAAATGGTAGATCTGTTTGAGAGAGGAATAGCCACAAGAGGCTCCTGCACTATCTTCCTACCTCCCCTGAAAGTCACCACCTACCTGACTGAACCTGTGGTGTAACCACCTCTCTAAATTTATTTATCACGGCTTGCAGACTGATTGTTGCTGACATACAATGAACATAGAACATAGAACTGTACAGCACAGAAATGAGCCCTTCGGCCCGTAGTGTTGTGTTGAACATGACTCCAAATTACATTAATCCCTTCTGCCTGCCCTTGATCCATATCCCTTCATTCCTTGTATGTTCGTGTGTTTATCTAAAAGTCTCTTAAATGCCCCCATCGTATCTGACTCCACCACGACTCCTGGCAGTGCATTCCAGACTCTTACCACTCTCTGTGTAAAAAATTTTCCCCTCACGTCTACTTTGAACTTTCCCCCTCTAACTTTAAATGCTTAAATGCCCCCTAGTTTTAGACATTTCAACTCTGGGCAAAAAAGATTCTGACTGTCAACCCTATCTGTGTATCTCTTAATTTTATAGCTTTCTATCAATTCTCCCCCCAGCCGCTGCCTCTCCAGAGATAACAACTCGAGTTTTTCTAGCCTCTCCTTATGGCTCATACCCTCTAATCTAGGCAGTATCCTGGTAAACCTCTTCTGCACCCTCTCCAGAGCATTCACATCCTTCCTGTAATGTGGCAACCAGAACTGAACGCAATACTCTGTGTGGCCTAAACAAATACTTAGAAAGCTGCAACAAGACATCTTGACTCTTGTACTGAATTCCCCACCAATAAAGGCAAACATGCCACATGCCACCCTGTCTACTTGTGTGGCCACTTTCAGGGAACTATGAATTTGAATGCCAAGATTCCTCTGTACATCAATGCTGTTTAAGGTTCTGTCACAAACTGTATACTTTTCCTTAACATTTGATCTCCCAAAGTGCAGTACCTCATACCTATCCAGATTAAACACCACCTGCATTTTCTCCACCCATATCTGCAACTGATCTATATTCCACTATCATTCTAGACTATCCACAGCTTCACAATCTTTGTATCATCTGCAAACTTACTAACCATCTACATTTTCATCCAAGTTTTTTATATATGTCACAAACAGTAGAAGTCCCAGTACAAATCCATGCAGAACGCCACTAGTCACAGACCTCCAGCCTTAAAAACACCCTTTCCAGACTACCCTCTGCCTTCTATGGGCAAGCCAATTCTGAACCCACATGCCAGCCATGCCTCTTAATCTTCTGGATGAGCCGACCATGAGGGACCTTGTTGAAAGCCTTACTAAAATCCATGTTGGCAACATTCACTTCTCTACCCTCATTGATCGTCTTTGTCACCTCCTCGCAAAATTCAATCAAGTTAATAAGACATGATCTGCCCACACAAAGTGCTTACTGTCCTTAATTAGGCCATGCTTTTCCAAATGCTCATAAACCCAATCCCTAAGAATTCTCTCCAATAGCTCCCCAATCACTGATATGAGACTCACGGTTCTATAGTTTCTTGGCTTATCACTATTCCCCGATTTAAATCCTGTATTCTATGTCCTGAGACGTAAAAGAATCCTGTGAAAGGTAATCCACCTCCTGCCTTTCCAATGCTTGTCCACCTTGTACAAGGTCCAAGTCAAGAGTGTGATAGAATACAGTCAGTTCTGCTATAACACATGTTTCTTCACCATGAATTGGCTTTAACACAATTGAAGGATTTAGACCACTATTTGTAGAAGGCGAACTTTCCCTACCTCTATTGGCTATAATACGATTCCGGCTCCAGTAGTTTAGATGGTACGGCTATTGCACAATTTTCTTACAACGCAAGATCGGACAAGAACGGACCTATCACATTATATCAGAACCAACAGTACTTTTCATTTTCCTGGATGAGTGAAACTGCAACGACACTCAAAACTCGGCAATATCCAAAGCAAAGCAACCCACTGAAATGGTGCTTCATCCACCACATTCGCCATCCACTCAGCAGTGTACACTATCAACAAGATGCACAGCAGTAACTCACCAAGCTTCCTCTGTTAGCATGTTCTAAACCCACAAACTTTACAACCTAGAAAGACAAGGGCAGCAGATAGATGAGAATACATTATCTGCAAGTTTCCGTCCAGGTCACAAACCATCGTGACTCAAAACTATATCATCATTCCTTCACTGTATTGCATCAAAATCTTGGAACACTCTTCCTAACAGCATTCTGGGTGTTCCCGTACAGTTCAAAAATGTCAGCTCACCACTACCTTTTCGAGGGAAATTATTGGTAGCCATTAAATGCTGAAAGCCAGTGATGCTCATTTTGCATGAACAATTTGACACAAATAAATTATTTAACTCTTTTGAGAATAATTTGATTCAATTTCATCGAAATGCATAATTAAAAGAAAAGGTTAAAAAGACACTTGCAAACTTTACAGATTTTATAACAAAACTATATTCCTGAATACTAATTGAAGAGTTTGTAGAACACCAAATTTAAAACAAGCATGAAATTATACATATTTAAAATACTTGCCTGTTGATCAGTGCATTCAAGAAGAAATGGTAAAAGACATTATGATTCCTAGTAGATTTGAAATCAGAGGCAGTAGGAACAAAACACAAGATTTGATCTCATGGAGAAAACAGTTCCAAAGATATGGAATTGTTACAAAATAGAAGATGGAAGAAAAAAAAATTCATATGATCTGAGGCTCGGTAGATCTTAGAGCTGATGCCCTAAATTACCAGAAAATAATAGATGCAGATACTTGTGATGATGTTACAAAAGCTTTTGACAATTACTTTAAATAAAAACAAACATAATTTTGGATAGAGATAACACAGTGTGGAGCTGGAGGAACACAGCAGGCCAGGCAGCATCGGAGGAGCAGGAAAGCTGACGTTTCGGGTCAGGACCCTTCTTCAGAAATCATCCCTGAGTTTAAATGTCACGTCCTGAAGGATTGAAGTGATGTGAGAGTTGAACTGACAGCAGTCCTCATGATGTGGTGAGGATGGTGGTTAGCTGATGCTGATTTGTGTGGACGAAATGCCAAGGAGGATGGTGGCCGTGGAGCATGCAGTAATGAGGACATTGTGGATGAAGGACCAGAGAAACCAATGGCCAGCTGCATGCACCAGTTAACTTCTCTGACTTTCATGTCAGGAATTTGTGCTGTTTAGTTTCTCAGGAAGGAGAGAAGATTTGGACACAATATAGAATGAAGAGGGTTGAACTGATGGAAATAAGGTAGTCCCCATTCAATAGCTGAATGGTGAATTTACCATTTAAAGCTTAAGTGGGGCAGCACGGTGGCTCAGTGATTAGCATTGCTACCTCACAGCGCCAGGGACCCAGGTTCAATTCCAGC
>JAHRHZ010000009.1:7031318-7061404 GCA_024137785.1 Ginglymostoma cirratum
TCAGATTTTCTGAAGAAGGGTCCCGACCCGAAACGTCAGCTTTCCTGCACCTCTGCTGCTGCTTAGTCTGCTGTGTTCCTCCAGCTCCACACTGTGTTATCTCAGACTGCAGCATCGGCAGTTCTTACTATCTCACAATTTTTTATAGACCACATTTAACAGAAGTGTTCATCTTCCAGGAGAATCTATGAACATTTTCTTCAGTGACTTCTGCAAATTAGTTGAAGCCTGTGAAGATTGAGCTATGCAATCAGAATTCATAACATCTGGAATTGTAGACATTTTTGATTAGTATTTATTCGCGTTTTCACAGTCCAAGGAAGAGTTAATATTAGAAAAAACTTATCCAATGCGTGTTGGAACAATGATGGACAAATCCTGCAAGATGAACAGCCTTACCATAGAAGGGCAAGAAAACCTATTAACTTTACAGGTACATACACTCTGAATAGATGCAAGACAAGCCAACACAAAACACAGAGAAATCATCAGATACTAAGCGTTAGTATCAACACTGTGGAACAAAATATCTTCACAGGCAAAGGGAGTGTCTAGCAATGTCATAAAATCCTTTTCTGAGTAAAAACGTTAGCCACTTCCAAAAAGATATGCAGAGGTCAGATCAATTAAATAACAATGGAAGTATTGGTGGCTACCAAGAGCTCTACACAATAGATTACCACCTTCATTGAAAGAGATACCTACATTTAAAGATCTGCATCCTTTGGATGGCATTCAGAGGGAAAATAGGAGGTGCATTGAAAACAATAATGGCTGAATCCATCATATCAATAGACATAACTTACCTCAAGTTTGAATCAGGAGCGACTGTCACTGCATTATCTGACAAAATTCTATGTTTCAAGAACATAAAAGCTGCATCTACAGTTGAAATGTGCGGAACGGGAAAAATGACCTCCAAGGTTAAAGAGATTATATTTGTGATGCTAACCAATACAGCATGCTAGAGAATGCAAATGACGTCCAGAATCAACATATCTCACTCTTGAGCAAAGCTGTGTTTTTTTTGTCTTTACACTCCAAAATTTGTTAATGAAATTCAACCAAATGAGAAGAAAAATATCTGGGGATTTGGAAAGAAGTCAGCCAGTTGAAAACAATGTAGACTTTCCAAGAATAATGGCTGAATCTAAAAAGCAGATTGCGTTTGATGCAACCAGCATACTGATATTCAAAATTTGTTTCACATTACTAGCTCAGATGATATCGTAGATTTAGCAGGGTTGGAGAAAATGTTTTCTATCCCAGTATCATCAGAAGACAACCATCAATAAAGCTTAGTGGAATGATCAAATGCAACAATTGACGTTGAACATTGCAATCTATCTATCTTATTGGTGAACTTTTAAACGTAAACACTGATAACACTCATCAAACAATGTCATCCACAAGAATTGAAACAGAGACATTTTACATTTACTACAAAGGCAAAAATAAGCAGACACTTCTTTTTGAGATCAAAGTTCTCTGGATATGTGAAAGGACTGACAGAGACATCTGAGATCTACAGAATCTTCTGTTAAATTCAGTCAAGAAGTGAAAACGATTTTTCAGTGTAGGAAAGAAAGCAAAACCAAGTATACAGCCATCTTCAAGGCACTGCACAGCCAGTCTTCCAAGGCTGATACAATTAAACTCTAGTCCCATTGTTAAACCTTCAGAATAATTGAACTTATTAAGTAAGAAAGTAGTAAGAAGAAGTGACAGCAGTAAAGATAAAAAACACAGGCATATTTTTGTGAAGGAGATATAATGTGCATCTTTATTTAGGGTGGGGTCAAGGAAGGTAAGGAGATATTGTATAAGGTAACAGTTATAAAAGGTTAATCTTTGACCTATGCTGAATCTTTACCCATTCTGTTGTACGTAATACAGCCACTAGCCAAATACTGGGCTAGTTTTGAATCAGTCGGACTCCATCACAATGTCCTAGAGGAAGCAAATATATCTTAGCTAACTCTTTTTTATAATAGTTAACATGACTAAAAGTTTGTGTAACCTGTGTTATGTCATCGACCACACATTGTGAAGGGCAAGGTTCATTTCTGCTGAGAATTATTCATGGCCCATACTCCACCACAGACTACTGGACAGCCCATTAGACTAACATAGGAAGGAGAATTGGCAACAGCATTCTGCCCCAGCAAAAGTCACCAATTGTTGGTATCCAGGCCATCTCATGACCAGTAGAACAGATCTCATCAACAGGACACTTGTGGAAGGGTGGAGTTGGAAAATATTAGAGATGGAAGTAGGTGATCTTTGCAATAGCAGGAGAGTGATCAGAAACCCATCTTGATGTCAGATATGCCAGTAAGTTTTTGAAAATGATTCAGCCTCAGAGTTAACTGAAAGAGTTAATCAGTGATTAATGAATGGAGTTTGTGGTCAGAATAAAAGACAATTGTTTCCAATTTCCCTCTGTTTACTTGTAGGAATTCATTGTTTATTCAGGACTAGATGTTGGACAAGTAGTTTGCTAATTCATCAAGAGCACAGGATTGACAGCCCCTGTAGAAGTACTTCTGAGTCGCATCATTATTTAGGCGGAAACTGACTCTGTATTTTCAGATGATATCTCTGAGGGGTAACACGTAGATGAAAGATGCCAAGGATAAATCCTTCAGAGATACCAGAAATGTTTGCAATGTAAAGAAGCATGCAACGTCGCAGCTGAGCAAAGGATTTATAATGAGGCCACCTAGCAAGTGCATTAATAGAAGCAGTTTAAACAAATGGCCTCATGATGAATGAGCTCCAGGAATGGTTATTTGACTCAGGCCTGAAAGTAATGTTGACAGGACTTGCAAGTGTGTTTGGTGTGATAATGGGAAGAGAAGACATTGCAGGCAATTCTCTGTTGATCATAAAAATAGATAAGAATGGAACCAAACTGATGCAATCTTATCAAGTTGGATGACAGCGTGGAGCTGTTGAAGGAAGATTAAAAGTCAATGGAGTCAACTCTCGAGATAGGTCAAAAAGGATCAGGAGGAACAGCTTACTTCTTCGAGTTTGGCGATGGGTGGTGGTTTGCAAGGACTGAGAAGTCAAGGACTAGTTTTTGAGGAGATGGATTATGATGGGCTGGTTGTTGACGATGGTATTACAGAAGATAGGAGTGAAGCTAAATAAAGATAAAAAGGTGAAAAGGAAGATGGGAGATTTAAACCAATCTACTGTGCTTCTGCAAGACTCTTGGAAATAGAATAATGGTATACAATAAAGTGGAGATAGAAAGAATGCTTCATCCTGTTTGTGGGTCCAGAACTACAGGGGGCTGTTTCAAAATTAAGGGTCATGCTTTTAGGACCGAGGTGAGGAGTTTTGTTTTGTCTCTCAGTTGGTTGTGCGACTTTGGAACTGTATTCCTTAGAAGGTGCTGGATATGGGATCTTTGAATGTTGTAATATGGAACTAGATAGATTCTTGTTTGGCAATGGGATCAAAAGTTCTCAGAGTTAGTTGTAAATGTGGATTTCAAAACACTGTCAGATCAGACAAGTAATGGGTTTATAATTTAAGATAGAAATAAATCATAAACCATCGGTCACTCTTCTGAATACAAATGAAATAACCATGGTGCCACTCGGAATTCAACATTTCAGATTGAGGCTAATGAGATATGACACAGGGCAAAAACCAAAGCAAATCCACTATGAAGAATACCAGTAAATGCAGTAAACAAAGCACATTTCCACTTTACAGGGGAGACTAAAGCCTCGATATCAGAATTCACATTGACTCATTGTAGAAAGAAAGGACATTTTGAAGAATAAGAAAGTAACTGGAAGGCTGGTCAGACTATGCATTTACTTATTCCATATTACATCAATACTTGGAAGCAGTGTAGACATATCATCACCTCCCATGACTTTTTGATCTTCAAAACAAAAAGACTTGTGATGCCAAGGGGCGCTTGCAGATGAAATTTGTCAAAGAAATAATCAGCATAATTTGGGCATTATAAAGTATCACATGAGAATGCCGCAGTTAGTGTGGTGGCCAGAGATACAAGGAATAATCAACAATTACATTTCATTTGTGGTGAACAACTATAAGAAGAAAGAATAACTGTTACCATTATGTTTCTCGTCCAGGCTATGGGAGACTAACGGATGGATTTATTTGTGTTCAGTGGCAAGATGTTCACAATTATGACACACAATTACCTGAGGTGGATAGAGGTAAAAGATTTACACAAGATCAGGGCAGAGACAGTGGTTCAATCACCCAGACAATAGGTTCTTACAAATTGCATTTCAGACCTTATAGTCTCAAACAACAGATTTCATTTGAGAAGTTTAAGACATTTGCCCAGAAATATAATTTTATTCATGTCTCAAGTTTAGCCCACTATCCAGAATTAAATGGAAAGACTAAGTGAGGAATTCATACAACCAAGTGTTTTTACTGTATTTATCACATACAAACAGGTGCAATTGCATTGCTCCAAAATTGGAATATTGGGTGTTGGAGTAAGTCACTGGATGTCTGTGACCCTGCATCCCTCAGAGTCATGAGGTGACTTGACAATGGTGGCCACATCTATCTGGCAGAACCAGTAGCTAGAGGGCAGCCTTGGGAAAAGCTCAGACAATGGAGTTGATCAAGATCAACTACCCAGTGGAAGATGTAGGGACAAGAAGTTCACTCAGTGGTACTCCAGCACCTGAAGTGCTGGCATGTCATGGATTGAAAACAGTAGAATCAGACAGCAATGAGAAATCCTGGAGTGACTTATATGTTGTGAATCCTGAAAACGCTTCCAGCATTGGGAGGTCAACTGGAAGATGGCAGAGGGAAGATCTGCCAGGAGGCAGCAACTGAAGTGTCAAGTGCTGACAATTGTATGATTCCTGGAGACCTGACCAACCTGTACACCAATGTGGATGATTCACTACACAGCCTAAACCAGAAAGTATCAGAATGGCTGAGAAAGTCCTTTTGAGAAAATGTTGGATATAACCCCAATCCTTACCATTTGACTAGATTGATAATGTAAGAGGAGATTTCTGCCACTGATGTGAACATTCTAGGCATTGTGGCCCAATCCAGTATGGTGATCACAAAATTGCTTAGTCAACAGTCACTGTGAGTTATGCATAGTTACTGGGACATCAATTCTCAAGAAGGGCTTGTGTTTTTTTCTTTATTCGTTCACAGGATCAGGGTGTCGCTGGCTAGGCAGCATTTATTGTCCATCCCTTTTTGCATTCCAGAGTCAACCACATTGCTGTGGGTCCGGAGACACTTGTAGGCTAGATCAGGTAAGGATGGCAGTTTCCTTCCCTAAAGGACATTAGTGAACCAGATGGGTTTTTCCAACTATCAACAATGGATTCACGGTCATCATTAGACACTTAATTCCAGATATTTTTAATTGAACTCAAATTCCACCAGCTACCGTGGTGGGATTTGAACCCGGGTCCTCAGAACATTATCTGGGTCTCTGGATTAATAGACCAGCAATAACACCACTAGGCCATCGCCTCCCCCTAAATGGAGCAGCGTAATGGGGCATCAGGCAGCAGTTGCCAATGTTAAAGGAAAGCCCAAAGCAGAGAAACTCTATCAGTTACGTGGATCTGCTCAGGAGGGAAAAATGTCTTTATCAAAGATAAGTCTTATGGAGAAAAGAAGAGATAGACAAGACTTCCTCAACTCATGGTGAGCTCCAGAGAAGTATTTGCTAAGTGGCAAATTAGGTTAAAGTATGGGTTCATAGAAATGAAGTGGCAGCCATTTAAGGAGATGTTTCAGAATCCAGAATGGATATGTTCAAATGACAAAGAAAATGCCCTAGTGATAGACCCACCATTCATGGTTAATGAGAATGGTAAACATAGTATCAAATTTAAAGAAAAGGCATGTAAATGAGCAAAGAAAAGTGATGCGTCAGAAGATTAAGTGCAAGAAAGACAAGGACTGACTAAGAAATGAGGGAAAAGAGTCGAGGAGAACATAAAGAAGCATAAAACACATAGCAAGAAGATATAAGTTCGGTGCCCATAAGTTTTCAAACAGTTGGGCTCAAAGGAATATCTTAAAGGAGGAAAGTGAAGTATAGAGGTACAATGCTATAGTGTGAATCTCTGTCTTAAGGTCCTGGCAACTGCAGCCATAAACATTAATGTGAACATTTTAAAATGTGGTGTTCAACAGGTGAAAATTAGATGGATACACATATTTGAGAGGATGATGGAGTGAAGGTGAATACAGACTTAAGAATGGTGAGCCGTGTAAGAATTTGAAGAAAACGCAGAGAGTTTTAAAGTTAAGACATTGTTTGATTAAAGGCCCAAGTAGATCAGCAAGCACAGGGTGACAGGTGAAGAGCAATTGGTGCAAGCTGGGACATAGGCGGCAGAGTTTGGGATGACATCACATTTTCAGAGGGCAGAAAATGAAAGATGAGCCAATGTTCCTTCAAATACTCTTCTCTGTTATGATCTGTTTATAGGGGCCAATAACTTATTACTAAAGTTGATGAAATTAGGGATCCCAGCTGGTAGAAGAAAACAAAACCCGAAAGATTCTATGGTTATAAACAAACACGTTTCTCCTTTTCTCAACCTCTCCCTTCTGTGCACGTAATTTACAACCAGTCTCCAGCGAACATTCCCAATGTATTACAGAGCAGATGAGAAACACTAATTTTCCAGGTCCTGGATGAGGAGGAACGACCAGGCTCCTGGGTAACATCACCTTTGTTGGTCGCAACAAGGTTGGTTTAAAAATGATCCCCTCCCTTGTGGATACCTTTCTCCCATGCCAACTTAATTATGTTTTAAAAGGAGCCAATTTAACTGGGTTTGAGTTAACAAAACATTGGGTTTGCTAGTTTCTAAATGCAGGAAATAATTACAATGCAACATGCACGAGCTGATTAGAAATGTGAAAAGAGTCCAAAAATGATAAAAGATGATGTGGATGCTTCTCTGTTGCACAAAGAGGAGATGATAGGACATTGTAGCTGTTACGTTAGGTGATACAGATAGAACCAATGCTATTGCTAGTGTGCAGTTCATTAAGATACATGGTTTTGCAGGCCAGCTGAAAGGCCTTTCTTCTGCTTCCTTTACTCTCACTTGCTTTCTGATTTCCAGCAAATAGAAACTTCCTGTCTTTTTCAACCTGCAGCCCTGGATATCCTGAGCAACAGCCCTCATAGCTCACACTTTCACTCACGAGCACAAACAGATCAGGGTTAAAAGTGACATTTCATCTATTCTTGAAAATGGGAAAACACATGCACGCCTCTTAGCCAGACTCTTCTCTTTGCTCCCATCATGTTCAAAGTCTGATTGCAGTTCAGTTTATAACACATTTGTCCTTTTGGGATTAATTAGTTAAGGTTTCTTAACATGTGTATCATTCCAGGAACTTCCTCAAGGCTGAAGACAGACCTTCCAGACAAATTAACATTGCTCAGAATTGAAGCTGTCATTGTTTTTTAGCTGTATGTTCTCTCTGTTGAGAAAAAAACCGTAAGTTTTAATGGAGGTCCAGACTGTCCTCTACTATTCTTAGATTATCGTCCATCATCACACGCCTAGGTGCCTCTGTCCTTTGCATACTCATTTAAATTGTGGCACTTTGTATATATATCCTTTACCTGTGCCTTCTGAAAAAGGTTCATTGTGTCACACTTAAATGTAATTTGCCACACACCTGCCTATTCTACTAGTCCCAAGTCTCATTGCAGTTGATGAGGACCACTTTCAGCCAGGTACACTTTATGTTTGATATTATTGGCATATTTTGAAATGTTACTCTATCTTCGTAGGGTGATCTGAATTAGGAGCAGGAGCCCATCTGTCACCTGCCATTCAGTAGGATCCTGGATAATTTGATTGTCATCTACATTCCACAATCCCACCTAATGCTGTTATCCTTTTACTCCCCTGTTAGTCAAGAATCATCTGCCTCTGTCTTAAAATTATTGAATGACTCTGCTTCTAGTTTTCTCTGGAGAAGGGAATGCCAAAGACTTAATTTCTCCACATTCATATCTTATTGTGAGGTTGCTTTGTTTTAAATCATGTCCCCTTGTTCTAGTCACTTCAACAAGAAAAACATCCGATCAGCATGCAACCTGAAATGTCACCTCAATATTTTATGTTTTCATAAGATCACCCGTCATTCTTCCAAGCTCCAATGGATACAGGATCAAGCTCTTCAAATTCCTTAAGACACTCCATTGCATACATCAGTCCAATTAACTTATTTTCTGAACTGTTTCTAATGCATTTATATCCTTTCTTAAGTAAGTAGGTCAAAATTATACACAATACCATGTAGGTTAATCAATTCCTGTACAACTGTAGCAAAACTTTCTTATTGTTACTTGTATTCCAAAGAACAAAGAACTAAGAACAAAGAAAATTACAGCACAGGAACAGGCCCTTCAGCCCTCCAAGCCTGCGCTGATCGAGATCCTCTGTCTAAACCTGTCATCTATTTTCTAAGGGTCTGTATCCCTTTGCTCCCTGTCCATCCATGTACCTGTCCAGATCCATCTTAAAAGATGCTAACGTGTCTGCGTCTACCACCTCCGCTGGTTCCAGACACCCAACACTCTCTGCGTAAAGAACTTTCCACGCATATCTCCGGTAAACTTTCCTCCTCTCACTTTGAACTCATGACCCCTAGTAATTCCATAAACAACAATCTTCCATTTGCCTTCTTGATCACTTGCTGTGTCTGCATGCTAACCTCTTGTGATTCATGCACCACATCTTACTAATCTCTGTCCCTCAGAGCTTTGTAATATCTTTCCATTTAAATAATATGCTTTCTTGCCCTATTCCTTCTATTCTAAAATGCTAATCATTTGTATATAAAAAAAAGGTATGATCATGGCACAGAACTGTGTGGCAAGTTCACTGTCTATATTCCATCAGTCTGGAAAAAAAAAGTACTTTCAAATAAAAAGTCGGTGGTTATGTGTACTCACATGAGCAATAGGTGCCTGTCACCTTGTTATCAATCAATAAAATGGATATAAAAGGGTTTCAAAAGCTCGGGGTAATGTTGGATCATATTCTGATGTAAAATATAGTGGGTGGTAAGTATGCAATTGTGGCATGGTGGTAGTGCTCTTGCCTTTGGTCCAGAAGATGAATTTGCAAATCCCACCTGGCTCCAATATATTTCATAACGTGCCTGAACCGGTTGATTACAATGACAACAAGGGAATGTCACTATCTTTTGTATAAAGTATAATTTAACTACAAAAGTAAACTTGTATTCAGTCACTTTTTTAAAAGTAACTTGTTAGCGTAAACATTTTAAATGCAAATTCTTGTCAGGTTATTCTTTCAGCTAATTTTCAGAGGTTCAGCTGTCCTTTTACAAGTTACCAGTTTCTACCAAGCTCGTAACAAAAGCCACAAAGGCCCATTTTTAATGCAATTCCTATGTTTCATGAAATAAACGATGAGTTGGAGCCAGTTCAGAGAAGATTCACTCGATAAACTCCTAAGATGAATGACTTGTCTCGAATAGAGATTGAGCAGTTTAGGCCAATAATCACTAGAGTTTAGAAGTATGAGAGAATGTGTAATTCAGGTATGTAAGTTGCCAAAAAGGACTGATCGAAGAAGAAGTACAGGGAATGTTTCCCTGTGGGGTGATCTAGAACAAATGATCATAGTTTTAGGTGAAGGGGTGGCAGATTTAAAACAGATGAAGAGGAGGAATTGCTTCTCTCAAAGAGTCATGTATCTGTGGAATTCCCTGCCCCAGAGTGAGACGGGCACCAAGATACTAATTAAATTTGAGGAGGCGAAAGACAGATTTTTAATGAGTTATGGGTTAAGGGGTTATGAGGAGTTGTCAGGAAAATGGAGTTGAGACTGGGATCAGTTATGATCATATTAAATGGCAGAGCAGACTCGAGGGGCTGAATTGGTTCTACTCATGGTTCATATGTCCTTTGAGTTGAGTTACGTGGCAAAAAGAAGCTAGTAAGAAGTAACTAATTGTAGAGTTTAGTGCATCCCACTGACATCCGGCATAATTTCTCAATTTATGGGCATGGGTTAGTACCTAGCACTGAAATCTGCACTTTTCAATAAGTATTTGGTCGAGCTAAGTTTGCATTGGGAGTGCTGATATATTACATTTCTCCTTAAGATCTTCTGTTCCAAAACCACCTTTGGTCTAGATATGCTTTCAAATGTAAAAATATTCCAGAGACTGTATTTTAAAAATCACATGAATGGTTTTCTTTTCATCTATCCATTTTGCCGATTTCACTTCCTTATTCCACACCATTGTTACTTCTTAATAAACAATGTGAAAGAACCAAAGGTTGGGAAGTCAAATCAGAATGTATGAAACTTATATAGTTTTCTTCTCATTTGTCCCTATCATTAAATAGATATTTTAATATGCGGTGTTATTGTTGATTGAGTGCATTTGTGATGATGCTGTGGCTTTAAGAGATGTATTTTGCCTGGTTTCTTTAAGAAAGCGATTGAGTGAGAGGCACTGAGCTGTCTGTGGTAACCTAAACAGCTTACGAAGCCTTTTTTTCTAAGTTGGAACAATAGAAGCAGCCTGGACGGGTGTGGCCACCTCTCAAAGACCAGGATTTCTAGTTTTTTAAAACTTTTAGGTTTAGCTTTAGGCAGAAGCTGCTGGAGTTTTGAAGAAGTAGAAACTGTTTTTCCCCTCTATTTGTTACAGCTAAAAGCTGGGGTTTCTCTTCTTATTGTGGGTGTTGCATGTGAAAAACTCTGATTTCTGAATTTGTCTTTTTGCCTAGGGGTGTGTTTATGGGATGTTACTACATTGGAACAGTTAGTTAGTAATAGTTACTGATCTATTGTTCCATTAAGTTTTCAAACTGACTTAAGTTATTCTAAGTTTTTTTGTTGTATTTTACCAATAGTGTTTGAATAAGTGGTGTTTTGATTAACAAGTAGTTTGACCAATCGAATTGCATCTGAAACACAGCATTTTACATTTGCCTTTGAAATGAGAAAGGGTTATGTTCTAGCCTATATTCTTCATATATTTTGAGGAGGTCTGGTCTGGTCCAAAACATGCTTCAAAAATAATTTGCTTAATGTGAAGCATTAGCATTGTAAATTATGTGATATAAATGAAAATTCTTCCTTTTTTATACTTCCCACATCAAAATGTTTTGCAACCATCTCAATTGCTTCTTCTACCCACATTCTACATTGTGCAAGCATGTTTCAGTGTTGTATTTTCACACAAATGCATAATGTTTGACTGCTTTGAAGTCACTTACAAGGTTAATGGAAAAAGGTGTTGTAACTTCCAAGCTAAAACTGTGATTTTGTTTGCTGTGAACACCCTGGCTGCTGAACTTATTTCCAGCTATTTCCCAATGTCACCCTGCAGAGTAGCCTATATAACTGGAGGGATAGGAATATCTACGCTGGAGTCCAATTGTTTTAGCCTTGACCTCCAGTGAGAAGAAACAGATGCACTCTCCTCCCTTGTTGGCATCAGATGCTGTGTCCTGCTGGGTAAAACCAGACAGACACTGTTAGTGACTGTCACTACTACCTGTCATTAACAGCTTCAGGCCTCAAATGCATATTTTCCCTGAGATGTTCAATTGCACAGTGAACACTGCTGAATGTCTGTCTTGACAGCAAGTGGATCAATGCATATTAACTTGGCCTTTGATCTTGATAGGCAGCACTGCAAAGTGGATGTTTTCCATAAGTGAGAACAGCCTGCCATAAGGTGCAAACAAAGACGCAGGAAAGTAGATGTCACAATTGAAAATGCAGAAACTTACTGTTAAAAGAAAGGCATTGTTTAATGTCTAGAGTATGCAACAAATCAACACATCATTCTTGGTTAAAGCGATTGACCCAGGTTTTCCGATAGCCAGTCATTAATCCAGTGCAGATGGGTATGGGCACAGCAGAATTGCTGTTGAAGCAGGCTCCAAGGGAATTGCTTAGGAAATTGAAGATTCTATTGGGCACTTGGGATCATCCAAAATTTGCCATTTAAAGTTAGAGAATTTGGAGGGTTCTGATGAAATTAAGTAAAATATTTACATCAGAAAACTTAGATGATTAAATACATTATCTAATTTCTAAATAACTATTCAACGGACCCCCATATTTAACTCAACTGCCAGAGCTAAGCCTCATCCAATTGACTTACACCATCAAAACCCAAATGTCACAAATCTATCTCTTCCCCCAGGGTGCCCCAATACAGTCCTTGTCCTCCCTATTCCAAATCCAACCCATGTAAGTTGCCGCCACTCCTTTTTCCCCACTCTGACCCAAAATGCCACACCAGCCACCACACACACACAGACCCCTCTTCTCCAGGACCTGACACCTACCTGTTAAGGACCAGACCAAATCCCCCCAAAACATATCAAGGAGATAGCTTAGACCATTTTTTAAAAAATGTTGTTTAAAGGCAAGTTTAAGGTACTGCTCCAGATGTGATTCAATTTGTCAAATTACTATCCTTTAAACAAAACCCATGTTCTTCTGACACTACTGTTAAAATACAAACAAAGAAAGATGAATTGGAATATTCATCTCCAAAGATATACTTAACAAAATAATATATATTTTAACAACTACTCATCAACTGTTCCAATGTAGCAACATCCCATAAACACACCCTTGGCAAAGGCAAATTCAGCAAAACCAATTCACTCACTTGTAATCTTGAGTCCAGGAGAAAGGAACCCCGAGGGAATGAATCTGGCAGCAGAGAGAGAGTACTCAAGCTGTTTACAACAGTAGAGAGAGAGTTATATCTAGCAGCTTCAACTCCAAAACCCAACTTCAACAACTGAAAGTTAAACTAAAACCTGGGTCTGTATGAGCCTGACTCCACCCGCTCATGCATCCGTCGTCTATTTTTTTTTAAAAGAGCCTATAACTATTTACTATGCTTTCCATGGAGCGGACACTATATCACCAGATTTACAGAACCCCTTTTTCAAGAGAAACAATAGACAATAGACAATAGGTGCAGGAGTAGGCCATTCGGCCCTTCGAGCCAGCACCACCATTCATTATGATCATGGCTGATGGCTGAAACGGGGAGAACAAATCCTTCTTACAGGCAGATATCATCACACACTATTCCCTGTCTCTCAGTAGACCCACCCTAAATGCCTCTGCCCAGCTGGCATCTTATCCTCGAATTGAATCTCTGACAGCTGCTGTCAATATTCCTATTTGGACATTTAAACTGAAGAAGATAGCAGCTGACTGTGGTGAACTTGGGGCATGGTTTGCTTTTGCCCAACAGTTCTGTGTTACATGGGAACTGTCAGAATGAAAATATGACTTAAGTGTTTCTGAAGAGTCCCCATTGGACTCATCTGTCAGAAATGCAGAGCTCTACACTTTCACAAAAACAGAGTGGCAGAGTGGTGATCTGCATGAGATCGCCACTCCTCTGAATGACATCACAAACAAATAAAACTAGGAAGCTTCAAATTGTCGAACGTTCTCAAGCTAACCAAAAATAAACGTGAGAAAACAGTGTAACTTAAAAGCAGCAAAAGCATTATTGGTACTCAGCAAAGTGCAGAATATATGCCAAATTTCTTTTATAAATGCCTCTCTAGCTATGAAAGTTGAAAGGCTGCATCTCCACAGCATAATTTATGCACAGGAAGACACTTAAAATGTAATCAAACATATTTCACAATTTAGTGAGAAGAGAAAAAGCATATATCAGCATAAAGTACCAGATCAGATATTGGTTTGCGACATACTTAAAATTTTAGTCATGCATTTGCAATTCATTCAGCTGTAAGTGGCATTTAGGTCAGGAAATTCCAGTAAAGTGTGTTTTTGCATGAGGCCAGAGAAATTTTATTAAATGGCAGAGATTTTGAAGAAAAGAAGAAAATGGCTGGTCACTTCATAAAAATTGGCACAAGCCATCGATGTAACCTTTTCTCAAACATAATTTCTTAATCTTTTGTATTGTCTTTATGCTGTTGGTTTGGAGTAAGCATTTAGGAAACTCCAGACTGCTATTTATGCATTGTGAATTTATTGCTCATTTACCAAAAGGACGTCTGAGCACAACTGCATCTGAAATGAGCCAACGCAGACTACCCTGGGCAGGTGAAGCGAGCATATAATCATTAATGAAAAGAGACCTCCCCCTTTTTAAACCAGTAGCTATCATATATGGGTAATTTATTAAGCAGTCTCGAGTCTTGCATTGCGCATGTGGGTTAGTGGGCAGGTGAGAGACAGGCAAGTAAAGATATTCAGGTTAAGACTGGTGGTAATCAGGCCAAGGGAATGGGGTGGATATGGGATAGTTCATCAGGTCTGGGAAGTGGGGTGTGAGTACTGGACAGTTGTGCTCAGTTCAGTTATGCAGCCTAATTGTTGCATTACACTACTAATTTCATGTGGAATATTTCCAGGGAAACATTCAGGAAGATTCAGTGTAATAGATTCTTATGCAGTGTTCTAAAAAGTGCACATTGGTCTATTAGAAGTTTAGGCTTTCTGGGCATATAAGCATGTCAGGAAATCCAGGGGATTGCAACAGAACCTTAAATCTAGATATCATTACTCTGGATATCAGAAAATTCAGGCCAGTGATTTCAATTACAGGCAAGAGACTAGTATGGCATAGTGACAGCAAGTTCATCTCCTCCTTTTCTGATCTCCAGCTCCAATAATATTCTAATTGATAAATTACAAATTTCCATTGCTTTTTCAGCTTATACAGTGCTGTTGTACCTAATACAATTCAAAAAGATGCAGTTCTCAATGATTGAAATATATAAAGAGGCACATTTGCATGTTAAGTTATTTTGAAAACTGACCTGATGGGATCTGAGTTAATGGTACTTCTTTCTGCTGTCTTACTTACAGCTGACGCCAGGAACTCACCATGAAAAACAGGCAACCTCAGGAAACCCTGACAGTTCTGAAGGACTGAAGTTTCATCAGCAGCATGTTGTGTACATCCTGGACCTGTTACATCAGCGTCGGTAACGGATAACATACTCCCACATGCCAAGAAATCAATAACGTAATCAGGTGTCACATAGCGGTGCAGCACACTCTTAAAACATTATTGTAGGATAAGGAGTACTGCAAATAGAAAGCCTCCTTGCATTTCTTTTCTGTTGGAACACAGGAAAAAGAGTGGTACATTTGATCGTCTTGAGCCCATTCCTGTTATAAGACCATAAGACCATAAGACATAGGACTGGAAGTAAGGCCATTCGGCCCATCGAGTCCACTCCGCCACTTAATCATGGCTGATGGGCAATCTCTGCCTTGAGATTGGTTAAATCCATGATTGACTTACACCTCATTTGCCCATCATTAACACATATCCCTTGACATCCTTAGGTAAAACACAACATCAGTCTCAAGTGGTGAAATCTTTGGTGAATTCAGTACCTGTAACCTTCTGAAGGAGAGAATTCTAGATTTCTTCTATTGTGATGTGAGGATATACTTCCTGATTCACCCTGAATACTATTCGATTTTTTTATTATGACTTCTGATGAGGAACAACATTCCCTTCAGCTACACCAATGAATCATTATCATTTTATGTGCCATGTAATCATCCCCCAATCTTCTCTACTCAAGAGAGTGTTAGATTAGTTTAAACAACTTAACCTCAATGTATCATTCTGACAAATCTCCGCTTTACCCCTCCAACATGAATGTGTTTCTTGAGACACCATGTCCAAAACAAGAAGCAGAATGCCAAACAGAGTCAGATAAAAGTTTTATTCAACCAAGACATTGCTTCCTCCCTTGATATGACAGATCCCTGAAGTTTTGTTCCTAAAGATGAAACATTTTCCCAATTTCGCATTTTGGTAAAGAAGCTATCAGTTATCAGTTCAGCTTGTTCTGAATTTGTAAAGGGACTCTTTTTCAAACTTGATTTGCTTAAAGGTGAGATTATTGGATTGTCAATGTTTTTTTTTTGCTCCATTTGGCTTTCAAATTTCCATTGTGAGTGCATTAGTCCTAGACAACTTTAATCTTCATGTAGATTGGGATAATCAGGTTGGCAGGCAGAGCCATGAGGAAAATGCATAATATAATCAGGACAGTTTCCTGGAACAGTACATTGAGGATCCAAACAGGGTTCAGGATATTTTTGATCTGGTGATAAGGCAGGTTTAATAAATCATGTCAGAGTAAAAGATCCCCCAAGAAACAGTGATCATGATGTTGCAGACTGTGGCATTCAGTTTGAGAGGGAGGAACATGGGTCAGAAACAATTGTGCTCAACTAGAATAAGACTAGTTACAAAGGACTGAGCATATAGCTGATTGGACCAGACTTGGGAAAGGTGTTTAGCAACAAAGAAAGGTGAGAAAATATGGTGGACACTTATAAATTATTGTTTAAGGCTCATCGAAAAGATAGATGCTAATGAGGAAGGAAGGCTCTAGGAAGGGATAAGCTAACCATGGTTAACCAGGGAAGTTAAGGATAACATCAGATTGAAGGAATAATCATACAAGGTTGCAAATATTAGTGGTAAGGCAGAGGATTGGATAAGTTTAAAAAAAACAACAATTTGAACCCAAGATTGTATCAGAGATAAAAGGTACTGCAGATGCTGGAGAATCCGAGATAACAAGCGTGGGGCTGGATGAACACAGCAGGTCAAGCAGCATCATAGGAGCAGGAAAACTTGATGTTTCGTTTTCTGATAAAGGGTCTAGGCCCGCAATGTCAAGTTTTCCTGCTCCTATGATGCTGCTTGACCTGCTGTGTTCATCCAGCCCCATGCTTGTTGTCAACAATTTGAACCCAAACCATTTTGCTACAGGCAGCAGACTGCCAGCTCCACTGATACATGACAGTCCCTAGGTCATCTATTTTCTAATCAGCCCACTCAAGAGATGTCATTACACACCTCTGAAGCAGTGGGAGTTGAATCCAAATCTCCTGGTCCATCTGTAGGAATACTAAGCCACAAGAGGACCTTAAATGTGGAGAACAGCTGCTGTGACTCAGAATTCAAGCTGACTTTGCTGCAGCCTCAATGCCCAACACTAATCAATCACAGCACCATACAGTGTGCACTTTTTTTTAAATTCCACCTATTTTTCTAAACAAACTGTTTGGCAATGATATTACACAGCTCTGGGCAGGGTGGACTTGAACCTATCGCTCCTGATTGACAGGTAGGGACACTACCACTGCACCACAAGAAGGCCCCCTTTTTTAATGACAGAAAGTAGGGCAAAAATGCAGAATTTGAACCAACATACAGCTAATGTCAAATGATTCCTAAGCCATCACATTAATACCTCAGCCATGCTTTCAAGGGCAATTAAAAAAAATCTATTTTTCTAATCAACCTGCTCAGTGATGCTATTGTACACCTCTGGAGCAGGTGGCACTTGAACTCAGGCCCCCCTAGTCAAGGGGTATGGGCACTACCACAATGCTACAGGGGCCCTCAAGCCACTAGGTCAGATATTTCCATTTGGAGATGTTATCACACACCTCTGGAGTGGGTAGGAGAGAGCCCAGGCTGCCTGACTCAGAAGTAGGGGCAGTACCACTTCAAGAACACTCCAAGCCCCTAGGCCATTGTGTGGAAGGAAATTGTCAGTGTCTGAAAGCTCCTTTATCTAATTAGTCTCTCAAGTGCCAATTTGCAACCAGAAATATTTCATAAATTGCTAATCTGTAAATTGACATTTCTGTTTGGAGAGCTTGTGATCAGATCTCCAACACAACTTATACATTGTACAGTCACTGAAATGACCAAGAACACATCTTTAAAATTAAACATTATAATTCAACGTTTATCACACTCTGTCTCCCCAAAAGGGCAGTACGATACTAAATATCATAAAATTGCAGGACTTCACTAATGATTTTGTGAAGATTGTTTTGTTATTTTTCAGGGTTTTTTCTCCAGAAAGGTAATATCAGAAAGAATGGAATGAAAAGTGGCTCTCTGATTTACAAAGCTGATTCCTACAGGCAAGCAAAAATTGCACTCAAATTTTACAAAACACTTGTAGTCTTGTGAATAGAACAGATAATCTGAGGTGCATGTTATGCTTGGAAAACTTTTCATAACAGAAATATTAAGTTTCTAGATGACTACTGGAGATGACACTTTGTTTTGTTGAATGTATATATTCATTGTTTTGTGATCTTTATTTTGCCTGAAGAACAGTTTGGTGAAATTAAGGTTGAATCAATTTCCACAGAATAGGGATTGATTCAGCCAGGGGCACAGGACTAAGCAATAAATTCAGTATTAAAACTTTTTATACCTTCATCTGTGACATGAATGTAAATGGTGAAAAGTGATGGCCCCAGTGCACATTTCTGGGGGGACACCACATATGACATTCACCAAAGGACACTCCCTTCTGCTTTAATTGTCCTTCCTCCAAGTCAATCACAAATCCACAAGTTTACCTTGCTTACTTTTGCTAAAAACATTAATAATATTCCTCAACACTTGTGCACATCCTTTAGGAGATAAGGCAATAATAATCATATGCACCAATAATTGCATCAATGTCATGAACACCTAGCAATCGTCCCATACGCTCTATCCTATATGTTTCTGTGTTCTTCACATTTTTGACACCCTTCAGAAACTTTCTGTACAAATTTGTCTCCTTTCCGAAAGTGTTCAATGGAAAAGGACATTGATTCATTCACATTACAACAAGAAGAATTCTGAAATACACCTACAGGACTATTCTTCTCTTGTCTGTGATATAAAATAGAAACACGTTACACAAAGTAATTACAAAACAGTTAAAACCTACACATAAAGGTTTGGCTTCTTTATTCTACAGAACTTACAGCTCACGCTTCTTTTAATCTCAACTAGCTGCGCATTAGTTTTGAATACTAGTAGCTCATGGATCCTTTATAGAGGGCAGACAAAGTCAAGGCCATTGCATTATGGTTACTCAGCTGTAAAGGAGTGAGAGGGGAAGTATTCCGAAGTTGCGATAAGTGGTGCTTTACTTAGAGAAACAGACAGGCATTTCTGTGAGATTAGATGTGACTCCAAAGTATGCAGACCATCTGGTGCAGTAGTCAAGGATGACACTGAATAGCTGCAAACCATTTTGATGGGGGATGCTAAATAGCAAAGTTTGTGGTCTAAATTTCTTCCAATGATTTAGGTGGAAAGAGGCATGAGATCATGTACTGTCAAGATGTTAGGCTTTAACACTGATCAGAACTGGACTAGCCATATAAATACTATGGTTACAACTGCAGGTCAGAGACTGGAAACTGACTCCATCAATACTTCCGGCTGCGTTGGGAAAGCAGCCAACATAATCAACATGCCCTGCCACCCCCATTATACTCTATTGCACCATCTTCCACCGGGCAGAGGATACAAAAGTTTGAAAACACATACCAACAGTTTTAAAAACAACTTCTTCCCGACTTTTATCAGGCTTTTGAATGGACCTCTCATATATTAAAGTTGATCTTCCTCCGCACCTTCTCTGTAGCTGTAACTATGTTCTGCATTCTGTTCTGACAGCTGATTTACTTATGTGAGCTATGATTTGCTTGTGTAGCATGTAATAACAATACTTTTCACTGTATCTCAGTACATGTGACAATAATAAATCAGATCAAATCAAACCTTCTGTCTCCACAAAAAAAACCTGTTTGCCATCTACAAGGCACAAATTAGCAGTTTGATGGAATACACTCCAATTGCTTGATTGAGTGTAGCTCCAACAACACTCAAAAAGCTCCACACCATCTAGGACAAAGGGATTTCCCTTACCTATGTGGTGAAAGTTCTTTGCATCTGTTTTCACAGACAGAGAGATGATTAAGATATTGTAGTTGAGTGAGAAAGTTTGAATGTGGTGAAATAAGCAATTATTGGTATCTTTTGAAAGTTGATAAGTCACTAAGGCTGCAAAGAAAACCAAAGGGAGGAAAATCGGAAACTCAGTCCTCAATTTTCAATCCTCTCTGCCTACAGGTGTGGTACATAAACACTGGACGGCAGCTAACTTTGTAACATTGCTCGATACTGGGGCTCTTGTTCTTTGCATTATATATCAATTAAAAATAATTAAATTAGATTTGGACATTCATCGATGATACAGAAGTATATTTTTGTTCAATAATGAGGGAAAAGCTTTAGATAGTCAGAAGATATCAAAGGACTGGTCAAAGTGGTAAATGTAATTCAATCCAGAGAGAAGTGAAATACATCATGTTGGGATGGCAAATAAGCCAAAGGAACACACAATGGATAGGTATTGATGACACTGAGAGGAGTCTGGCCTGATTTGTGGTAAGATGCATTACAAGATAGAGAAAGTTTTTGCAGAATTTTGAAATAATGATGTCATTTCTTTTTTCACAAAAAAGCAGGAAATTTAAAACAAAAATGAGTTAATTCATACTGCAATTAATATCACAAAATCAAAATAGTGTTCCTGGGAACGGCGCAGTTCTAAGCTGCCCTTTCCCATGAATTTGTTAGCAAGTCATTAATCACACTAAAGGCCAGCTTTTTCTGAGCAGATCAGCTTAGCTACTTAATTTAAGGACTTACTGAACCCAAGGGTCCACCTAACCTTTAACTTCCTGGAAACTTGATGTACAGTAAAAAAGATACCTCTTCCTTTGCTGCTCTTAGTCCGTTTCTTTCTAATGTCTTCTTAATCATTTAGTTCATTTTTTTTTGCTATTTACTGGTGTTCATGTATAATTTTGCACAACTAACTTGATTAAAGTCCAATGTGCATCTTAGAAATACAAAATATGTCTCCCTGGTAGTTCACTGTTAGGAACGAAGGCAACAACAGCTTTAGAAAAGCACTGTTCTTTGACGAGCAGAAGGTCTCTCATTTTCTCTAACACTGAAACAGTAGCATGACAGTGCTCCTTACATCTGTTGACATAGTACATCTCCGTTCACCTGAGAATGGTAATTCATGACTTGTCAAAATCTTAATACACCAATGGCTTGCTAAGTATTTGTGGCATTGTTTCAATGTATAATAAAATTGAGGCAAGATAATCATTCATTCTTCTTTTCATATTGAGGAAGGCAGAGTCATTTTTTTGCAGTAAGTTATTTGACTATTCTTGCTCAGAATGCAGGTCTGTGATTGGATGCTAGATTCAACAAGTTTGTAATATTGATTTTTCAGACAAAACTTCCTCAGCTGCCATTTGTAGTTTACATCAGCTAATGCTATGGGCTTCATTTTAATGCTTATCTTTTGTGGGTGGCTTTGCAGAGTTCTTTCATAAGCCAATAATTCAGATTTATTGCATGTCTAGTTTACTATGTTGCAGAGTTGCTTTTAGAACCCTTTATATCACCTTTTTTCTGATCACAGCAAAATTACAGATCACTGTTAAGATAGATTTATTGGAATTATGTAAATCAACATGTGAAACATTTATCATTTATACTAGGCATGGCACATTGCATTTATAACATACATTTTAAACTTTTCTCTAAAACTCCTCTATAACTTAGATCAATGATAAAAATTATGAACAGTTTTCGTGTTGGATCAAATCAGAGAGTTATGATTCAAATATCATCAAAAAAAAGTGGAAACCAAATAGCTATTGACTTGGTACTGAAATGAAATGCCATCCCTCTTTTCAGACTGACAAAATAATCTCTGGATAAATATATCTACAGGTATATTAGAAACAATTTATTTGAGTTAACCAATATTACCACATTGAATCCTAACTTATGAATTCTGGACTATTACTTGTTTATTTTGGGTCCTTAAAGAATTAATTAGTAGACAACATTTTTAGTAAGTGCTTAAGAATATTTATTACAAGAATCAATTCTCGACTACCTTATAATTAATTACAATAACATAGAGTAAGGATTATTAAAGATGGTCATTCACTTATAGTAACTGATCTACATGGAACTAAATATTCAATAATGTCACAAGGAGTGTTGGTAATATGTTCACCTTAAGTTAATTCTAGCGTAAAAATTCTATTTTGAATTATAACACAATCTTCAAATCCGCTTTAAAATTGACTAGGTATTCAAACAAATATGTAAGACAATTGCATTCATGTCTACTATGACTTTGTCGTAGCTAGGTGGGTTTTGTCCCAACTGTTCTTAAAGAGTAGAATAAGAATATGTACAAGTGGACTTCAACTCTGTGAGTAGTCAAAATATGGCTATACTCCTTTTATTTCATGAACAATGTTCTTTTAAATAATCTTTTATTTCAATCTGGATATCATTGAGCACTGTCACGTCCACATTACTAATAAAAAAATTGGGTGGGACCCACCGAAAATCTTGGTAGTTGTATTATAGCGGTTTAATATTGGGAGCATAGAGAGTTGCTGATATCAATCAAAATATAAAATGGAAATTAATAACAAAGACAAAATCAAAATTTACCATCATTCTTAGAGGGATGTGGGCCAGGAGCAGGCTGGTGGGATTAGTTTAGTTTGGGAACATGGTCAGCATGGACTGGTTGGACCAAAGGGTCAGTTTCCGTGCTGTGTGACTCTATGACTCTATTTACCTTGCTTGGCTCCAGAAATGGCTATTGGAATATGAAACTTGACAAGGAATCTTTCACCGTTATCAGCATTCAGCACACTCTTTGGATGATACAAATTCTAACCTCTGGAGCTGAGCTAGGATGTGTTCAAGCAGAGAGTAGATAAGACATACATAAGGAATGCAAAAGGAGCAATCGGCATAGCTACTGATGTCCAGATCTAGGTATGGATGCAAAAGACCATAACTGCCATCTACATGAAGCCATTAGGAGAAACGATTGTGTTTAGGATCAAGCCAAACACATAAAAATACATTGTGCAGATGAGACAATGTTACTTCTTCAGAATAAAGTCCATACCTGATGGAGTCAAGTAAGTCTCGAAATAATCAAAATTATCACTGAGATGGAAGTCACAGAGAGTCATGAAAGCCCTCAGCTTGATCCATGTAAAACATGTAAAAATACAGGGCAACCTAAAGAAATGCTGAATATGGGACATAGCAGTGATTAGAGTCACATGAAAGAAGTTTCAACGAACTCCAAAAGCAGTGTTAAGGGGACTGTCTCATGGAGCTGTGATAGTGTCCCTACGCCTGGACTGGGAGGCCTGGGTTCAAGTTTCACCTGCTCTAGAGATGTGTCATAATATCACTGAACGTGTTGATTAGAAAAATAGATGAAATAAAAAGAAAATTAGTGTTGATTTTAGGTGTTCATGATCATATTCACCTAATATAGGCAGTCAATAAGCTGTAAGTAATTTTCTAATAGTTTATTGCATTGTTAAGATGCAGCAATTTAGATATGTTACATTAATTAGATGAAGAAAATATACAACAAGGGATAGGGAAGCAATGATACAAGAGGACAAAAAAACTGTCCAGATGGTAAAGAGGACCGTTATCAGTTACTGAACAACAAAGGTAAATGCAAACTTTTCCCAGCTGAGTGTCTGGAAGTTGCCATGAAATTACCTGTAAAACTATTGAACAGGTGCGAGTCCCCTTCACCACAATGCCTCCACTAGAATGAAAGTCATCTCTCTTCAGCAGCATCTGGCCTCCAATGATGCCATCACCCCTATGAGTCCTTGCTAGACACCACTGGTGCCGCTGGGTACTGCACTGGCCCAAACTCTATTCCACTGCGAGATTACTTCAGACCCACCTTGCCACTACCAATGCTGCAGGGTCTTGTACAGAACCCAAACTTGCCTCCACCACATCAGCTATGAGTCAGCACTAGGACCGCCTCGCCAAAGCACCCAGACTCTCTCATGTCACCGTCACAAATGCACTGTCATGCGTGAGACATGACATTAGCCTTTGTACTGGACAACATCCATTCTTTCAGAAGATGTATTTCCCCACTTGAGAATTGCCTTGAATACATTTGTGTGGAATTTGTTCATCATATTCATGATTCCTTGGCAATTTTCACTCCTCAGTGTTTCTATTTGAATGGGGATGGTATGGAGATGATGTGTGGTGTTGGATTTCCCATTTGTTTCATGTAGCAACTGAATTCTTCTCCCGTGAGCTGAGCACCATTGTCAGTAATAATAGATAACACAGTGTGGAGCTGGAGGAACACAGCAGGCCAGGCAATGTCAGAGGAACAGGGAAGATGACATTTTGGGTCGGGACCTTTCTTCAAAAAAGACCATTATCAGCAACATCACGTTGGCTGAAGGGTGATTTTACATATAGTAATCTCAGCAGTACTCATTGAAGTCAACTGTTCCACATCACAGTTGTCAGAATAGTAGTCTACGGTGCAAGTGTAAAGAAATTTGGAAAACCTAACAAATTACATCCGTTGGTTACTGCATCACTGCTACCGTTCTTACCCTTTTGGGATCTGAATGATAAACATCTGCTGCCAGTATATGGCCTGTGTACTTAACTTCAGGCATCTTTTAATGACAATCCTTTTCTTGATCAATTTCAGGTTCACCTAGCAAATTCTATCCAGCAGTTGCATTAGATTTTGTTCATGGTCAGCAACGGCTTCTTTTATTGTGTTTCCAACTTTTTAAACTGTCGGATCATCCACTACAGCTTCCACTCCAGGAAGATCTCCAACTACCTCATGTTGACTACATTGATATTCTTCTGGAGCAAAGAAAAGGCCACATGGCATGCACAATTATCTGTATCTTCTGAACGTAGTTAGAAAGCAGCTATTTACAACTAACTTCACTTCCTAGTACCATCTTTCAGATCTGGGTTGGTGAAGTTTTATTTGTCTTTGTACATTATGATGAGATTACTGTAATTGTTGCTATGGGGTTGTGAGATTTCTTTAGGGGTTTATCTAGATACTTTGGGTCAATGCATTCTTTCAGCTTTCCAAATTGTTTCACTGCTGGTGTGGACTAATCCATCCCTCAGGAGGTGTAACTTCCCTGAAGATGCCCTTCTTTTCCAGCTCTTCCATCTTGTCTTTCAGGTTAGCCCTGAGGGCAGCTCAAAATTTCCTTGACAGATGCTGAAATTGTCTTGGATTCTCATCTATTTTGAGGTAATATTCTGCAGGAAGACATCTCAACCCTGTGAACACATCTTTGTGCACATCTAGGATGTATCCTATAGTCAACGGTTTAGTGTGTTATGATGCATTGCCTCTTTTGACACATTGATGATTACCAGTCCAATGTTTAGATGTGCTCCAGCTGAGATGAGTGGAATTTGTTTGCCGTCAATATTCTGGAACTCCAGACCCTCATTTTGGTTATAATCCATCCTCTCAGCATAAGTATAGTGCCATAATATAGTCTTAACTTTACTTTCAATCGTTTCATAGAGTCATAGATTCATAATGTCATACAGCACAGAAACAGACCCTTAGGTCCAACCAGACTGTGCTGAACATAATCCCAAACTAAACTGATACCACCTGCCTTTCCTGGCCATATCCCTGCAAACCTTTCTTATTCATATACTTATCCAAATGTCTTTCAAACGTTGTAATTGTATCCACATCCACCATTTCCTCAGGAAGTTCATTCCACACGTGAACCACGTAAAAAATTTGGCCTCCCAGATCTTTTTAAATCTCTCTCCTCTCACCTTAAAAATGTGCCCCCTAGAATTTTGAGTGTCCACGTTGGACCACTTTGCGCAGGTCTGTGATGGTCATGATGTTGCGTGACGCATTAGAGTTGATCTAACATTTTGTCTTGACTCGATGTTGTCCTTCTGCAGTCCTCATTCCAACAATCACAAAGCGTACATCACCTATCGACTTCACTGAACCAACTTGTATGGAGTATCATGATTTGTCAGAATTTTCAGCCACTATCTCACCAATGGCTGTTGGCACCAGCTTGCTGTGTCTTATTTTAGCCACACACTTATGTACAAAATGATTCAGCATTTTTTTCAGTGAGACCACTGCTTCCTCATGCAGGACATATCTTCTTCTCTTTCGCTTTCTGCCTTCCGCTGTATTTGCATCCCACACTTTCTCTTTGATTGTTCTGCTTGGAGGGTCTGTCAACATTATGGGAGACCTGGTCTGTTCTGCCATGCATATGCTCTGTTTTGATTCGCAGCCTGGCATTTCTGCACTTTCGATTGTTCTCTTAAGTGTGACGTTGTCTTCTCTCAGTAAGCATGCTCTCATTTTCTGATCCCTTATTCAGAATACAGAAGGGTCCCCACCTGAAACATCAACTTTCCTACTCCTCAGATGCTGCCTGGCCTGCTGTGTTCGTCCAGGTCCACACTGTGTCATCTCTGTCTCTAATCAGCTTGCTCTCTCATTGCAAAAATTCATAGGTTTCTGCAAGCTGATTAAGCTATATATTGATTAAAAAACTCTTTTTCACTTTGTTTCTCGGTATTAAGTATGTACTACTCATCCACAATGTTCACTTGGGGCTCAAAGTGAACGTCCAATGCTTTCAAAGTATCTGATCTCTAAAGAGTTTTCTGGTAAAATATATTTTGTAGCAGTCACTTCCCAACAATGACATAAGAGTAGTTACTTGTACTTTTTCTGGTTTGCTCAATCAGTCCATTGCTAGTGCATAATTCTGCAATTATTCGTAGAAGATATACTTGAGAGAAATTCTAGGAGCTATGCCACAATGAACCACAAGATAGAACAGACACCATTATTGGATATTCCAAAGTGTTTTGTAAAATTTATTTTGGAACAACAGCCTTTGTCATATTGTAGAAAATGTGAGGGGTAACCTGCACAGAGCAAAGTTTTAGAAGCAACAATGTGGTTGACGAAGATATCCTCTTTTTTGATATTGGTGATTCAATATTAGCGTAATTATTGAACTATCATTATTCATCCACTTGAAAGGAAAGATGGCATCTCTAAGATAGGGACTCCATCATTGTTGCTTTAAAGTACTATCGTATGAACTAAAGATTTTTGCAACACAGTTTATGGCAGTAGATTATTCTGCAACAATACAGGATATTGTGGAGATCTGGTTTATGTGGTTGAGGCTGTTTTTCACACCACTCATCTTTCAACCTCACACTGAGCAAGATAAACTGAAATTGATGTGAATGGATGGCATTTTTACGCTGTGTAGAAAATGCAACTGTTTGTAGCATCCATTCTCAAATCTCAAAGTAAATTCACTGCCTATAAAATGATGGATAAATAATGCAACATAACTAAAGCAGACCAACAGAACTGATAACAACACATTTCAGAATAGCAATAGCGAATTGCTGTAAACAGTTAATTTTAAAAATATTTTCAAAGCTAATTCACAGAATGTTTTTGAGTATATTTAATAAAGTAATTGCTTCCCCATAGGTTAGTGGAAAACATTTATTGTGTCGTAAGATATGCTATTATGTAACTCAAATAATATATATTTGTAAGATTTTTACAATGTAGGATATTATTTGTATGACGTAAAGAAACAGATAAGGGTTGTGATTAGAAATTAGATGTGACAATTTAAGAACATAAACTTTAACCAATTTTTTTTAAAGTTTCAAGCCCTATCAAAAATTGGGTACACTTTTCCAAAGTAACTTTTGCCAAATGATTTCAATCCACTTTTACTGAAGGGTCTATCACTTTCATCAATAAGGTTGATCTTCAGAATTTAATTTGAAGTCTTTATCTATTCTATTATTGGCTCTCGGGTTATCAACAGATGTTAAAAACACATACCAGTAACACTTGTTTTTCCAGCAGGATTTAAATTCTGTTCAATTGCTTCCATTACCTTTTATCCTACTCCACGAGCTCTATGCAAAACTGTCAGAGCAAAATTGAAAGAAATTTTTGCTTTATGAACTGCTTGAATGAAATGTTAATTTCTGAATGATAACAATTCTTGAAGGCTTAGTTTATGAAGTCAGTTTCTTTTAAATTGGCTTGTATTCCCATGAGTTAACGAGATTGAGGGCTGATCTAATCAAGTGTATGAAACATTAAAATGATTCAACACGCTATATACAGAGAAATTATTTTCTCTGATCAAGGCATCTGGAATGTGGGACATAAGCTTATAATTAGAACTGGGCCATTTAGAATTCTGTCTGGGAAGTAATTTTTCACATAATGTATACCGGAAATGTTGAATTTTGTCCTCCAAGTGGCTGTGGATGCTGGGTCAAATTGAGCTTTTGATGAAATTTGATTTGTTGTAGATAATAAGAGATACATAGCTAAGCCGGGTAAATGGATTTGAGATACAGATCAGCCGTGATCTAATTTAGTTGTGACTTGCAGGTGTAGCAATATAAAATATTTTCCAACATTTAACATCCTTTGGGTGTGATTGATTAGTTTTATTAGTGATTTATATGTGAAGTTCAGAATTACAAATTTCAGTCACTAAACAGAAAACAAAATAAGCTTGTTAAATGATACTGCTTCACTTCGTAATAAATCCAAAAACAAAATAAAACAAGTAAAGAACTCTCTTTTCACAAGCAAATGGAGTATTTAGCCAAAGTGTATTAATGTATTAAGCATCTTTCCCCATAATGATTTCAAAGCAAATGGCTGTGAGAAACTCAATACAGTTTGCACAGTGGAACTCAACAGGAAATATGACTTAGAAAATATTTGGAACATAAAATGACCTAGTTGATAAGGAAATATGCACATAACAAACTTCGAGAGGTAAGATAAAAATATTTTAATTAATTTATTAAGATCAGTAATTAAATATATTCACTTTTTGATTATGATGAAGGACAGAACATTAATGTGAGATGAGTACTTCAGTAAATTCAGCTGCAGAAAATTTCTGAAATTCTATCTGGAACGGTGAAGCGCTATGGTGCTTTATCATTAACATTCGCTTCATGCATTATATTTTTCTCTGCCTGCAAGTTCTACCTCAATTTCCCTCTGTTCACCATGGCAACAAGAGGAACTGTAACAGAGTAAGGAAACAGGTCTTAGGCTGAAGGAGAGAGCATCTGAATAATCACTTCAGTACGAAAGACTGGTTCAATTTCCGTATAATTGGAACAATTTAGGGGAAACCCACTGCATTTCAGAAAAAATTGCCAGGAAAATACTAAGTGAATCTCATGAGAAAGATAAGACAAATGCACTTTTTTTTTCCTGAAAGAACTGTTAGCATTCAGAACTGATCAGATCTATGCAGCTGTCAGATATGAGAAATATTCAGCACTAGTTACTGCAAGCTGGGACTTGTGAGCTTAAAAGAACTGTAACACATTCTAGCACTGCAACCTTGCACATTGTTTAACGTCAGTCTGAGAGTTGAATGTATTCATTTTTCTTATGAGGCACAATGCAAATTCGGGAATGGTAATAATTCAAACCAGTATTCACTGATGGTTAAACTTCTCGGAACTCACAGAATAATTACACTGTCAAATGCATACTGATAAGAAAATTAGCTAGCTTTCATAAGTGTACACAGGAGTACATGAGGTTATCTTAAATATGTGTCACAAAAAACAGGCTTAACCAGGCCATGCTGGTGTTGATGCATAATTCCAACCACCTTGTATCCCTGCTCAAACCATAAACATAACCCTCTCAGCTCTTTCTCAGAAGTGGACAGAATTTCTCTGCATCCTCTCCATGTAAATCATACATAATCTTAATAAACTCTATTAGGTCAAAATCCAACCTTTTTTTTCAAAAGACAGAGAATTGATCTCTTCGTCAATGTATTCCCACACACAGCAGGTATCTTTCTTGCAAATTTTCTCTAGACCCTCTCTATTGTTTCTAGACCCTTTAACTTGTCTGATAATAGATCTGCTACCAGGACGTGGACTTTGCCTCCAGCAGGATACACAGCAATTCTTATGTTCTGCCACCTTTCACACCTTGACACGAGAGAGGAGCGAGTGGATTTGTTGGACATCTCAGTCAAAGAGGCCAGGAGGAAATGGCTGAAAACATCAATTACAAAGTAGGGGGGGTGGTGTTATTTTGTGTTAACAAATAAGCAGGGTGTTAGTAAGAGTGGGAGATAATAGGTACTGCAGATGCTGGAGAATCCGAGATAACAAGGTGTGGAGCTGGATGAACACAGCAGGCTAAGCAGCATCATGGGAGCAGGAAA
>JAHRHZ010000009.1:7061804-7075546 GCA_024137785.1 Ginglymostoma cirratum
TCTGATGAAGGGTCTAGGCCTGAAACGTCAAGCTTTCCTGCTCCTGTGATGCTGCTTGGCCTGCTGTGTTCATCCAGCTCCACACCTTGTTAGTAAGAATGGATTCACGGCTTGATGATGTGGGACATGATTTTGAGACCCACAAGTCACCAGGAAGTGCTTAGCTGCCCTCGGTCAATTTGATTCTACACAGGAGGTCCACCACAAAGACTTCCTATTGGATTGGGGGAAGAGAACATTTCGAATTGTGACAAACAGTTGGAACTTTATCAGAAGGTATACATGTGCTGAGACTGTGACTTTTAAGTATAAATGTGTGTGGGTATTTTAGTTGTGTCAATTAGTAAATGAAGATAATATCTCTTCTGAAGGCTAGCATATTAGTTACGTCTTAAACAATAATTAGTGCTGATTCAAATTTGATTGTTGCAAGAATTTTGTAATTTTGTGTTACAGAATTTTGCAATTTGCCACGAGATTCTTTGGGGCGGTCACAGGGATATAAATATCTCTTTTTAAAAGTTGTCAGTCCCTGATTGTAAAACAGAGGGAAAGAACATTGCTGGCTCCCTTAATGCTGAGTTGTCAATTCACAAAAGGACAGGGCAGTGCTGTCCACATACAACAAAGGTTATTTAGAGGTCAAGGGGAACAAGTCTGAATTCAAAGAATAAAATCAGAGATTTGTTCGTGTCTGTATCAAACCTTCCTAAGTTTAATGCTGTGATCAGATTGAGAGCAACACAATTTGTTATAGCTCTACATAGTTCTCTTTGTGAGTTAGGATGAAGTACATAAAATGAAGATTTTAAATATTTTTCAGATGACAGAAAATGCAGTTACTTTCAGGTTATTATATTTCCACGATGTTCACCTTCCAGCTCCCAGAGTGTGCGGCATAAATAGTCCTGAATGGGCACTTAGAGGGACTGGGGTGGGTGCTTTTTGTGGTGACACTGTAAAATATTGAATTTGGTTTATTGTCATGTGTACTCAAGTTACAAAAGAACTGGAGTCCAGTGAAAAGTGTACAATGTCGCAAACACATGGTACAATCTTAGGTACGAAGTACCATGGTATAAATCTTAGATACAAAAAGAAATTTAAAAAGTTACACTGTATTACAAGTATGCACAGCATAATTATGAGTTAGGAAAATCAAAAATGAAGCTAAAACGATACATATTACAGTGTTTCTAAAGGGCTTCCATGTGGTCTGACTGGGCACCATCAGTTCTCAAACAGTATACATCTTCATTCTGGGTCTATTGGCCGCTGTCTCCACTCTGCTCCAGGCCACTGGCTGTCCCCACGTCGTTCTGGGCCCACTGGCGACTGTGCCCACTCTGCTCCAGGCCACTGGTCATCCCAGTTTCGCTCCGAGCTGCTGAATGCCCCTGTTTCACTCCAGGCTGCTGCTCACTGCTATAACAATAGACCGTTCAACAGGTTTCTGGTCAGTGGATGAGTGTTAATTGTAGTATTGCAAGTTCAGGATTTCTATAAGCTGTTACATTTTCTTATAATTCAGAATAATGAAATTACAAATCTCACACTTCTCTGCAAAAGCTTATAAAACAATTATAATATGGCAGGCATTAATTATTAGCTTAACTAAAATAAAACAAAGCACAGCAGTACTGATTATTCACTATTTTCCTTTCAGAAAGTACACTCCTTACATTTGCCATTGATTAAAGCGCAGTAACCAACTTCTGTGAATTATAACCAACACATTCAGTCCTGATTTGCAAATTGAAAGTTGTTCATACTGTCATTGTGAACCAATAAAAAGGCTTCAGCGTATATTGGGTTTCTAATGAGTCAATCAAAACAAGGAGGGAGGGACTGGGGGCATTCTGGCAAAGTTTGCCGATGATACGAAGTTGGGTGGACAGGCAGGTAGTATGGAGGAAGTGGGGAGGCTGCAGAATGATTTAGACAGTTTAGGAGAGTGGTCCAGGAAATGGCTGCTGAAATTCAACGTGAGCAAACGTGAGATCTTGCACTTTGGAAAAAAGAATACAGGCATGGACTATTTTCTGAACGGTGAGAAAATTCATAAAGCCGAAATACAAAGGGATCTGGGAGTGCTAGTACAGGATTCTCTAAAGGCTAACTTGCAGGTTGAGACCGTGATTAAGAAAGCAAATGTAATGTTGTCAGTTATCTCAAGAGGGTTGGAATATAAAAGCAGCGATGCGCTTCTGAGACTTTATAAAGCTCTAGTTAGGCCCCATTTAGAATACTGTGTCCAATTTTGAGCCCCACACCTCAGGAAGGACATACTGGCACTGGAGCGTGTCCAGCGGAGATTCACACGGATGATCCCTGGAATGGTAGGCCTAACATACGATGAACAGCTGAGGGTCCTGGGATTGTATTCATTAGAGTTTAGAAGGTTGAGGGGAGATCTAATAGAAACGTACAAGATAATGCATGTCTTAGAAAGGGTGGATGCTGGGAAGTTGTTTCCGTTAGGTGGGGTGACTAGGACCAGTGGGCACATCCTTAGAATTAGAGGGGGTCGATTTAGAAATGAGGAGACATTTCTTCAGCCAGAGAGTGGTGGGCCTGTGAAATTCATTGCCACGGAGTGCAGTGGAGGCCAGGACGTTAAATGTCTTCAAGGCAGTGATTGATAAATTCTTGATCTCGCAAGGAATCAAGGGCTACGGGGAGTGTGCGGGTAAGTGGAGTTGAAATGCCCATCAGCCACAATTAAATGGCGGAGTGGACTCGATGGGCCGAATGGCCTTACTTCCACTCCTACGTCTTATGGTCTTATGGTCTTATGGTCTAGGAGTACAAGAGATACAGCAGTTTAATCCATTAATATGCACAGTCAACAGCTTAACAAATCATTGGGTAAAATTATCGCAAATCTTCTGTCTCTGCTTGAATCTTACAGAAACTGCATCAAATGAAGTTGTGTATTTGCAATTATGTGTTTAGCAAAAAAGGGATAAATCATGCTCATTTTACACTTCCCCTGTGTTCGAAAACAACAGAAACAACTTGTAAGTCCTAAGGTGTTTCACTGCCAAGCAACATCTGACTTTGAGTCACTTAGGGTCTGTTTAGCCAAAGAGGTAGATTTTAAGGGGTGTCATAAAGAAAGGAAAAGTTGTTGAGAGATGCAGGAATTTAAGAAAGGAATTCCAGAGGTTTAGGTTCGGTGCAGCTTTCGTGGTACAGACTTAAGGGCCACTTCTATCATTCTATGATTCTGAACCTTAGACCTCTGCAGTTGAAAGTATAAGTGCCAAAGGTGGAGTGAATATAATTGGGATTGCACAGCAGGCCACTTTGGAGGAGAACCGGATTTGAGGGAGTAATGAGGTAGGGAGAAACAAGAACTTGTGGATTTTAAAAATATTAAAATCAATGCGCTGTTTAAACAACAGTCAACGTAGTCAGTGAACACAGATTTGAGAGGTGAAAGGACTTTGTGAAAATTAGGATAGGAGTAGCCAAGTTTTGCAGAGCATGGGTTTACAGAGGATAACAAATGAGAGGTCTTCCAACAGTATTTTGAAAAGGGCACGGATGAATATGTCTCCAGCAGATGAATTAGATGGGGTTTGTTATGGATTATATCACAGATGTAGACCTTTGCTGGAATTGGGCACCATGCTGAAGCATTAATTAATGCTAGGTTGGAGAGAGTTTGGACTGCAAGCTGGGCACTGCCTATTCTCCCCAGATTTTCAGTATCTGTTCTCTGACAAGAACATGCAGCAGGTGCTCCGTTGGATCTATTTGAGGTTTATTATACTTTCTTGAACTGCACTGAATCAAATGTAGCAGGATTTGCACTTCTGTTGAAAATACAAAGGATGAATTTTGTCAGAAATTTTTTTGTCAGAAATAATTGTTCAATTGCTCCGTCCAGTTGGCCTAACAATTTATACTCAGCTTGCCTGTTATTGCCTTTACCTAAACATGGTGCTTGAGTACCTGGTCAGGTTAAATCAGTTGCACAGGAATGCTGAAACTTCACACATATTCAGTCATTGTCCACAAGATACATATTGATTATTTTGTTTTGTAAACCTGACAAAAATCCATTACCTGCATTCAGTGTATAGAAGAAAAATTGATATCAGCTGAAAGTGTGTACAGTCTTTTATCTGAGTCCTTACAAATTTTAATGAAAATCCTGCATGCTTTAAAGTAACTGTGAAAAGATTATTCATGCCCACTTTAGAGTGTTTAAGGGATGGGACAGGTGTTGTAGTTAGATGGGAGGTAAAGTATCTGGTTTCCTAAATTCAGAAAAACTTTTGATATTTAATTCTCAGAAACTTTCAGATAGGTTGATTTTTTGCATCCTTCATAGTTGGGAACATTTTGTATTTATCAGCACCTCAGGGATACTCATTAAAACTACAATCCACTGGAATTATATTCATGGGCACAATGTTCTTCTCCGAAAGTGAATAACAGATGTGTTTTAAAACCCAAACGCATGTGCTTAACGTGTACCTGATGAGGCAGATGATGTGCTCCCTGATTTGTTGAATACAGTATTTGTCAGGCACTCAAACAGTGATTGTTTCCATGTTTAGTTTCGTACAAACTGGATTCACTGCAGATATTGGAAGGCATCCTCCAGTGGATCTGGGTCTAAGGGGCTTTGTCTTGTTGAGGGTTGAACTGACGGAAGCATTTAGGTCCCTGACAGTGGGAGGTGAGCAACCGACCTTCTGTGGAATGGCCTGAGTGCCTGTCTCTCACCTGTCTTCCCAGTTGCTATGCAGCAGAACTCCGCTGACCCCATGGGGCACCTAGAGTGAGATCAATGTCTCTCAGCTCACACTGGCTGTGGAATGAATGCTTTCATGGATTGGGTGATGATGGAGATCATATCTGACTGATTCTATCATGCTAGACACAGGTCTCCATGGTGGCCCCATCGGATCCATAGAGGCATGTTTTGTCAGCTCATGAATGGCTGAGTCCAAAGGTTTATTACTTGTACTGGGAACAGGTTTGTTCTGAAGCATTGATCAGATTATTAAAGACCTCCACTCTTCCTCCTATAGCTGTGGGCCCATGTCAGGGCTCACACTAAGCCTAGTCCAGATATAATCCACAGAGGAGGGAATCTTTGAACTGCCAGTGGGTGGGGAGCAACACCTTCCTCTGTGGATAACAAAGTGTGGAGCTGGATGAACACTGCAGGCCAAGCAGCATCATAGGAGCAGGAAAGCTTGATGTTTCGGGCCTAGACCCTTCATCAGAAATGGGGGAGGGGAAGAGAGTTCTGAAATAAATAGGGAGAGAGGGGGAGGTGGATAGAAGATGGATAGAGGAAAGGATAGCACATTGGCAGATGTGCAGGTGAACATCTGCTTGATGTGTAAAGTCTTCTTGGGGCCTGGAATTGGGGTGAGGGAGGATGTGTGGGTGCAGGTGTAGCACTTCCTGCGGTTGCAGGGAAAAGTGCCGGGTGTGGTTGGGCTGGAGGGGAGTATGGGGCAGACAAGGGAGTCACGGAGAGAGTGGTCCCTCCGGAAGGCAGATAAGGGTGGGGAGGGAAAGATGTCTTTGGTGGTGGGGTCGGATTGCAGATGGCGGAAGTGTCAGAGGATGATGCGTTGGATCCGGAGGTTTGTGGGGTGGTACGTGAGGACGAGGGGGATTCTTTTTTGGTTGTTATTGCAGGGACGCTTGGGACCGCTTTGCAGAACACCTGCGCTCAATTCGCAGCAAACAACTGCACCTCCCAGTCACGAACCATTTCAACTCCCCCTCCCATTCCTCAGACGACATGTTCATCCTTGGCCTCCTGCAATGCCACAATGATGCCATCTGAAGGCTGCAGGAACAGCAAATCATATTCAGCCTGGGAACCCTGCAGCCCAATGGTATCAATGTGGATTTCGCAAGCTTCAAAATCTCCCCTCCCCCAACCGCATCCCAAAACCAGCCCAGCTCATCTCCGCCTCCCTCACCTGTTCTTCCTCTCACCTGAAGCCACACCCCCATCTCCTATCTACAAACCTCATCCCGCCCACTTGACCTGTCCGTCCTCCCTGGACTGACCTATCTCCTCCCTACCTCCCCACCTACACTCACCTTTACTGGCTCCATCCCCGCCTCTTCGACTTGTCTGCCTCCTCTCCACCTATCCTCTCCTCTATCCATCCTCTATCCGCCTCCCCCTCTCTCCCTATTTATTTCAGAACCCTCTTCCCCTCCCCCATTTCTGATGAAGGGTCTCGGCCCGAAACGTCAAGCTTTCCTGCTCCTATGATGCTGCTTGACCTGCTGTGTTCATCCAGCTCCACACCTTGTTATCTCGGATTCTCCAGCATCTGCAGTACCTATTATCTCTGTTCCAACCTTCCTCTGTGGGTGCTGTTTGAGGGTGTGCTGAATGGGGCTGACTGAGGAGGATCTGTTGGATGGGCCTCTTCCTTACCTCCATCTTGTGCTTTGGATGCGACAGAGAAGAGCAGAAAGAAATGTCAGTGTTGTAGGGTGCCAAGCTTACCAAAGTTTGAATTACCAAACAGGTGCTTAATCTGCAGATATGAAAAGCAGCTGAGAGGTTTGCTCACTCTCAGCAGGATGTAATCCAATCACATCCAATTCCAGGATTTTGATCCAGTGACGGTGAAGGCACAATGAGATATTTCCAAGTCAGGATGGTGAGGAGCTTGGAGGGGATCTTGCAGCCTGCTCCAAATGCTCTTCTGCCAGCTTCACAGCTAGTTGCTTAAATGTGGCAAGGACATGGATTTTCAGACAAGCTGCTGTGAGTTCGCACATTCTCTCTGGTTGTGCAGGCTTTGTCCAATAGAAGAATAAGAATTTAAGTGTCATTATCATGGGTGCACAGACAATTTGCATGTATTGATAGGTACAGGTATAGATGTGAACCCCTGCAAATGCAGTTGTCTGTGTGTTCTCTAAGTAAGAAGTAGGTGACATGGTGGAAGTTACCACTGAGAGGGTTCTAAATGAAAGATGCCTGTGTGCAATGAAAGAGTTGGATCTGATGGATATTCATTTTGAGGTGATGATGCTCAAGTAGCCTTTTGTGATGGTATCCCTGTCCCATTCAAGCCTTTGCTGAGATGGAATATGATGTGTACATTCTCATATTGTGATGAAAACTGAGAGAGCTAATGGTATGTGAGCTGCTGAGTGCTACAGGTCTCTTTCCATTTGAAGTGTGAACCATGGCAAATGTATGAAAAGAAGGAACATTGTCTTGTTGTTTACCCAGCAGTGAATTGAGATTAGACATGAAGAATGTGCTAGAGATGCCTGATGTCCAGGGTGGTGTGTGACAGTCATGTATGGTGGTGAGTTTACTGTGCAGGACATTGCCGTAAGGTCTTGAAGGATTTGATAGACCGTGATGCATACTCTGGAAGACCAGAAGAGATCATTCATCTTTTTGGGATACTGTATCCAATCAATCCTCTAGGCTGACAGTGTGCTGATTGCTCCAGCTACTTCCAACCATGTGGCCGTCCTCAGGGAATAGTGTGTTCCTGTGCCAATGTGCAGCCTGCAGGAACTACTGGGGACTGGTCATTAAATTTCAGCATTAACTGGACCCCCTTGTCTGCCATCTCCAAGGTTTGCTGGAGGCCAGGATACAATGGTCTTCTGGTTCAGAGAATGCTACACTGTCTGGGTGCTTTTTGACATATGGTCCCAGAATTTGGAGCCTGGGAAATCACAATGGAGGGCTCGGTTGGAGCTTGTTTTTTGTTCAGCTGTGGGACATGGGCATTGCTGGTCAGGCTAGCATTTACTGGCTGTTGATAGTTGCCTTTGAGAAGGCAGTGGTGAGCTGCTTTCTTGCACTGCTGCAGTCCACATTCTATTGGTCGACTCGCAGTGCCCTTAGGGAGAGAAGTCAGGATGGTGAGGGGCTTGGAAGGGATTTTGCAGCTGATAGTTTTCCCATGTATCTGTCGCCCATGTCCCTCTAGAAGGAAGTGGCAAATTGACAGGGTATTTTCATCTTATTATTTTATTCCAGACTTCCAGCATTTTGTAGTATTTTGTTTTTGCATCCATTGCAGCTGAAGACACTTTTTTAGGCTTAATTACAGGTATGCTGCAATGGTTGCAATCTCATCTTTGAATCAGAAGCTTATGTAGTTTAGCTACAGAGATTAGTTCATAATCTAGGTCATCAATTCAGTGCTGCACTGTCAGAAGCATTGACATTTTGACAAGATCATAAACTAAGCATAGGAGTGGGATTTGTTGCCAGACCCTGGAAATTGGAGCTGGGGAATTTCTAGAATAGCAAACCTGTCTCTGGAAATGACCCTTGCATGCACAATTATTACTCAGTGGGTTCGGAAATGGCAAGAGTGTTATTAAATCAGACTTCAGAAACGTAATTTGGAACTGACACAGAGGCTGGTGAATGCTGAGGCAGGCTGGTTACAAGGTTTGCCTCAGTTCCCTGAGATGTCATCCCTGTTATTTTATAAATGTTTGTTAAGCCCTGCAGTGTTTACCACAAACAGCCTCATTGTACATTCTTGGCTGAGGGCCGAGAAATCCATTCATCTCTTGAAACACCTGAATTCCAGCTTGAATGATAACTCTGATCATCTGGTTTCTGCTGTCAGTTGCACACGGTTTTTTTTCACAAGGTTAATATGTTTCAACAGGTTTACAGTTTCCTGTATTGGAAGTTTAAAAGCCTGTATGATTGAAATTTTATAGGGAAATAGCAAAAAGGACTCTTTCCAACATTGTGGAATGTTATCAATGAATTACTTTTATTGATTTTTTTTGGTGTAGATGTCCAGCTATCAAGATCATGTTCATTGCTTCTATACTGTACTTAATAGGTAATTGGCTAGAAACTATCAGAGGCTGGCATTGAGGTGGTGGGTGGTATGAGAGGCATAGACTAACATAGGGATATATAGGTGTATGCGTGAAGGACATCTTTAACTTATTTTTGAAAGAGGTTTCCGCAGGCTGAGCATGGTGGGACACTCCTGAGATGGTGTGAACCGTAACTCTTTAAAATGATGGCCTGACTCCATAAAATGTGTGGGGGATGATTATCCATGCCTATCTCTGCAATGGAATTGAGCAGGTTAGGAGTGCCAGGTGCGGAGTCATGTCTGAAACCAATCTGCACTCCTTATGGCAATCCTGAAAATTGGAAACCTTGGTGTACTGAGGTCTGCCAGGTGGAACTCAAAAAGTATGAGTTCCCTGATTGGGGCTTTTAATCTGGTCAAATCAGGGAGCCCTGGCTGACAGATATAAACAGGAGTGTCAGAGGTTCTGCTCACTCTGACAGCTGGCTCTGAGGAAGCTTGATCAGTGTTGAGTACTATGAACATATAAATAAGGAGTGACTTGATGATGTGATACTGGCCTTTGTGGAGTTATTTCACCTGGAAATGGGGTTAGGAATCCAGAAACATGGCTCACCTGTGATTTTTAACGGATTCTGATTCAGTGAAATTCCAGCACTATGGCAGAATCAGGCTGAATAGCTGGTTTCCAAGGAGTGAGAATATCTAATCCATGTATCTATAAAGAAGAAATTCTAGATGGACCCTGAAGATTAATTGATAAGCCTTGTCACTAACTAAAATTAATAAAACGTAAAAAATTATATCCAAAGAAAACATAGTTTTAATTATTGAGGCAGTATGAGGAAGACATTATTCAGTACAACACGGGAATTAAAGTAATCTACTCTAGAGTTGAACCTGTCTCACTTTCCCAAGGTCTATCAACCACATAATTGAAAATTTCAATAGATTCAAAATTCACACTCCTTCCAGATTTCCACTATACTTTGTGAGAGAACAAGTGCTTCCTGTTTTTATCCCTTATTGGTTTAGCTCTAATTTTAAAATTATGTTCCATTAGTGGTTTTATCTCAGAGTGCAGTAACTTCACTGTTACGCAGGCAAAACTGGAATTGGACCTGAATCATTTTATTTTGGATATTTTGCTGATAGGGTAAATTGAGTAATTTCCTCAGAGTAATTCATTTGAACATTGACCTTCCACCTTGAAATTGAATCCAAAACAATTTAATAGAATGACTCTCTTCTCTCTGACATTTGTAAGGGCACTCGATGAAATGAATGCTGATGACGTCAGCTTAATTCTGGCTGGTCATGGCCAAACTATACAAAACTGCCTTCATTCAGCTCTGATTGGCAACAAATTGCTTGTTGTATTCAGCTAACTCAATGCACTGATGTCTTTTATTTATGACTGAATCTGTACTTTTTTTTTTATATCCTCAGCCTATCGTTGTTTTATTATGAAGGCATCAAGTCTTGATTTTCCCCAGATAGTTTTGAAACAAAACAGCCTCTAAGGTTGGGTCTTAAATTGAAAAACTAGTAATAGCAGTTCATAACACCTGGCTAAATTTTACCAAAAATCATCTAATTTTGAGAAATTTCATTGAGGTTTCCTCTCCATGAGTTCTAGTGAGCTATTTCACACAATCTGCTGCTTGTCATTTTATTCTGTATGTACTTTGGTTCAACAGCACATCCTTACACTATCCAGGATTATTTGCTACTGCTTGGATCTTCTGGCAATTCTGCTACTGGAACCATTTTTAAAGCTCAGCTGCGCACTAGGTCAATTGCTACCAGCCCTTCACAGCACACAAAGTAGGAAGACAATAAAAGTAACGTAGGTGGTAATGGTGACACTTCTTTGGAAACAGAAACTCACATTCATCAATGTATTACTATTTTACATCATGACGTGTCTGATCGACTGTCGTTGTAACTCCAGATATACAAATAAGGCCACACAGCCCTCCTGCCAGGTACTGCTGCTATTTCCCTAAGAATCAGCATGCCATAACATCTTTATCATTGTGCATTGCAGTAGCAACACATGTTGGAAAGTCTTAAAACAGTTGAGAACATTAGCTCTAATAGATTTAATTTCTTTTTTTTTAAAAGACAGCTTTATTTAACACCAAATAGTGAATGGAATGTTATCTAGTAGTAGTCATCATATGACTGAGTTTGTTGTAATGTTTGAAAGGAAGAAAAGTAAAGCAGCAACTAAGATTCCAAGTTTGGATAAGACTGATATAGAGCCTAGCGTAACCAGGACAATTCTGTGAATGGACAAAACAGTGAAAAATCAGTGGGAAATATTCAAAATGTGTTCAAACTCCTAAACAGCAAGAAGTCTTCTTGCTAAAATAGATGGCAATTATTAAAACTGTTGTTAATTCAGGGATAACAATTCAGAAAAAATATAATGTAAGCAATGTAATGAACGAAATAATGGGACAGAATTAAAAACGAATCCCTGGGACCAGATGGTTTAATAAGGGAGAACATTGCGGACCTCTGCACTGTAATTTCCCAAAGCTGATCCTATTCAGGAAACCAGGAACTGTTCCCTCAGATTGAAAGATTATGTGTGTCATTTAGTTATTAAAACATTTGAAAGAGGGAAATCAGGGAGTGATAGCCCAGTTTGCCTCATATCTGATGTCTGTAAATTGAACGATTAAGGAGGGGTGACGGGAAACATCGATCAGTAAATCATGCAGAGGATTGGGGAGGACCAATCAATCCTTCTCCCAACCTTCTCCCCCCACCCCCTCACCAGAATGAAAGTCTGCCATGAGTCGACAGACCAGACAGAAGCTCACCCTTCAGCCAACACAGAAACGCTGGAGATTTAATCCACCAACCCTCACTGAAGTTGATGTCCCACTATTTACTGGCAGCTTTAACACTGGTGTCATCATTAGAGCTAAGTAGTGCATTCTGCTGAGACTGCCGGCAGGTCCATAAAGAACATCCAGTGGACTGTGGAGCAAGGTAGGTTCGGGAATGTTGACACCTCCTTTAGGGAGTGGAGGGGGTGTGGTTGGTTGGTGACTTGGATTTGACAGTCGGAAGGAGGGAGATCATAACTTATGAGGGGGCTGCCCTGATAGGCTGAAAGTGCCTTCCAAAGATAGTGACAACCCCCCAACCCCATCATTTCTTTTACTGCTGTCTTAAAAACCCTTTTTTCAGAAAAATATGCCTGACCATTCTTTGCTGCAAAATCTAACATTGAACAAAACTCAATTGACATGTAATTGTTCATTTCCATTTGGTGGGAAGGCTGCTGATATCGGAGCCCACCCACCTTCCATACTGTGGTGGTGAGCTGAAAGGTAATGGGTAGGGTTAGGAGGATGGTGGGTTAACCACATTACCTAATTCATATGCCCCCCACATCAAAAGCACCCCCAACAAGGACATTTAACGACCAGCTTCTTGAACATTTTGAGCTGATCGGAGAGAGCTGGGATGGATTTGCAAAAGGTAGGCCTTGCCTGTGTGATGTGATCAAAATTTTTGAAGAAGTGTCTAAAATAACAGGCAGGCAATCATATGGGTGTTATTTATGCGAATTTCCAAAACCTTTTCAGAAAGCCCCTCATTGGGATTTTTAGATAACATTTAAGTTTGTGGAATTGAAGGAAAATGATTGATCTCATTGGAAATTTAGCTGAGCAGCAGTCAGAGAGATTGGCCTAATTGAGCAGACAGTCTAATTGACACAATGTGATGAGTGATATCCTGCATGATCTATGTTGGGATTTGAACTTTTCACTGTCATCATTAATGATTTATACAATGGTGAAAAAACCCAAATATTCAAAAATTGCTGCAGCACAATGGTAGGCAAACTATTAGCGTGAACAGAAGTACAGAATCACATTGCGATATTGATAGATTCAGTGAATTGGGAATGCTGTGATAAATGGATTTCGGTGCGAACAAATGTGAGATTGTTAATTTTGGATCTGTAAAGGATAGAACAAGGTACTTTCTGAATAAGGAAGAGGTGAAAATAGTGGACATCCAAAGAGATTTTGAAATCCATTTACGCAGATTATTCAAATATCGTGAATAGATACAGGAAATAATCTTTAATGGAATGTTGGTCTTTATATTTACCAGAGTAAAATACGAAGGACCAAAAGTCTTCCTGCAACTAAACAAAGTCCTGATTGGAGCGCGGCTGGGGTACTATGTGTATCCCTGGGCACCACACCTTAGGTAGGATAACCTTAACCTTGGAGGGAGGTTAGTGTATATTTACATTCAGGAACCAGCGTATTTGGAAAATGTAGTGAATCCTATTGTAAGAACATTGTGCCCATTGTTAATTTCACAGATTGAGATCTGTGATGCGATGAAAAGGATACGATCTGATTAAAATGTTCCAATTTTGTGCACATGTAGTGGAAATTCTTAGCTGTGATCTCACCTGTACACCAAATATGTGTTTATAGTGAAAGTTTTATGCATAGAAATATGTGTCGGTCATTTTAGGAAAAAAAGCTTTTGTTAAATTATGCCTGTTGTTTTGTGCCAATTTAAATACTATTGCGTCTAAGATATTAGCGATTAGCCTCGTGCTCCCACGAGGAGCTCGAACAGTTCATCCAATTCACCAACACTTTCCACCCCAACCTGAAGTTCACCTGGACCATCTCCAACACTTCTCTCTCCTTCCTGGACATCTCTGTCTCCATCTCGGGCAACCACCTAGAGACAGATGTCCATTTCAAGCCCACTGACTCCCACAGCTACCTGGAATACACCTCCTCCCACCCACCCTCCTGCAAAAATGCCATCCCCTATTCCCAATTCCTTCGCCTCCGCCGCATCTGCTCCCAGGATGAGACATTCCAATCCCGCACATCTCAAATGTCCTCATTCTTCAAGGACCGCAAC
>JAHRHZ010000009.1:7080546-7123530 GCA_024137785.1 Ginglymostoma cirratum
GCAGAAGGGCAGAGTTCAGTGAGGGAATGGGGTTAGAATAAAAAGCAAGAGTTATATGGTCCCACCAACTGCAGTTTTCAACTCATACTGAACTGCAAATGGCTATAATGAAACATAAAACATGCTGTCGGCCTGAATGGCTTTGCAATGAGCTCTGTCAAGTTCATACCAATGATATGGAGGACTGTGTCCTCCAGATGGCTTGTCTTTCTCTCTCTCTCTCTCTCTCATTCTGTTCTCCACCCACTCCCCTCACCACCCACTATCACTCCCATTATAGTCTAGTTTAATCTGCATGAGGAAAGGAAAAATGTTGGTGATTGTGTAGGGTGGTTTATTTGTAAGGAATAAAATGCTGGAGGCGTGTGGAAGTGATAAGAGGTTACTGTGAGTCTGGCAACATTGTAAAATGTATATAGATGGAGCTAGTGTACCTGAATTTTGTGCCTGAAACCTGATTGATAAAGAGACATAGTCGATAAGAGAAGGGGTGGGGTATCAGCTTGTGTTGTGGCTAGCAGAAATATTTAAGATGCGTTTACTGACTGGAGTGAGGTAAATGCGACGGCTTTTGATATCAAGGACATGAAAGAAATTTGACATGAACCATGTACTTTCATCTGCACTGGTGAAAGAATTAATTCATAAGACTATGAAAAAAATCAAGGCCGAAAAGGGTCATTCATCAAAATGTTGCTCTGGTATTACAGTTCCTGCTCGATGACATCCCATTGCTTTTTGGATGCTGCCAAAGTTCGCTTCCAATACACTCCCTGAAATTGGTTCTAATGTTTGAATCCTTGTATAAAATTGTTCTGAATTTTAAAGTTAAATTGTTCTAAATTTACTTGTTGCCTATTTAATATGCCCCTAGGAGCTAATTTCCTGGATTAATTTAAAATAATATTATTGGCATACTTTATCAATAAGAATTCACATTTCATGTGCATTTGACTTTTTTCATGCTGCAACTTAAGTAAAGCTTTATCATTTGAATCCCTGCAATACAACACTTGAAATTAAAAAAAAATGACAGTACAATGTCAATGATAGACAGCCTGAGATAATAAAATGTGCTGTACAATGGCAAGTCCTTTCTATTACTTTCTAATTGTTTATGCCATTTGGTAACCAGAATTGAACATCGACTCCTAATTTCATCTGATGTGTGCATTGATATGGTTCTCCTACAGCCACCTTGCTTCTGACTTCACTACCATATTGCTTCAAATGTGGAATGGACGAAAGAACTGAATTCAAGCAGTGAAGTTGGAATGACTGCCCGTGACATCAAGGCAGCATTTGATTAAGTGTTGCTCTGGGTATCCTTATCACTAATGAATTCAATTGGAATCAGGGGCTAAATTCTCCACTAATTTGTATAATACCGAGCACAAAATCATGGTGCTTGTGGGATGTTGGAGGCCAATCACCTCAGTTCCATTGTTGCAAGAGTATATCAGAGTTGTGCTCAAGGTCCAGTTCCACGAGGTACAAACCAGAAGTGTGATGGAATATTCTCCTCTTATTTATTTGATTGTAATTCCAACAATGCTCAAGAACGTCAACACTATCCAGTACAATAAGCTACATGGGTTGGTGACCCACACACAACTTTGAACATTTACACCCTCCCACCATCTTTGTACAGTGGTATCAATGCACACTTATGCGTAATGCCCTACAGCAACTTGCCAGGCCTTCTTCAACAACATATCCAAATCTTGTGACTTTCATCAGCTAGAGGACCAAATTCAGCTGATGCAAGGGAACGCCAATGGTTACAGGTTCCCCTTCAAGTCACAAACCATCCTTACTTAGGAACATTGGATCAGGAATAGGTGATTCAGTCCCTAGAATCTGCACTGCCAATTTTGATCATCATGGCTGATCATCTATCTTCAATGTTTTATTCCTGCACTATTCATGATGTGATCAGTAACTAGAGGTCGAGAGAAACTCTTTTCTTTTGTCTTACTTAGTGACTGAGCTTCCACAGCCCTCTGGGGTAGAGAATTCTGAGGATTCACCACCCTCTCAGTGAAGAATTTCCACCTCATCTCCATCTTAAATAGCTTGTGTTTTACTCTGAGATTGTGTCCCTTGATTTTAACCCACACTAAACCAGGACAAATATCTTTCTGTATCTACTCTGTCAGTCCCTTTAATCATTTTATAATTTTCTATGACGTTGTCTCTCATTCTTCTAAACTCCATCGTATGTAGGCTAAGTATCCTCAATTCCACTATCCAGGCATCAGCCTGTACTTTTGTTGCTCCTACCAACATGGATCACCTAACACATTCATAGTATATTCTATGCTCTCATTCACATACTCAATCTGTTTAAAACCCCTTGCAGCCTCTTTGAATCCTCCTCAAAACTCACATACTCATAAAGTTTTATACCACCTACAAACTACAAAATATTAAAATTGACATCTACATCCAAATCACTGATGTAGACTGTGAACTGCTGAGGCTCAAGCACTGAACCCTGCAGTACCCCACTGGTCACTGCCTACTAACTTGAGAATGACTCATTTATTCCAACTCTCTGCCACCTGCTATAACCAATCTTCATTATATGCTCATATATAAATCCTAATCCAATTCACTATATTTTGATTTACTACTCACCTGTGTGAGACATTGTCAAAAGCCTTCTGAAAACTCAAGTAAGTCACAATCTTTGGTTCCCCCTTATCTACTGTTCCAGTAACATTGTCAAAAACTCCATCAGGTATTTCAGATGTGAGTTCCCCTTCCTAAATCCATGTCAATTCAGTCCAATTAGACAATTATCTTCTAAGTGTTGAGAATCACATCCTTTATAATAGACGATAGTATAAAGAGGTCTTGTAGCACGGTGATAGTTGGCCTGGGTTGAGGCCCCACCTGCTTCAGAGACATGTAATAACATTCCTGAGCAGTTTTATTTTAAAATATACAGATTTGAGTATATTCCCTTCTAGAAGCATAAGGCCAACACGTTGATAGTGCTCATTTACTTCCTCCCTCCTTTCTAAAACATTGGAAGTTACATTTGCAACGTTCTCCAAGTACCATTGCAAAATAAATTGCAGTTTAAAATATTATCACCAATCCATGCAGTACCTCTGTAAACATCTCTTTCAACACTCTGGTTTGAATATCATCAGGCTCTAGGAATTTGACAACTTTCAGTACCATTAATTTCTCCAGTCCTACTATTTTATCAATGGTAATTCCTTTCAGTTTCACACTCTCAATAAACCCTTAGATCATAAATATTTCAGCAAGACTTCTTATGTCTTCCTCTGTATTTATATTGTTTCTCTGCCTTTTCTCTTTTTCCTACAATAAATTCTTTTGTCTCTAACTGTAACAGACCCGCATTTGTCATTGCTAATCTTTTCTGCTTCATAACTACAGAAACTTGGTACTGTATTGCTGTTCCTTCAATGTTTCTGCATCAAAATGGTAGGACTCCTTTCTAACAATATTGTCGGTGTACTTATACTAGACGTCCTGCAGCAGTTCAAGAAAGTAGCTCATCACACGTTCTTCAGGCCAGTTAGGGATGGGCAACAAGTGCTGGCCTTGCCACTGAAACCCACAACTCATGGAAGAATAGGGGGAAAAAAGCCTAAGTTATCTATTGGAACCCAACACACATCTACTACATACATTGACCACCTCCACCAGGAAGAATCTAATCATCCCCTCTTCATCTTCAATTTCATTGTCATGGCTGAATCCCCCAATATCAACATTCTGAGGATTGTCAATGACCAGAATTGGGTCAATCAGTTAAATACTTTAGCAGCAAGAGCAGGTCAGAGGCTAAGAATCCTGCAGTAAATAAACCACCTCCCATGTCGCTAAAGCCTGGACACCGTCTGCAAGACAGAAGTCAGGAATCTAATGGAGTACTGCCTGCTTGACTGGCTGGGTGTAATCACAACAAATTGCAAAATGTTCAACACCAAGACAAAGTAGCCATATTTTTTCCCATTTTACAGTCCACAATCAAAAATAAATGAGTGCTCTTTACTTGAAGAGACTGAGGAGGTACGTGGTATGTAATGGTATGAAAGTTCAACACTGTAATGATCCATTAACAGGAATTACCATAAAAGATGTTTGAGTTTATATCAGCATGGCTACAGCGGGGGAAAACTTGCCAGGTGTTGAATTTATATCCTTAACGCCCAACAACATTGAAGGTGATTAAAAAAGATACAATTACAGCACTAGCTTCAAAGCGGTCTGGGCAGCTATTAAAAATCCATCTTGAAGTTATCACTTTATGGACAAAGATGCATAAACAAAATGTCCCAAGAAATGCCAATCTGTTCTACCTTTTCAGTTTTTCTGTCTCTGTAACGATTCCACTTGTCTGATTTTTTTGTAATAAAGTATTTGATTAGAGTAGAGAAGCCCCAATGCCAAGTTTCAAAAGCAGGCATCAGTCCAAATGTTTATTCTCTTCTAAGAAATAACGCATTACATATCATCTCTTCAAACCCTAAACCCATACAAATCCTTGCATTCCTTAAATTCTGACCTCTCGTGCATCAACTTCTTTCACACAACCATTAATGGCCATACCTTCAACTGTCTAGGTTTAAAGAGCCTGCATATGTCTTCCTGAGCCAGTTAGCTTCTCTCTCTTTCTCAACTCCTTTAATGCATCCAATAAAACCTAACCGTTTGGCCAAGAATTGAAATTTTGGTGATCTGATATTATCATTTTATCTAGATTGTGTCAAATTTTATTTGGCATTCTCCTGCGAAACACCATGGGGCTTGTACTACATTGAAAGTGTAATGTAATTACATGTTATTTTTATATAGAGCCCAAAACATCAGGTTTGAAGGCACGTTCTTCAGTAGGGCTGAGGCTGCATTGCTGTGCAATGTCTTGTTAGTCAAATGTTTGACATCTAAGATAAATGCACTGTTATGTTTGAACAGCACATGACCACTTGATTTAAATGAAACTTGAAGATCCTCAGTTGAGTTTGATAGTGCAATGGCCCACAGAATATTGAGTGGATTTTGATAAGAAACCCATTACCTAATTAATTTTGAAGTAGGGACAAAAATACTTGACTCTCCTAGGCTCGTAGAAAAGGACATTTTAAATAAATTATCTATGTACAGATAAAAAAAGAAACATTCACTGACAAACTGGATATGTTCAATTCTGTGGAAATCAAATCTTGGTGAAGTTTTCTACTCTAACTCTTGCTTTTCCAGCATCTTTAAAACATGGAAATCCTTGGTGTAGATTTTTATCTTCGTTGCCTGGATTCTAATTTTAAGGAACAGATCCAGCATTTACTGTAAAATTTGTCCAATTTTCACTGCATTGACATCAATGAAATAAAAATTAAGCTTTTTTTTAGGAAACTGGCAATCTGCTCTGCTTAATAATTACTGAGGAAAGCTAAAATCAATATATTAATCTCTCTCGGTCTTGTGATTACAGTTCACAAATATATGGAATTAAATGAAATGCAAAAGCCATTTCATCCAACTTAGCCATGCTCCTGCTTATGCTCCAGATGGCATAAGGACATAGGAACAGGAGTAAATCATTCATCCAAAGGACACTGCCCTATCACTCAATGTGGTTGTCACTGGTTGAACACTTCAATGCGTTTGACCCACTCTATCTCCTCAACGCTGTAAACCCTGGTAAGTAGACATCCATGAATCTCAAACATACTCAAATGCTACGTGTCCAGAGTCTTCTGGGGTACAGAATTCCAAAGATATATTTTTAGATATAGTTATTTATTGGTCATATGTACTAAGTATAGGAATCATAAGTACACCGAAAAGGGTGCAAAGTTGCCATTCATTGGTGCCCACTTGGTTACAGAATTAAAACATTTAACAGAGCCAAAAGGTAAGCAAGAAAAAAAGTCCCGATCTTAGAGTCCCAAATTCCATCTCCACAATGGAACAGGTGCCGCTCAAATCACTAGGACACCCAGGAGGTTGCTGCCGTTACCTCCTTAATGGCTCGCTCTTGCTGTCACTGCCAAACTGACCCACTCTTGTTGCCAAACTGGCTCACTCTCGCTGTCTCACTGGCCCACTCTCGCTGCCTCACTGGCCCACTCTCGTTGCCTCACTGGCCCACTCTCATTGTCTCACTGGCCCACACTTGCTGCCTCACTGGCCCACTCTCGCTGCCAAACTGGCCCACTCTCGCTGCCTCAATGACCCACTCTCGCTGTCTCACTGTCCCACTCTCGCTGTCTCACTGGCCCACTCTCGCTGCCAAACTGGCCCACTCTGGCTGCCTCACTGGACCATTCTCGCTGCCTCACTGGCCCACTCTCACTGACTCACTGTCCCACTTTAGCTGCCAAACTGGCCCACTCTCGCTGTCTCACTGGCCCACACTTGCTGCCTCACTGGCCCACTCTCGCTGTCTCACTGGCCCACTCTCGCTGCCTCATTGGCCCACTCTCGCTGCCTCATTGGCCCACACTCATTGCCTCACTGGCCCACTCTCACTATCTCACTGTCCCACTCTCACTGCCTCACTGTCCCACTCTCGCTGCTTCACTGGCCCACTCTCACTGCCTCACCGGCCCACTCTTGCTGTCTCACCGTCCCCCTCTCACTGCCTCACTGGCCCACTCTCGCTGTCTCACTGTCCAACTCTCGCTGTTTCACTGTCCCACTCTCACTGCCTCACTGGCCCACTCTTGCTGCATCACTGGCCCACACTTGCTGCGTCACTGGCCCACTCTCACTGACTCACAGTCCCACGTTTCATCCAACGACTTCGCTCCAGCTCACGCTCGATCCACCGTCGCTGCAGGACACAGCCTGCGCATTTTGCTCCTGCCACATGGTTCCTGGTCGTGACCCAACTCTTTCTCAACTCCTTAGGTAGGTAGTTAAAAGGGCGAAGCCAGGTACTTTTAGAATTATGACAGAGAGGAGAAGGAAGAAGAAGAATAGAAAAAGAAAAGAAAAAGAAAGGGAATGTCGAGCAGAGTGGAGTTCTGAATGGAGTGCCTTACCCTTTTGCCATCTTGCGAAGAAAACCTCTGATTAAAATAATTTCTCTTTACTTCAGAACTAAGCACATCCCCTTCCTTTTTAATGATTTTTGTTTCTAGACTCCCCAACTAGAGGAAATATTTTACCTACATTCACACTGTCTATCCCTTTAAACATTTTTTAAGATTCAATGAGATCGCACTCCATTCTTTGAAACTCAAGAAAATAAAGGCCCTGTTTGACCAAGCCCTCTTCGTAGGACATTTCTACCAAGTCTGAATAATTCTAGTGACCCTCTTTGTCACACTCATTGATAGTAATATTTTTCTTAAGATAGTAAGATCAAAGCTGCACGCAATATTCGAGGTGCAGTTTAACCAAGTTCCTACACAACTGAAGTAAGATTTCACTACTCGTGTACTCAAATCCTCTTTGCAATAAAGGCTAACATTCCATTAGCCTTCCTAATAGCTTGTTGCACCTGCCTATTTGAATTCAGTGATGTATTGACAAGGCCACCTATGTCCCTTTGTACAAAAATACTTTCCATAGTCTTATCATTTAAGAAATACCCCGATCATCTGTTTCTCTCACCAAAATGGATTACCTCACATTTTGTCACATTATATTCCATCTGATAAATTTTTGCCCATTCACTTAGCTAAATCCTCCTGAAATCATTTTGCATCTCACATTCCTAATTATATTTGTAATATCTACAAATCTGGAAATATTACATTTAGTTCCCTATTCCAAATCATTCATATACGGTATAAAGAGCTGGGACTCAAACACTGATCCTTGCAGTACCCATTAGTCACAGTCTGCAAATGAGAGAAAGATCCATTTATTTCAACTCTATTTTCTCTCTGTTGGCCAATCATTAATCCATGGAAATATACTACCTCCTATCCCACATGGTTCAATTTTTCTAACCAACCTCCTGTTGGGATGTTTATCGAAAGCCTTCAGAAAATCTAAATATATTATGTTCATTACTTTCCTTTAACATTTTTGTTCATAACATCAACAAAAAACTCCAACAACTTTACCACACATTCTTTCCCAATCACAAATCCATGCCAACTATGCCAATCATATCATTATCAAGCAGGTATTCATTTATCCCATCCTTTATAAAAGATTCCAGTATTTTTCCCTATGACTGTTTCTGACTTGTTCTCTTCTTAACTAGTGATGTGACATTTGTAACTGTTGAATCTACAGTAATCATTCCAGAAACTATAGAATTTCAGAAGATAATCACCAATGCATTGACTATCTCTACAGCCACCTCCTTCTCCACTCTGGGGTGTACAATCAATCTTCTTACCAAAGCTAATTTTCTTCAAATCCTCATTCCCTCAAGCTACTTGAATCCCTAGTCCTGAGAGATTTTAAATACTGTCCTCAGTGAAAACTGACATAAATAAATCATTTAGCTTCTCTGCCATTTCTCCATTCCTTGTTACAATTTTTTTTCCCATTCTAAAATGGACCCATGTTAATTTTAGCCAAACATTTTCTTTTTATATATTAAAGAAGATTCTACTGTTTGTTTTCTGATTTTCTAAAGGAGGGTCTCGGCCCGAAACGTCAGCCTTCCTGCTCCTCTGATGCTGCTTAGCCTGCTGTGTTCATCCAGCTCTACACCTTGTTATCTCAGATTCTCCAGCATCTGCAGTTCCTGCTATCTCTACAGTTTGTTTTTTTTTTTTTGGTTATTTTGCTTGATTGCATTCATATTCTATTCTCCCTTTGCTTAGCTGTTTCTTGGTCCTCCTTTGTTGTATTTTATAATCCTCCCAATCCCCAGAAGCACTACTGTTTCTGGCAAGTTTAAAGGCCTTTTCTTTTAATATTGTGCAATCATGAATTTCTTTCATTGACTGACTTTCTTTTCAGTTTTTACATCTGGAAGGAATATAAAATTGTTGTCTTTCCGGTAATATTATTTAAGGACTGTCAATTACCTATTGACAGGCATGCTTGTAATGGGGAGGCGATTACCGAGTGGTATTATTGCTAGATTGTTAATTCAGAGACCCAGGTAATTCTGGGGACCTGGGTTCAAATCCCACCATGGCAGATGGGAGAACTTGAATCCCACTTTTTTAAAAATCTGGAATTAAGAGTCTGATGATGACCATGAAACCATTATGAATTGATGGGAAAGACCCATTTGGTTCACTAATATAACAAGGTGTGGAGCTGGATGAACACAGCAGGCCAAACAGCATCATAGGAGCAGGAAAGCTTGACGTTTCGGGCCTAGACCCTTCAACAGAAATAATGCTGCTTGGCCTGCTGTGTTCATCCAGCTCCACACCTTGTTATCTCGGATTCTCGAGCATCTGCAGTACCTTTTATCTCTGGTTTGCTAATATCCCTGCAGAGAAGGAAACTGCCATCCTTATCTGGTGACTCCAGACCTACAACAATGTGGTTGACTCTTAACTGCTGCCTGCAATGGGCAATAAATGCTGGTTTAGTCAGCATCACCTTTATCTGTGAATAAATAAAAAAATGTATCTTCTCAATCCAAGTCAGCTCAATTGTGCCTCGTGCTCTCATAATTGTCCTTATTCAAATTTAACACATTTGCTTCAGATTTTACCTCCTCACTTTCAAAGTAAATTCAAATTCAATCATCTTACAGTCACTCATCCCTAAATGTTCTTTAACAACACATTGTCAACTAGTCCATTATCATTGCATAATACTAGATCTAAAATAGCATGTCCTCCAACTGTCCTCAACATACCATTTGGGAAAACTATTTTCAACCCTCTCCGGAAACTCAATCCCACAGCATTAGTGCCAGAAAACAGAAATAGTTGAAAAAATTCAGCAGGCTTGGCAGTCTCTGTGGAGAGAAAAACAGAGTTAACGTTTTGGGCCCAGTGTTTTTTCTCTGGAGCTGGAATTTCTCCAACTAATTCTGTTTTTATTTTAGATTTCCAAAATTCATTACTCTTTGTTTTATTCTAGCATTAGTAGCCTGTTGGTTTACCCAGTGTATATGCAGAATGAAGTCCCCCGTAATAACTGTCCCATTCATCCTACATGTTTCTCTCACTTCCTGATTAATACCATGCCACACACAACACTAATATTTGGTGTTCTATAAATTACTCCAATTAATTTCTGTTGCCTCTTGTTGCTTCTTTAGTTTCATCCAATCAGACTCCACACATTGTTCTTTTAATCTAAGACCCTCCCTTACTAATGTACTGATTCCACACATTATTAGCATCACAGTTTCATTTCTTTTTCTTCCTTGTCTGTCCTTCCTAAATACGAATACCCTTGAATATTCAGTTCTCTGTCTTAGTACTAGACAGTCATGTTGCTGGAATGGCACTTAATTTATATCCAGGTATTTCTATTTGTGGCTTTAGATCATCAATTTTGGCAGTTACTGCTTGTATTCACGTAGGGTGCCCTTAACCTTATCTTTTTGACATAATCATACCTGATGTTTTCATCATTTCTCCTGGCTTCTAGTCTCCCTGGCACATTTTTGACTCACTGTTGTTAACTTCATCCAAACTTGGGTTTGCTTCATGTTCCCATCCCCCTGGCAAGTGAATATAAACCCCATACCATCTTTTCATTGAATCCTATCAGCACAACCCACTAATGATTTCTCCCTACGCATTTAACTGGGTTCATCTTGTTATAATCTAAGCTATTTGCTCTACTAATGAGATCATATTCTAAACTTTATTTGGGTAAATACATTTTTGATGGTTCAAGGTAACTAAAAGCCAATCAGAGAATTAGATTGAAATTACAAAGGTCAGTTGGGCCAATCAATCCATACGAACAGTCATTATTTCCTGATGTATCTTGTCTTTTATACTTCAATTTCCAATTTGGTGGTATTGAAATGAGCTTTTCCATTGAAAAGTGAAGCTGATTGTTTTGCAACATTAAATCATAGGGCAGCTATAGAACAGAAGGAGACCATTTGGCACTTTATGTCCAGACCAGCTCTCCTGAACACCAACTCAGCTGGTCCCACCCTGAGCCTTTCCTGTGATGCTGCAATGTGTTGTTTCTCCACAAATGCTCATACAATTCACTTCAAGAACCACAGTTGAACCTGCTTCCTCCAAACTGGGCAGCAATACACCCCACACCTAATGAGTCATGGCATAAAAAAAGTTTCTCCCATAGGTTTTTTTCCCATCATCATAAATCACAGAAATCTTATAGGGCTCAAGGAGGCCAATCCACTCATTGTGCCTGCATGAGATTTTCAAATGAGCATCTTTACCTCATAGCATTCTCCTGCTAATTTTCCCCCATACTATTGCACATTATTTTAACTGAAATAGTTGTCCAATGTTCTCTTGAAAGTCGCAATTGAATGTGCCTCCACCACACTTCCAGGCATAGCCTAGTTACTCACTGAGTGAAAAAGTCTTTTTTTGCACAAGTAACTCTTGCTTCATTTGCAAATCATTTTAAATCTATAGCCTTTCGTTCTTGTTTTTTGCAAGCAGAAACAGTTTTACCATGTCTACGCTATCCAATCCACTCATGATGTTAATAACCTCTATCGGATCTCCTCTCTGTCAAGTGATATGCAGTTTGGATAATGAGAAAAAGGGAGGCTTATGGGGTCAAATTGGCAGAAGCCCTGGAGGAGTAGAAAATGTGCAAGGAGGAACTTGAAAAGGAAATTACGAGAGACAAAGGGGGCATGAAAATAGAATCAATAAAATAAAGGAAAATCTTAAGTTATTTTGCAAGTACATTAAGAATAGAGGCATAACTAGGGAAACAGTAGGACTCATTAAGGACCACAGTGGTCATTTTATTGTGGAGCTACAGGACATAGGATGAGTTCAAAATGAATGTTTTGTATCAGTGTTCACTAGTGAGAGGGATGATAGACATCAGAGAGAGGTAAAACTAGAGTGCAAGTTCTGTGTGGTCTGTCAGGCTTAAATAACTGGGGCTGGATGAAAGCTTTCCCAGGCTGTTCAGTGAGGCAAGGAAGGAAAAAACAGATGTGCTGGCAATAATTTTCAATTCATCTCTGTCCACAGGAGAGGTGCCAGAGGACAGCCAATGTGGTACCAGTTGAGATAGGTATTGGTGTATTGATTACGTGTTAAAGTGACTAAAGCAATCTGATGATGTGTCAGTGAAATGTTAACATGCTCAGAGGCAAAGCTTTTAAAGTTGTTTTTTTCATCGAATTCAGATCAAAATAATTTTACGCAATCACTTTATTTTTCCTATGATCATTTCAAAACAATGATTCCCCAAGTTAAATTTGTAATCCTGACTATAAATAAACTAGCCACATTAAACAGAACATTATTTTGAGCAATTCAATTTGTTGTTTTGTAATTCATAAGTCAACAATATGAATGATCAGTGGAGTGTTTTATGGAAGATAAGAATTCCTACTGGATTCCAACAAGCAAGAAACGTGAAAAGGCTGATTGGTTGTTTGTTGAACTAATTTTTCTTTGTGGGAAAGAGATAGATTTGGAACAGCTGCATCTGTTGCTGGCCTTGGTCCACTGGTCCAAACCATTGTCAAAATAAGGGCATCCCTGGCATTTTGGACATCAATACAAGGAGTTAGTGGTGCATTGTCCTGAGAATTTCTTACTCACCCCTCAGATTTTGTTTTTCTAGCGTTATCAGGGCTTTTCATCTTGTTCCTATTATTATATGATATTTACAGAACGTGACATACTACAGTAGTTCTGAAACCTCTAATTGGTTCATACAGAAGGGAGCCTTTCAGTTTAAAAAGGAATCTAAAACTCATCTTCAGGATACATATGATTTGTTCAATCTCATGCCCGACTCAATATGGCATTCATTGCCATTGCTTTTGGGCAGTTTCTGATGGATGTTCTCTGCCAAATTTATCCCTTTCCTCTCAGCAGCCACCCTTTAACTCTAATTTTATGTCTTAGTGCTTCAGGAAGATTGGATTCTACATGATATTAGTGGTATAGCAGCTCTCTTACTCTCTCCTGTATGTATATCTTTTTGGCATTGCACATCAGAGACTGTTTGACAAAGTTAAGTCCTTGCAAATACTATGCACTCTGTATTAACCTAGAGTACCTGGACTGCCAAGTGGCTGCAGTCAATTAAGCTGTGCATGCTTTGGAAGTCAGTAATAGCTAAAACTAGAGCACATATCCATTCCGAGATAACAAGCATGGGGCTGGATGAACACAGCAGGTCAAGCAGCATCATAGGAGCAGGAAAACTTGACGTTTCGGGCCTAAACCCTTCATCAGAAATATCCATTCCGACTGGTGCCAACTCTGGTGAAGTTCATATCATTTTCAGCTCTGATAAGCACCCAACTGGGAGTTCCTGGATGTGTCTCCTTAAAGCCAGAAGAGGATCCAGAGGCTAAAATTTGTGTGTGATAATGAGTTTATAGCAACTATTGATAATATGTGCAGCACATTTTCCCCTAGGAGACATAAAGCCATTTGCCAGTGCCTAAGGTAATAAATTTATTTCCTGAAATTTATTTCCTGTTCATGCATGTCAAGGCATCTCAACTTCTCTCTGCACATCTTGCACATTACCTCCCTTTGTTTTTCCCTTTCTATTTATCCCCGCTTTGCTGATGCTTGGTCCACTGCTGTCCTCTCTGATGTCCATCTGCCAGTCTCTCAAGAACAGGCTATTGCTGGTCTTGATCATATAGATTCATGTCCACCGTCGAATCAAAACAACAGCAATTACAACCCAATTGTAGTGACTGGAATGAGGGCCAGATAGGTCTCATTGAGTATGAGACCCCTGATTGGGGTTGTTAACCTGGGGTCAATCAGGGAGTCCTGGCTGAAGGACATAAACAGGAGTCTCAGAGATACTCTTCATTCTAGAGACTGGCTCTGAGCTGGTAATACAGAGTCCATGTCTTGTACGAAGTAAATAAAGGGAGACTTGATGATAGGATACTGGCCTCCCTGGAGTTATTTCACCAATCTAAGATAATTTAGAAAACAACCACAGTGTAGAAAATAAACTTTCAGCAAAAGTACTGGGAACCGCTTGCCCAGTGAGGAATAGATTATGATTAGAGATAACTTACTGCAGTACTTTTACAAGTTTTATTTAGTTCAGTTAATTACTATTATGTTCTTTCCTTGATTTGACAGGAGACCTGAGGAACCTGGGAAATTGTCACTAAATTTAAAACTAAGTTGAATTATTATTTCAATTGAGAGTTTTGTTTGTGTTAATAGGCTCCTAGTCTTTCTTAAATTAACTCACCAACAACAACCCATTTAGGCTTGTGTCAAATGTGGAAGTCAGTGAGTTAGAGATGGCTTCCCAATGACCTCCCACTTACACCCAAATTTACCTTCATCCAGGTTAAAATTCCTCCCATTGTTTCTGGAGGAGAATTCCACTTTGTCCTATCCCAAGGGGCAATATTAAAAAAAATTGAACATAGCTAAGCTTATGATGAGTCCAAGCCTGTGTGCCTTGGGTTTCTTTGAGTCTGGTCATGAGCACAATTCTTAGAACAATCTTTTGATATTCCTACCTAACAAAAAAATCTGGCTTGAAAAGTTCAGTTTTCTCAGTATTCACAGCCTGTTAGGAGTTTACCCAAATTCTATATTTCCACAGCCCTGTTTGAAAGAAAATGCTTCCCAACTTTGAACTCGAATGAACTAGTTGTAATGTTAAGAAAATGCTCTTCTGTTCTGAAATCCCCTCCATCGAGTATATGTCAAACATCGAGTTCATTTACTTTTCTAAAAATGAAACATGTTTTACTTACAAACTTTATTTAAAAGTAAAAACTTTACTTACTATTTTACTAAAAAATTGCATCCACAAGATCCAACTAGTTGAGTGCTTTCTTGACTGAAACGGACTGGATCCTGCAATTTTGAAAGCCGTACGCATATAAGCAGCACATATGTTATTAATTAACCACCTTTCAGGGGTCATCGGCTTGAGATAGCCTCTGCTGCTACTATTTATCACATACGACATTTGTGACCACATTTCCAGGCAGCCCTCCTGGATTCAGCCATATGCTTTGTTTAACTACAGTTGCCTAAAAATTAAAAACAGCACAAAAATGAGGACTGTGGTGCGAAACTGGAAATTAGACGGTTTTTGCAAGCTGCTTCTTGACAATCCTGCCTGAGACACCACCTGTTCTGAGATTCTTTCGCCAACAACAGACTGTTCAGAATTTGCATTTGTGCTTTGTGGTTACAAACAAAATGGGATTCTTCCTTGGCTTTCTCTTCCTTCAGTTTATTGATGGTTTCTGTTCATTTGTGGCTCCCAGATAAAAAAAAACCTTTATCAAGTGGTTATCAGTGAATGTGAACTATGAGTGTTGGGAGTTCAATTCAGTTTAATCTGATTGGGAGAAGATTATTAGTAGATCAATGCCCAATGCCCATATGATCAAACAACATGTAAATTCAACATTGAACATGAATAACATTTCATTGACTTAAAATTATCAATGTGGTGCAATTAAAATACTGTCTAGAGTTCTGATCACTGTAGTCCAAGAGAGGATATTACAGTTATTGAAACAAAATAGAAGAAAACAACCCTTGATAATTCAAGAAATGGAGTGATGTGATAGAGGAGCAATGATGTACATTGAGTATATTCTCAATGTAAAAGAGAACACTTAGATTCTCAAGGAACAAGGTAATACAACAAGATGGTATTTTGTCCAAAATAGTAGAAACCTAAAGGAAATGACAAGAACCTCAGGAGGTGAGGGATTGATTCATAATAGATCTTTACCTAAATAGTAACAAGGTCTGCAGCTTAACATAGCCTGATCTTCACATTAGTAACAACATGGACAATTCTCTTTAGCCTACCACAAACATTGCCTGACTGAACTGAAAGTTACATTTAAAAATTGTTAGCTGTGCTCATTAGATGGATTATAAGAGAAAGCTTACGTGTGCTTCATTCTGACTTATAGCCATAACAGAATTCTCTTGGGAAGCAAAATGGCAAAGTTCTTTAAAGAGAGAAAGAACTTACATTTATATAACATTTTTGACTCAGACAAATGAAAACTCTATCGATAAGCTACTTGATGTCAAGCAGGTTTCCATACTTCACCAATATCAATTAACTCCTGCTCTCTGCTTCTGTTTTCTAGCTTCTTTGCCATCCATTTTGCTACTTGTTCCTGTTTCTATGTGCTAGACTGAGACATGAGTCTATCAGGTAGTACCATTATTCCGAGCCCTTTGAAAATCTAAATATAACAGATCTACTGCATTATCTTTGTCAGATCTTCCTGATACTTCTTCAAATATTTTAATTGCCTTAGTCAAGCATGAGTTTCCACTTTGAAATCTGTGCTGGCTGCTCTTAGAAAAACATCTAGAAATGAAAAAAATGTATCAGTGTTATCTTTATATAAAGACGTCAGTAGTTTTCATTGTACTAATATTAACCCAACGGGTTTATGATTTTCTGAATATTTTCTAACACTGGTTTTGAACATACCTATTTGTTTGTAACTTTCCTTCAACGTTATTGTTTAATTGCAAAGTATTCTGTAAGACATAGCAGTTGTGGCTTAAGTAAATAGATAATTGAGACACCAAAACAAAAAGCTCGCATATCAAGATGAAGATAGCTATCAGCTCCAGTTAAAGCAGATCATCTTCTGAAGTCTCATAGATTTGGTAATTTTTGATCTGTTTAGTTTAAATTCAGGTCTTTAGGTGGAGAAATTACTTGGTAATTCTGACATTGCTTGAATATTATACTTGTTACTTTGTAGAAACCAGGTATAATAGGTATTTGTATGTATTTAACATATGAATTGTCTAATTGTATAATCTATTTTAAAAATAATAAAGCCGCAGGAGCACTGAGCTGATGTATATGAATGTTTCATTGCATATCTCAAACCACAAACAGTAAAAAGAGAATTTACAACATTTTACAATGTCAACACACATTTAAGAATATAATTGTACAACCATCCATCCATTGTACTCTAAGGTAGATTCTCAACCCTTCTGGAGCTCAGTCAGGAAATGTTGTTGAGGTGGCTTTCCATTCCTTTCTTCATGGTTTTGTTTTACTTTCAGACTGTCTTCTTCAAGTAAGGCTAGAACTAAGGTTAAAGAACTCCAGCTGTCTTTTACACTGAGGGAATTACTAGAAACCAGTATAGTTGTTAGTCATTAATTCAGTAATTTTCAGAGCTGATATTCAGTCTTTGTTGACCAGGAATGTCTGGAATGACACTTCATCTTGACCTGAGTTGAGAATGCTGTCATTGAGGCGGTTGCCTCTTTGCTCGGACGTAAGTATCCCACTTGATATCAACCCAATATTTAAAGAACATAATATTGACTCAAAATGGCTGCCCAGAGTAAGTTTAAACACTTCAGCTTGTTGCAAATATAGCTTTTTATGGTTGATAATGTTCGTACCTCTCTTTGATTTCAGGCAAAATAAAGGAATATGGGTAAGGCATCTCATGTGATATTTTGGAGGCCTGTAGAGTATAGATAATCAGTGCTTCCACCTGGAAATTAAGGACCATCTGATTCAATGCACCAATGGAGATGGTCTGTGAGAGGGGTAGACTCCATAGCAAGCTATTGGAGCATCAGTTTTCAGAGATTTTTAAACCGTCAGTGAATGTAACAGAACAGTCTTCAAGAATCTGAAACAAGACCTGTTGAAGGATAAAGAAAACAAATCTTTATTATTCATTTCAAAGAATGGAGTCTGGAGCTCACTCATAAAAGATACCATGGTCATGAGAATTTAAACAAAGTTGGAAGATTTGTTTACCTTTGAGGAGGGAGAAGAGTCTCCAGTGTAAACCTCATCATGAAAGTCTATTCAAGAATTAGAACTTATCGGTTTAGAAGGAAAAGGGGGATAAACCGTCAGGAATTGAGAAAAGCTTTTGGGCTGATTTCTGAAGAAGGGTCACTGGACTCGAAATGTTACCTTCATTTTCTCTCTCCACAAATTCTGCCATATCTGCTGAGTTTCTCTAGCAATATCAGTTTTTATTTCAGAATTTTAGCATCCACAGTGTTTTGTTTTATGTTTCTTTTAGCTTGTTTATTCATTAAAAGTCTTAAAACGTGAAGTATTCTTGTGTGATACTGGAAATGTGATATCTTCTTTAAAATTATTTGTTTTTATGAGGATTGAAACAAGCTTCTGGCTTGGATGTAAATGCTATTACTAAGGTAAAGACATTATGGTATTAGAAAGAAACATCAAAATCAAAAGTATCAGAGATCTACTAACATCATCCCGCCCCCTTGACCTGTCCGTCCTCCCTGGACTGACCTATCTCCTCCCTACCCCCCTACCTACACTTACCTTCACTGGCTCCATCCCCGCCTCTTCGACTTGTCTGCCTCCTCTCCACCTATCCTCTCCTCTATCCATCCTCTATCCGCCTCCCCCTCTCTCCCTATCTATTTCAGAACCCTCTTCCCCTCCCCCATTTCTGATGAAGGGTTTAGGCCCGAAATGTCAAGTTTTCCTGCTCCTATGATGCTGCTTGACCTGCTGTGTTCATCCAGCCCCATGCTTGTTATCAAAATCAAAAATATTACTTTGCACCCCATATTCACAGGTGGATTCTATAGAAACATTAGAAAGGTGTACAAATGTTGGGCTCTTAGTGATTTGCAGTCTGAATAGCAGCAGTATGCTTCTTTTTTTTCCATTAGCTGATAAACAAGAAATTGAGATTATAATATTGGAAAGGGAATAAACAGAGTATGCAGCTGCACTGTGGCATATGCGAATAATTAGAACCCAGTAGAGGGTTCGGCAGAAATAGAATATTGTCAACAAGTTAGCATGTGAAGTTAATCTGGCAATTTATTGAATGGATGATTGACCCAGGCAGATAACCAATATTATCCAAAAAAATGAAAAAGCATAGTTAATTAGAATAATATCAAAAATTAAAGCGATATAAAGCAAGAAACCCTCATACACAGGCTTTTTGCAACAAATGATGTTGGCACATGAAAAAATTTAAAATGTAAGTAATCTCATTTTACGTATGAAACTGTTAACTCTGTGGGAAAATGTAAACCAAAATATTAAATTTGAATTATCCTGAACGAAGAAATTGGAGCATTTACACTATCACAAATCAGAACCAATGTAAATTATACGTAAATAAACTGGGAAATGGTCCCTTAAATGAAATGTTTCACTTCATATGGTCAATAGAACAAAGATATACATGAACATGAATAAACTAGGGAGAAGAAATAGCCCTACAGTCCCTTGAAATTGCTTGTCCATCTAATAAGATCATGGCTGATTTGATTGTGCCTTAAAATATCCATGTTCCTGCCTACCCTTGATAATCTTTTAGGCCCTTGTTTAACAAGAACCTATCTACCTATACCTTCAAAATATGCAAGGACTCCTCTTCCATCACTGTCAATGAAGAGACTTCTGAAGACCCACAATGCTCTGACTGAAAAGAAATCCATTCATCTCTGTTTTAAAATGGATGACTCCAGATTTTTAAACAATGACCCTTGATTCTTGATTCTACTAGAAGCATAGAATCTTTAGAGTGTTGAAACAGTCCATTCATCACATCAGGCCCGCACCAACTCTCTGAAGAGCATTCCACACCCCCTACCCTATAACCCTACATTTCCCATGGTTAATCCACCTAACCTGCTCATCTTTGGACTGTGGGAGGAAACACACACAGACATGAGGAAAATGTGCAAACTCCACACAGACAGTCACCCAAGGGTAGAATCAAACCTGGGTCCTTGGTGCTGTGAGGCACAGTGCTAACCACTGAGCCATCTTGCAAGAGGAACCATGTTATCTACAGCCATGCTGTCAACACCCTCAGGATCTTATACATTTCAATCATGTCATCTCTTACTCTTGTAAACTTCTGCAGATATAAGCTTAACCGATCCAATCTTTCTCCATAAGACAACTCGTCCATTCCAGATTATTCGCCGGATAAACCTTCTCTGAACAAACTGTAACAGGCTTACAAGCAAAAACAGAAATTGCAGGAGAAACTCAGCAGGTTTGGCAGAATCTGTGAAGAGAAAATAACGTCAGTGTTTTTTAGTCAAGTAAACAGATAGCAGCTGGTAAAAGGCAGTATTTAGGAACTGAGAAACAGCAGTAGACCATTCAGCCCCATGAGCCTGTTCTACCATTCAGAAAGATCATAGCTGAGCGGTGGCCTAACTCCATATGCATTTCTTTGGCCCGCATCCCTTAATATCTTGGGCAGCACAGTGGTTAGCACTGCTGCCTCATAGCACCAGGGACTTGGATGATTGTGTGGAGTTTGTGCATTCTCATTGTGTCTGAATGGGTTTCCTCCTATAGATAGACTAGTGAGGATAAGGTTAAGTAAATGTTTCCATTTTGTAATTTTCCCTCCCACATACTGCAGACTCAGTTTAGTAGTTACATCCTTTTGGACTCAACCACCTTAGATAGTGATAGTGTTATCAATCCATCTTGGTAATGGACATTGAAGACTCCCATTCAGAGTACATTCTGCACCTTTGCCACCCTCAGTGAGCCTTCCAAGTGGTGTTCAAGATTGGTCAACTTGCACCAGCCAAGACGGGAGGGGTGAGGTGTTGATAAGCAGAAGGTTGTTTTGCTTGTAACTTGAGAATTTGTGGGATTGGGAGTTAATTTTGAATTCTCCAAGGGCAACTCTATCCCACCTGAATACCAATGTACCTCTGTACCTCTGATGAATCAGCCCAGCTGGTGGGACAGGACAGACCCCAGGAATGGTAATTGAGATTCTGTTGGAGTTTCTGGAAGTGCTGAGTATTTTTCAGAATTGGTTTCCATCAATGAATTCTGCAACAAATGGCACTACAAGTGGGAAGATGCTGATTTTTGAGTTGAAATATTTTGGGAAAATCATCATTAAATCGTGAGGTTCTGATTGCAAATACCCTCTGGATGCAGTATGATAGGTTCAAAGAGCAGAGACAGCAAAGAGCTGCATGCTAAAGGATGAAAAGGAATGGACATAGGACTCTCAGCAATAAAGCAAAACAAAAACTGTGGATACTGGGAATCTGATACAAAAGCAGAAATTGCTGGAGACTTTCAGCAGTTCTGGCATCATCTGTGAAGAGAAAGCAGAGTTAATGTTTCAGGTCCAGTCATCCTTCTTCAGAACTGGATTTGAAATGTTAACTCTGCTTTCTCTGCAAGACCTGTTGAGATCCTCCAGCATTTTCTGTTTTTGACTCTCAGCAATGTTCTTTTGAAAATGTAAATTCTGTGCTCAGTCCATCTTTTTTTAAAATGGAGCAGTCAATTTTTTTGTATAGACGCATTGGAACAATGGAACTGATGGGTTTTCATAGGATGGCATAGGATACAATCAGTCAATACCTTCTTTATGCTTTGCTCTACTTTCTTTCCTATATCTCCCATCTAAATCTAAGTTGTAACCATCTATTCCCTTGTCCCTGATATGCTTTCAAGTTTACTATAAACTCATGTCTATTTTTGGCTTCAATAATTTAGATTCCACATTCTTACCAGTCTTTGGGTGAATAAGCTTTTCTTTCTGAATTCCATATGGGAAACCTAAGTTATATTTCATATTGATAATATCCAGTTATGCTACTGAGGATTCCATGCAGGTTCAGCATTATTTATTCATCTAATATGGGGCACATTATTTAAGGCCTTTTTGAAAGTCCAGATAAATAACAGTATATATATTATCATTTCTACTACCTGCTCAAAACATTGAATAATTTTTTTCAGAGCATGTGTTTCTTTGCTTAAAATCTATGAATATCCATTTTCGTATTTTTCACTTCTGTATGTTCTCTTATTCTACCATTTGGAAAGGGTTCGATTCTTTTTCCTGACTGGTCTATAATTCACTGGAATTGATCTGCATCCTGACTTAAATACAAGATTTACTGTAGCTATCTATTCATTACTCAGGTTCTGTACATTTTTCTAATGATTTATTAAATATGAGTGGCAATACCTCTGTTAGCTCTTCTCTAGACCTTTTCAAAATATGTGAATACAGTCTATCAGGACCACATGCTCTTTGAGATTATTGAATTTATTCAATAGGTTCCATTTTATTTGAAATGCAGTGATCATATTACTCATCTCATCATTCAATGTCATATCTACCTGTCCTATCTCCCTGGTAAATGCTGCAGCAAAATAATTCTTTAACTTTCGTTGGGAACACATGTATACTTAGGATTACAAGAAAAGGGAAAATAAAGATTTGGACATTTTCTGTATTGCAGTGTGTCCTCTTCTCAGGGGGTAACAATGGACTGGATAATTCGATTGCCAGATAATCATTGAAGCAGTTTTGCAAAAGACTTACACCAGACTCAAAATCAACTGTGTTTTTCTGTCCACAGGCACTGCCAGGCCCACTGATTTTCTGCTGCATACTCTGTGTTTGTTTCAGATTTTCAGCATCCACAGTATTTTGCCTGTAAGAGCAGTTCAGAATGATGTACATCAAGAGCCTATGGAAACTTAGATGCAGCAAACTCCATGGAAATTGCCCAAGACATTGATCTAACTCTATATGTTATTGCCTTTAGTCCATAGTCCTTAATAACTGTAGTTAACAGACATCTATCAATCAGTCTCAAATGTAACATGAACAAATGGTCAACCACCAGCTATCATTCATAGAAGAGAATTCTCTACCTCAACAAATATTTGGATAAAGAAAGTTTTTCTAACTTAATTCCTGAAAGACCTGGCACCGTTTTATTTTAACAACGTTCCCGATTCTTAGACTACTGAATAATTGAAAATAGTTTCTTTCTCCATGTATTCTCATTTCTCTTTCTTATCGTGAAGACTTCTATCATTCTGAAGTTTGACGAGCGAGCGTTCTTTTCAGTCAGGAAGAGGCTGAGAACAATTTGATAATCCCACCATTAAATGATGTTCTGCTAACCTTGTTAAAGGCAGCTCAAGCACAGAATATTCTCAACCTAGCCCAAACTGGTAAGAAACAACGGGACCCTGGCAAGAGGTTTGATCACAATGAGTTCACATGCAGTAGTGCATGGCTGGATCGATCTAAGACAAGGCATGGTATTGTCTTATGTACAGTAAACAGTGAAGGTGAAGCAATTTTTTTTCTTTATTCATTCAGGGGATGACAGCATTGCTGGCAAGGCCAGCATTTATTACCCATCCCTAATTGCCTAGAGGGCAGTTAAGAGTCAACCACATTGCTGTGGGTCTGGAGTCACATGTAGGCCAGACCAGGCAAGGATGGTAGTTTCCTTCCCTAAAGGGCTTCAGTGAACCAGATGGGTTTTTCCAACAATTGTCAATGGATTCATGGTCATAATTTGATCATGACTTGGTAACTGGTTGCAAAATGATATTACCTACATCCTAAATGAGTATGTGCCAAGGAATGTTTTTGATAGGAAAATCCGAGAAGCCGTGTTGATCTGCAAGTGTCAAGACCCTACCCATGACACCAATAAAATCATTGAATGCTATCTGGCATTTTTGAGGTATGGATCAGGAAAATGAATAAAATATCTTAACAGAAGATCAAGAAGATTATCATCATTACAGAGATCTGTCTCATGCACCTTGGCACTGTTGACTTTCAAGGTAATCAAGCAGAGATAGCCATAAAAATTTTTGCTAAGGTGGTCAACACTGTATGCAGCTCTCCAGTACAGACAGGTGAAGCAATCATAGATGCAACGCATTTTTCAACTAAAGGAGGTGATGACCCTGAAGAGTCTGATGAATACTCACTTGCTTACCCACCTGTTTCCCTCACTGAAACTTCAAAGGTTGTAGAGATGCTCTGGGAATTTGAATTGAAGCATTAACACATCGAAAGGATGTTTGACTGCATTTTCGACAGAGTACATTCTCTCACCTTCATTCAATGAAAGGATGCTAAGCTGAAAAACGTTAGACAGTTTTTCCAGGGCTAACTCTCAATAAGTTTCAATCCCTTTTAATGTGAAAGGGCAGGCCTCTTTAAGGTGTGAACAAAGATTTTTTTTTGCACGTTGTCATGCCACCATGTTTTTTTTTATATATGAACGCAAAACTGTTTTGCACTGGATCCTCCTCTGCAATTTCAAAGTTCTGCTTAACTTGAATTTTACAGGGCAGTCCCCCTGTAAATCAGCATATGAAGCTTTCAATGGATATCCTCCCTAAGCATTGTACTGGGCTCAAAACATGAATTCTGTTTCTCTTTCCATAGGTGCTGCTAGAGCTGCCAAGTTTCAACAACACTTTCCCCTTTTATTCCAGGATGTGCTGTACCATAATTTTTTTCTTCCTATGTTTTGGTGCTCAGCAGTTGTTGTCTAACCAAAGCTTTGAGCCAGTTGCAGCATATCTTCTAAACTGTTGCATTCTCATCCATTCACATTTTTTGATTTTGTTTGTTTCCTGTCCTTTCCAGCTTAAGGATCCATGCAGATACATCATTAAGTCTCTTTTCACCACTTTGCTAAGATAAAGTCTTTTCATACACTGCTCTGGGGTGACATGGTGACTCAGTGGTTAGCACTGTTGCCTCACAGCACCAGAGACCCAGGCCTGATTCCAACCTCAGGCGACTGTCTGTGTGCAGTTTGCACATTCTCCCTGTGTCTGATGGGTTTCTTTTGGGAGCTCCGGTTTCCGCCCATATTCCAAAGATGTTCAGGGTAGATGATTTGGCCATGCCAAAATGCCCATAGTGTCCAGGGATACGTAGACTGGGTGGATTAGCCATGGGAAATTCAGGGTTACAAGTGTGGGTAGGTCTGAGTGGGATGCTCTTCAGAGGGTCAGTGTAGACTTGATGGGCTGAATGGCCTGCTTCCACACTGTAGGAATTCTATGATTCTAGGCCATGTGAATTTAAAAATAGTGCTCTTTGAAGATCCTGGATTTGTTTTCTTATGGAGAATTCTCCTCATTCTCTCTCTTCAGAAACAGCTAATGCTGTTCTGTTTGATCTCAACTCCTCCTCCAATTCCTCATGCAGTTACAGAGGGATCCCTAGCGAGTCTCTCCATGACAAATCGCTCCTTTTCTGCTGGGATCACCTCAACGGTGGTCGATTGATAGAGTAGCTCTGTGCTAACTCTTTCAGGAGAAGTCCTGAGAGAATTTTCAGAAAGTACAATTGGAAAATGAAACATGTGAGTCTCTCAAAGTGTCTCAAAAGTTCTTTTCAAATACAATGTAGTCAGTTGATATCAATCAATCCCCGCAGGAGAACATTGAAATCTGAAGTATGGTTTGAAGTTGGACTGGAAATCCTCAGCATTAACTTGTTTTATTCTGATCAGCCTGGTTACTAGATATTGTGAAATAATGTGTTACACATGAAAATGCTTTGCCATTAGTTCAATGAAACCTAGTACCAAATTCAGATCTCAATAAGACCATCCTGATGGCTGGTTCTCATGCACACTTTAGTTCTTTTACCAGAGTGTCTTCTGTACTAAACAAGAGTTAAATAAACATTGCAACTTAAGATTCCATCTTACTGACTTCAAAAGTTTGTGAATGTCTGAAGTGTTCAATGAAAACAATACCATTTTAGTTTACAAAAACAGAAGTTGCTGGAAAAGCTCAGCAGGTCTGGCAGCATCTGCGTAAGGAAATCAGAGTTAACGTTTCCGGTCTGGTGACCCTTCTCTTCACAAATGCTGCCAGAACTGCTGAGCTTTTCCAGCAACTTTGGTTTTTGTTTCTGATTTACAGCATTCACAGTTCTTTCGGTTTTTCCCATTTTAACATAAGCTCCCTCAATGGACTTTTCTGTAATGTCTTACGGATCCCCTTAAAAAGTGAAATTCATAACCAAATAAATCTGAAACCAATATGATTCTTGAAAATCAACTTAAGCCATTAATTTGAGTAAGTTTTGTTCCTTTTTACTCAGCATCCCATTCAACCTTATTAATGCATGAATTTTTTTTTGCATTGGATTGAATTTGACCTCCTTATGGAGAAGAGTGTAGCCTATTTGTCTCCCATTGTATCAGAGATAAAAGGTACTGCAGATGCTGGAGAATCCGAGATAACAAGCATGGGGCTGGATGAACACAGCAGGTCAAGCAGCATCATAGGAGCAGGAAAACTTGACGTTTCGGGCCTAGACCCTTCTTCAGAAATGGGGGAGGGGAAGAACCGTATCCCAAAACCAGCCCAGCTTGTCCCCGCCTCCCTAACCTGTTCTTCCTCTCACCTATCCCCTCCTCCCACCTCAAGGCGCACCCCCATCTCCTACCTACTAACCTCATCCCGCCCCCTTGACCTGTCCGTCCTCCCTGGACTAACCTATCTTCTCCCTACCTCCCCACCTACAGTCACCTTTACTGGCTCCATCCCCACCTCTTTGACTTGTCTGTCTCCTCTCCACCTATCCTCTCCTCTATCCATCCTCTATCCACCTCCCCCTCTCTCCCTATTTATTTCAGAACCCCCTTCCCCTCCCCAATTTCTGAAGAAGGGTCTAGGCCCGAAACGTCAAGTTTTCCTGCTCCTATGATGCTGCTTGACCTGCTGTGTTCATCCAGCCCCATGCTTGCTGTCTCCCATTGTGATTGATTGGAGTGTTGGCAGTCTAACTGAGATGCCAAGATGAATGTTATCATTTTAGCATTTGCAAAATGGATTTAACTCATTAGAACAATTAAAATTGAAAAGTTTGGAATCAGTCAGAATTTATGACTTAAGTTTTGTTGGTCAGGTGGAAGATGTGACATCTGTGGATGTGGAGGGATGGGGATGAATTGTTTGGGCTTGGTGACATATGTAGTGGGAGGCAGGGCTCTCTCAGCAATTTTATAAGGAAAAGCTAATGAAGGGCATGTAGCCGTCAGGGTGTGTAGTCAGGACATTGCACCTACAGCTCATTCTGAGGCACAATTTTGAAGAGGACTCAGGGAACTTGACTGGGAATAAGGTTCAGCATGAGGAATGGTCATTCCACAATCCTCCTTTCAAGTTCTTTGTTTTGTACCTTATACATGGAATGTGGGTATCGTTGGCTAGACCAGCATTTATTGCATTCTTTACTTGCCCTGGAGAAGATGGCGAAGACCTGCTTTCTTGACCTCCTGCAATCCATGGAAGCTAAGAAGCCAAGTTAATGAAGCACATCCAGGATTTTAACCCAGCAAGAGTGAAGGAATGGTTACACGTTTTCAAATCAGGATGGTGTGTAGCTTCAAGAGGAACTTGTAGGTGGTTGCATCCCCATGCATCCGTTGTCCTTCTGGGTGATAGGGTTTGTAGGTTTGGAAGGGGATGTCAAAAAGCTTTTCATGAGTTACAGCAGTATATCTTGTAAATGCTGTGACTATGCATTAGTGATTCAATGACTTAATGCTGAAGACTGTGGATATGACGAAATTCAGGTGGACTGTTTAGTTCCGAGTGGTGTCAAGCTTTTTGAGTATTGTTGGAGCTGCACTCATTTGATTTATTTAATTTATTCATTTATTGTCACATGAATTTTGCTGCAAAATACATTGAAAAGTGTTGTATAGTGTCATCATCCTCCAGCGCCATCTTAAAACATGGAAAAATAAACTGAAACATAGAACATAATGGCAGAAAAGTAATGAATAAAGAAAAAGTGTTCAACTTTACAGTCCTTCTCGTTAAGTGCTCCACTATGTGCCAGGCACAACACTCTTTCACTGTGCTGCCATTTCCAGAATAAAAATTGCTGCTCTTCTGCGCTATCTCACCTCCACTGATGCTCAGGCCACTGTGAGCCCTCGCTGAATCTAACCAATGCAGAGGTCACTGATGCGACATCGTCTCAAACTTGACTTCACTGCCACCATGAATCTGCTTTGGACCCACACCATGGATATGGCCGCTACAGGTGCTGCGGGTTTTGTAATGGAACTAAATGTGCCTTTGTCGCTGCCTCTGTGAATTTGCACTGGGCCCCAGTTACCATCATTTGACACTTATTTCCAGATTCTTTATTGATTTCAAATTCAATCATCTGCCGTGTTGGGATTTGAACTCGTGTCCCTAGAACACTAGCTGAGTTGCTTGCCTAACTGTCTAGCAATAACACCACTCGGCCACGTGGTGGAAGAGATAAGCAGCAGTGGTTACAAGCATCTGATCCAGTGCAGGAATAAATCTAATGATCAAGTGCTGTCTGAAGAGGTGAATTGCTTTTAGAATTGGAAAATGGAATCTCTGTATGTATTGAAAGGCACTCGGGAGTGTAAGGGTGCTTGATAGACCAATGCATGAGGTAAATCCACATTGCAAAGTCTACATTGAGGTGCCCAGTACATTTGCACCCAAACTACCTGGTCAGGTGAACACTTCATTGAGATGGCAAAATGGCTGTATCAGCACATCACCCTAGTGGCATGGTGCTACATATTAACAGTACCTTAAAGTTTCTGGTTATGATGGGCCATGAGGCAGAAGGACTCTGAAGACTGTTATGTTTTCAGGAGTAGTGTGCTAATCCCAGCATCAAGACAGAGAAGATGGGCTGCTTTTATTGTTGTTACCAAGGGAACAGAAGGCCGTGAACATCAGATCGATCTTGTCAGAGCAGCATGTCACTGAGGGCAAGGTAGTAATGGAAGTGACAGATAAAAATTGAAAGTTCTCAAGTACTCAGCAGTTTTATCTTCCTGTGGAGAGACAAAGTTAAAGTTTTCAGTCAAATAAGATACTTTTTCAGAACTGCAAGAAATATAGAATAGTTGAATTTCTCGACCTTGTGTGAGCTCTGGCACCTTTGTATGTCTTTGACACTCCATGGGATCTCATGAGAGAGGGAAACCATCAGGGTTTCCGTTGAAGTTGTTTCAATTACATTGTATCTCATCAATAGATAGAACAGCAGTTAGGTAAGACACAAGTCTCCAGCTGCACTGGAAAGGTCAGACAGGCTGACTGGCCCGCAGTTACTCAGGCTACTTTTTCTTTCAAGTACAATGTTAACATTCCTCTGGCCATCCAACATCACGCCTGTGGTCAGAGAGAATTAGGAATCATGGTCAGAGTTTCTGCTGTTTTGTTTTGTTTCTTTCCTTACCAGCTTCAAATATATGTCCTCTAGATCTGCTGATTAATCTACTTTTAAAGATGCTGAACACTTTGAAATTTTCTCCCTTACTGTGTTTACCCCATTGAATGTTTAATCATATTCATTTTCAAGAACAATGTCTGCTTTATCCATCTCTGTTATGAAAAGGGATGCAAAGCGTTCATTAAAGTGATACTCTCATCTTGAGCTTCTTCTCATGAGTTAGCTTTTCATGCTTTCATAGAATCTCGACAGCATGGAAGGAGGTCACTTGGTCCATCGAGTCAACACACTGCCTCCAAAGATCATCCCAACCAGATCCAACCCTCTATCCTATAACCCTGCATTCCTCGTGGCCAATCCACCTAAGCTGCACACCTTTGGACTGTGGGAGGAAATTGGAGCACTGGGAGGAAACCCACACAGACACAGGGAGAATGTGCAAATGCCACACAGACAGTCATTCGAGGTTCGAATCGAACTTGGTCCCTGGCACTGTGAGGCAACAGTGTTAACCACTGAGCCACTATGCCACTTTAATTGCTCGTGTTCTTGACTTAGTTATCTTTTTGTTTTTGATGCATCTATAAAACATCTTTGAGATCTCCTTGATTATGTTTGCTAATATTTTCTTATCCCCTGTCTTTGCTTTCCCATTTTTTTTTTTATTGCACCCTTGATCTAGCAATGCTTCCTCTCAGTATTTTTTCAATAATGAATTCACAGTCTCTTTTCTGGTTTTACCTTAACTTACTCTCATGTGCTTTTATATCCAGAAGATTTTATATATTTTTATATCCAGTAGATTTCTCAGTCCCACTGTCTACCTTCTTGGGAGTATATTTAGCATGAACTTTTTTTTAAACTCTTCTTGACTGTCTCCAACTGCTTTGAAGGACATATAGTGAAGTACATTTTAACTAATACTTCTGAAGAATCATGATTCTGCTCCTTAGCAAGGCATGGTTTCAGAGCAGGTGAAAAGAATTATAGACAGGAAACTGCAAATCCTGCAGCTTTTAACAACAGGAAGTAGTTATTTTTGTATTCTGGCATAGGTTACAGGCCGAACAGAGCTGTATCATTAGAAAAGTTACATGACATCACCCCAATATTGAAGTAACAATCTCACCGTCAAGTCATCCTCTTTGTGTAATGAAGTCTGTGCAATGCCTTCAGCCGGTCAACTCTAAGTTTGCAATTTAAAATATCAATAAGTACTGAATAAGCAGATTAAATACACAGATCTGCGACATTATAATCATTTAAGTAGTTAGTGCTGCTAATAAATGTCAAGATGACTAGCTTTCAAAACAGGAAGAACCTATCACTTTGCACTTTGTGTTATGTGGAGCAACACATAGAGAATTAAAACTGCATCATAGTCACCACTTTTGGGCGCCAAAAACTATTAGTGATGATTAGTCAGTAATAGGTTACACTAAAGGCTGGAAAGGTGACGACATGTGACAGTTGTAATAAGTCTTTTTCCTGATAGTCATTCATGAATCTACCTGAATTCAGCGCAGAAGTTACAACAACAACCAAGATTGAAGTATCGCAGAATCAAACCTGTACTGATTCACAGTCAGCACTCCAGCTATTCATCTCCCTTTCAAAAAGAAACTGCAGTTTGCAAGAGACCTGGACAGATCAGGTTCAAAAATAATGGCAATTTACATGGTATGAAAATACAGGTCCAAACTATGAAACTAATTCCATCGCAAAATATTTTAAAAAATTATATGAGAAGATGTTTTCCACTCTGAAAAGACTTATGCACAGATATCAGCTAATTCTAACATTACCTTTATTTTCAAAACAGTACAAAAATGAAAAAGAGGACATGTTGTCACTACTTCCTGTTTGTAACAAACACCACCTATGGGCACAAGTGTGCAACTTTTCTCGCAGAAACATCATATAATGAAATAAAACAGAGAAGCCACAAAAACACAGTAAAGAACTGCATTGCGATATAGATTCCCTTACTTTCATCAGAAGAGCTAAAAGATAAGAAAACACATGCCCATTGTTGTTCTGTCAGAACTTCACTATTTAAATAAGGAAATGTTCCATACTTTAGGGATCAGCAGATAACTGACAAGGTACGACAGTCTGTCAATATTCTTCTTAACTTGGGCATCGAAGGGTTAAGAACAATAAATCCTGTGGTATTTATGATGAAAGCTGCAACAATCTCGACAAATCTTTCAGATTTTGGAAGATCAACATACAGTTCAACTTAAATTCAGGTTACAAAGGTCTGAGATAAAAGGTACTGCAGATGCTGGAGAATCCGAGATAACAAGCATGGGGCTGGATGAACACAGCAGGTCAAGCAGCATCATAGGAGCAGGAAAACTTGACGTTTCGGGCCTAAATGCTTCATCAGAGTTCCAGGAGTTTGGAGGCAATGAGGGAAGTTGGTGCATTGATGGGGGAAGTTGGGAGAAGAGATGCTTTCTTTTTGTCTCCCAGTTTATAAGGTTTTTCTTTAAACAGGATAAATTGAAGCCCAGGATCAGGGTCCCAGTATAAAAGAATGATGTCACAGGTAAGCTGTATGTTCATTGGTTGGTAATAGCTCCTAATTTGACTATCAATTACGGATTACTTTCAGATTGAAGCTAAATCAGGGAAATATTTACAGGCTACAAATCAGAAGACCAGTATGAAATTTTTAGAAATCAAATTAAGAACTGAGTAATTAATGTAAAGATGTCGGCTGATTTGTTGTAACTGCATGAAACGGAAGCTGATGGATATTGTGGTTCGTCGTGACCACATCTGCAGCAAGCGTTAGTTGCTTAAGGATCTCCGGCTCAGAGCTGAGACATCAGGGAGGGGAGAGTTACCTGGATGCTGTGTTTCACGAGGCAGTCACACCCTTTAGATTAACGACGTCAAATTCAGTCATTGGTCTGGGACAAGAGGGTGTCAGTACGAGTGAGCCAGGCAGAAGGATCCAGGATAACAAGCATGGGGCTGGATGAACACAGCAGGTCAAGCAGCATCATAGGAGCAGGAAAACTTGACGTTTCGGGCCTAAACCCTTCATCAGAAAGGTAGTTATGAAGGAATCTCGGCCCTTGAGCTTGTCTAAAAGGTTGATGTGATCAGGTCTGGGAATGCACATGCTAGTAAGCACAGGATTGAGGCATTAAAGTATTATTAAGCTGTTTAAAGGTGTGGGTGGGTGTCAGTGCTCTGAGCAGTATTAGATGGGAGATTTAAGTACTGTTGCACAAGGGTTCGGTCAGATTTCTGTTGGTTTGATGTTAGGTTTTATTGTCTGAAGGAAATATCTCAATTCCTGATTGACTACAGGACCGCTAATAAGTCATTTTTCCTTGATGGATGTATCCATCCTGCCTCTTTTCATCTGCCAGGATGCCCAAGGTCAGGGACCTTCATTTTGGTGTCGGCAGCAGTTCGAAGCGGGAAGAGCAGCAGCGAGCACCAGAGGCCTGACGGGAAGGTAAGACGGTTTAAAAACTTACCTCGAGCGGCGAGCGGTCTTTTCCTCACCGGGAGCGGCGGGAGACGGGGCAGAGGTGACGTTGGAGACCAGGAGGTTGTGAGGAAGGTAAGGAATTAGTATATATTTGGGCAGCAGCTAAACCCGAGATGCTACACGTGTAGCATCTCCCTCCCACCCTCCTCCTCTAACCAGAAGAAAAAGATTCTGCAAGGTAAGGGTTTTTTTTTTAAAATATATTTAAGTGCATTGTTTGGTATTAGTTAGTTGAGTCAGAGCTAAGGCTTACAATGGCAGGGGACCTCAGACCCGTGGCATGTGCCTCTTGCTTGATGTGGGAGATCAGGGACGTGACTGACGTCCCTGACTGTTACACTTGCAGGAAGTGTGTCCAGCTGCAGCTCTTGTTTGACCGCATGACGGCTCTGGAGTTGCGGGTGGACACACTGTGGAGCATCCGCGATGCTGAGAAGGTCGTGGATAGCACGTTTAGTGAATTGGTCACACCGCAGATTAGGATTGCTGAGGGAGACAGTGAATGGGTGACCAAAAGACAGAGAAAGAGCAGGAAGGCAGTGCAGATGTCCCCTGCGGTCATCTCCCTCCAAAACAGGTATACCGTTTTGGATACTGTTGGGGGAGATGGCTCACCAGGGGAGGGCAGCAGTTGCCCGGATCATGGCACCATGGCGGGCACTGCTGTTCAGAAGGGCGGGATAAAGACTCATAGGGCCATAGTCATAGGGGATTCTATTGTAAGGGGAGTAGATAGGCGGTTCTCTGGCCGAAAACGGGACTCCCGGATGGTATGTTGCCTCCCAGGTGCTCGGGTCAGGGACGTCACCGATCGGCTACAGAGCATTCTGAAAAGGGAGGGTGAACAGCCAGTTGTTGTGGTGCATATAGGCACCAATGATATAGGTAAAAAACGAGATGAGGTCCTGAAAGCAGAATTCAGGGAGCTAGGAGAGAAGTTAAAGAGGAGGACCTCAAAGGTAGTGATCTCAGGGATGCTACCAGTGCCGCATGCTAGCCAGGGTAGAAATGAAAGAATAGGCAGGATGAGCACGTGGCTTGAGGGATGGTGTAGGAGGGAGGGGTTCAGATTTGTGGGACACTGGGACCGGTTCTGGGGAAGGTGGGACTATTACAAATTGGATGGTCTACACCTGAACCAGACTGGAACTAGTGTCCTAGGGGGAGTTTTTGCTAGGGCTGTTGGGGAGGGTTTAAACTAATGTGGCAGGGGTCTGGGAACCAGAGGAGAAGACTAGTAGACAGTGAGGTGGAAACTAGAGACTGTAAGGATCATGAAGTTAACATTACCAAAGGGAAGAGTAGGCAGAAAGCAGATGAATGCAAAGGAACTGGTGGTCTGAAGTGCATATACTTTAATGCAAGGAGTATAGTGGGTAAGGCAGACGAACTTAGGTCTTGGATTAGTGCCTGGGAGTATGACGTTATTGCGATCACAGAGACTTGGTTGAAGGAAGGGGATGATTGGCAACTAAATGTCCCAGGATATAGATGCTTCAGACAGGACAGGGAGGGAAGTAAAAGTAGGGGAGGAGTTGCATTGCTGGTCAGGGATGATATCACAGCTGTGCTAAAGGAGGGCACTATGGAGGGCTTGAGCAGTGAGGCATTATGGGTAGAGCTGAGAAATAAGAAGGGTGCAGTTACATTGTTGGCACTGTACTACAGGCCTCCCAACAGTGAGCGTGAGGTAGAAGAACAAATAGGTCAACAGATTATGGAAAGATGTAGAGGTAACAGGGTGGTGGTGATGGGAGATTTTAATTTTCCCAACATTGACTGAGATACACTTAGTGTCAGAGGTCTGGATGGGGCAGAATTTGTAAGGAGCATCCAGGAAAGTTTTCTAGAGCAGTATGTCAATAGTCCAACTAGGGAAGGGGCCATATTGGACCTAGTGTTGGGGAATGAGCCAGGCCAGGTGGTAGAATTTGCAGTGGGGGATTTCTTTGGGAATAGTGACCACAATTCTGTAAGTTTTAGAATACTCGTAGACAAAGATGAGAGTGGTCCTAAGGGAAGAATACTAAACTGGGCCAAGGCCAATTATATCAAAATTCGGCAGCAGCTGGGAAATGTGGATTGGGGACAGCTATTTGAAGGGAAGTCCACATTTGATATGTGGGAGGCTTTCAAAGATAGGTTGAAGATAGTGCAGGATAGGCATGTCCCTTTGAAAACAAGGGATAGGAAAGGAAAGATTCGTGAACCGTGGATGACAGGAGAAATCGTGCGACTAGCCAAGAGGAAAAGGGAAGCAAACATAAGGTCCAGGCAGCTAAGAACAGAACGGTCCTTGGAGGAATATCAGGAGAGTAGGACCAATCTTAAACGAGGAATCAAGCGGGCTAAAAGGGGTCATGAAATAACTCTAGCGAACAGAATTAAGGAGAATCCCAAGGCCTTTTATTCATATATAAGAAGCAGGAGGGTAACTAGAGAAAGGGTTGGTCCACTAAAGGATAAGGAAGGAAGGTTTTGTGTCGAACCTGAGAAAATGGGTGAGATTCTCAATGATTACTTTGCATCAGTGTTCACTGAGGAGAGGGACATGATGAATGTTGAGATTAGAGATAGAAGTTTGTTTACTCTGGATCACGTTGACATAAGGAGGGAAGATGTGTTGGGTAGGCTAAAGGATATTAAGGTGGACAAATCCCCAGGACCGGATGGGATCTATCCCAGGATGCTGAGGGAGGCGAGAGAGGAAATAGCTGGGGCCCTGGCAGATATCTTTGTAGCATCCTTAAACACAGGTGAAGTGCCGGAGAACTGGAGAGTTGCTAATGTTGTCCCCCTGTACAAGAAGGGTAGTTGGGATATTCCAGGTAACTACAGACCAGCAAGCCTGATGTCAGTGGTGGGAAAGTTGCTGAAGAAGGTACTGAGGGATAGAATCTATTTATATTTGGAAAAGAATGGGCTTATCAGTGATAGGCAACATGGTTTTGTGCAGGGGAGATCATGCCTTACTAACTTAATAGAGTTCTTTAAGGAAGTGACCAAGTTGATAGATGAAGGAAGGGCTGTAGATGTCATCTACATGGACTTTAGTGAGGCGTTTGATAAGGTTCCCCATCGTAAACTAATGGAGAAAGTGAAGTCACATGGTGTGCAGGGTGTTCTAGCTAGGCGGATAAAGAACTGGTTGAGCAACAGGAGACAGAGAGTAGTAATTGAAGGGAGTTTCTCGAAATGGAGAAAGGTGACTAGTGGTGTTCCACAGGGATCAGTGCTGGGGCCACTGTTGTTTGTGATATACATAAATGATCTGGAAGAGGGCATAAGTGGTCTGATCAGTAAGTTTGCGGATGACAAGAAGATTGGGGGAGTAGCAGAAAGCATAGGGGATTGTCAAAGAATACAGGAGAATATAGATAGACTGGAGAGTTGGGCGGAGAAGTGGCAGATGGAGTTCAATCTGGGCAAGTGTGAGGTGATGCATTTTGGGAGGTCTAATTCTAGAGCGAACTATACTGTAAACGGAAGAGCCTTGGGAAAAGTTGATGAGCAGAGAGATCTGGGAGTTCAGGTCCATTGTACCCTGAAGGTGGCTGCACAGGTGGATAGAGTGGTCAAGAAGGCATATGGTATGCTTGCCTTCATCGAACGGGGTATTGAGTATAAGAGCTGGCAGGTCATGTTAAAATTGTACAAGACTTTGGTTCGGCCGCATTTAGAATACTGTGTACAGTTCTGGTCGCCACATTACCAAAAGGATGTGGAAGCTTTGGAGAGGGTACAGAGAAGGTTTATGAGGATGTTGCCTGGTATGGAAGGTGCTAGCTATGAAGAGAGGTTGAGTAGGTTAGGATTGTTTTCATTAGAAAAAAGGAGATTGAGCGGGGGCCTGATTGAGGTCTTCAAAATCATGAAGGGTATAGACAGGGTTGATAGAGATAAGCTTTTTCCCAGGGTGAGGGATTCAATAACGAGGGGTCACGCGTTCAAGGTGAGAGGAGAAAAGTTTAAGGGGGATACACACGGAAAGTACTTTACACAGAGGGTGGTAGGTGCCTGGAACGCGTTGCCAGCAGACATAGTAGAGGCAGGCACGGTAGATTCATTTAAGGTGCGTCTGGACAGATGCATGAGTAGGTGGGGAGCAGAGGGATACAGATTCTTAGGAATTGGGCGATAGGTTTAGACAGTGGATTTGGATCGGCACAGGCTTGGAGGGCCGAAGGGCCTGTTCCTGGGCTGTAAGTTTTCTTTGTTCTTTGTTCTTTGAAACATAAGTGGAATTAAATATAGAAAGTACATCAAAATGGAGGCACATCACTGTCACAAGTTTTCAATTGCTGTGAGTTTCTGAAGATGGTTTATTTGCCCACCCACAGCAAAATCGAGAATGGCTAACAGTAAGATGATTTGGAGATTCCCATAGTTGATTCAGGGACAAAGATTCTGTGAAAAACTAAAGGTCAAGAAGACATATTTCAGATTCAGTTTAAGGATTTAGTCTATTGACTTTACAGCAGTATAGACTAACCAGTAAACTAACAGAGGTCTTTAAAATAATTGAAGAGCTGAACCTACTGACGGATTATCCCAGTTAAACCGGTTAAGCAGGGTTGGTGGGCAAGAGTTTAAATTACCTAAGAGTCCAAAAAGTTTGGAAGTTAGGGTTTATTTTCTTTTAGCAGAAAGGAATGGACTTCTGGAACACTTCGAAAACTGGTAGAAGGGGAAGCTGGGTGGAAAATGCAGTTTTAAGACAACAATTGATCCATGTGATATCCTGATCACCAGAGAAGTGATATCGCACTCAAACATTTCTCTCTCCACTGAAACTGCCAAACATGTTAAGTTTTTCAAGCATTTGTTGCTTTTATGTCTGATCTCCTGGAATGGTTATGATTGCCTGGGACGATAACTTTTCCTGGGTATTGTTTCCACTTATTGGCCCTGGGAATTCACTTTTGTTGCGGCTCCCCAAGAAGATTACTTGTCTCTTGGTGGAAAGGGTTTTGGAGAGAATGCAAGGAAGTGTTCAGTCATGAAACTGCACCCTTCATGATTAGGAACAAGAGTGCTGGACCTGTGAGCCTTTTCCCTGTCCATGTGTTTGTAATCTGAGGTGAGAAATAATTCCAATAAAAGCTGAAGCTCGTATGTGGTTAGGAGTTTAAAACAAAGGGTTATCGGAGGAAGAGGATAGAATGGAAAATCGAACAGAAGATGTGAATTCAAAAAAGAAGTTTAGAAATATGGAACTTGCTGAAACAAATTATAGCAAAAGAACATAGCAAGAGAAGGAAGAGCAAATAAATCCAAGTTGGAGACATTATGAAGTGAATACCCACGATCAGGACAGTTCCTTTTTAAAAAGCTTAAAATAATTTTTGACAAAGGATATGGTGTAAGTCAAGGAAAGCTTGAAAAGAAACAAAAAGAGAAAATTAATAAAAAATGTCGTGAGACTTTAAATGAGTTTTAATATTAATATTTTCCATTAAAAACCGTGCAATCACTGAAATATAGAGGAAGGCCCTTCAGTCCATTTTCTCTAAGCAGCTCTTTAAAACAGCCATTCACCAAACTTAACGCCTCTAATCTTTCTCTACAAACCTGCAAAATATTCATTACCATGTTTAGATCTAATTAAGAAATCTACATTTGAATTTGATCTCTCATATTTTCAGATGATACCCTTAGGATCTGAATAGCTTTTTGCATGAAATAGTGGAAGTTGTTTTGGCCAAAGGGCACTAAGCATGGAGATTACTTTGTACCAGTAACATCAATAGGTTGAAAACTGTCTCATTATAATATTATTAAAGATTCATAGTCATAGAGACGTGCAGCATGGAAATAGACCCAATTCATCCATGCCGACCAGATATCCTAACATAAGTCTAGTCCTATTTGCCAGCATCTGGCCTATATCCCTCTAAACCCTTCCTATTCATATATCCCATCTAAATGCGTTTTAAATGTTGTAATTATATCAGCCTCCACCACTCCCTCTGGCAGCTCATTCCATGCACGCACAACCCACTGCATGACAAATTTGCCCTTTAGGTCCCTTTTAAATCTTTCCCCTCTCACCTTAAAATGAGGTCCTCTAGTTTTGGACTCCACCACCTGAGGGAAAATACCTTATCTATTCATGCAATCCATGCCCCTCGTGATTTTATAAACATCTGTAAAGTCACCCATCAGCCTCTGATGATCCAGGGAAAATAGCCCCAGTCTATTCAGCCTCTCCTTATAGCACAAACCCTCCAATCCTTGGCAACATCCTTGCAAATCCTTTCTGAACTCTTTCAAGTTTCACAACAGCTTTCCTATACCAGGCAGATCAGAACAGCACACTGTATTCTAAAAGTTGTCTCACCAATGTCCTGTACAGTTGCAACACGACCTCCCAAATCCTATATTCAGTGCACTGACCAATAAAAGCAAGCATACAAAACACCTTGTGGAGCTGGATGCACACAGCAGGCCAAGCAGCATCATAGGAGCAGGAAAGCTTGACGTTTCGGGCCTGGGTCTAGGCCCGAAATATCAAGCTTTCTTGCTCCTATGATGCTGCTTGGCCTGCTGTGTGCATCCAGCTCCACACCTTGTTATCTCAGAATCTCCAGCATCTGCAGTTCCTATTATCTCTCATACCAAATGCCTTCTTCACTACCCTATCTAGCTATGACTCCACTTTCAAGGACCTAAGAATCTGCACTCCAAAGTCCCTTTATTCAGCAAAACTCCCCAGGAACTTACCATTAAATGCATAAGTCCTGCCCTGCTTTGCCTTTCCAAATTGCAATACCTCACATTTATCCAAATTAAACTCCATCTGCCACTGTTTGGTCCATTGGCTCATCGGATCAAGATCCCATTGTACTCTGAGGTAACCTTGTTCGCCGTCCATGGTAGCTGCAATTTTAGTGTCATCTGCAAACCTACTAACCATACCTCCCATGTACACATCAAAATCTTTAATATAAATGACGAAAAGCAATGGACTCAGCACCAATCCTTGTGGCACACCACTGGTCACAGGCCTCCAGTCTGAAAAGCAACCTCCACAACCACTCTCTGTCTTCTACCTTTGAGCCAGTTCTGTATCCAAATAGCTAGTTGTCCCTGTATTCCATGTGATCTAATCTGGCTAACCAGTTTACCATGAGGAATCTTGTCAAACACCTTACTGAAGTCCATATAGACCACGTCCACTGCTCTGCCCTCATCAATCTTCTTCGTTACTGCTTCAAAAACTTACAGTTAAGTTAATGAGACACTCAATTAAGTTAGTAAGATTGTAGAAGATTGTTTTTTTTTGAATTATACATGAGATGAAGCATCACTGGCTAGGCCAGCATCTATTGCCTTTCTCTAATTGCCCAGAGGCAAGCTTAAGAGTCAACCACATTGCTGTGGGTCTGGGGTCAGATCGAGATAAGGATGCCAGTTTCCTTCCCTAAAGGACATTAGTGAACCAGATGGGTCTTTCCAACAATCAATAATGGATTCATGGTCATCAGTAGGCTTTTAATTTCAGATTCTTATTGAATTTAAATTCTACCATCTGCTGTGACAGGATTTGAACCTCAGTCCATAGAACAATACTTGGGTCTCTGGATTATCTGTGTAGCAATAATACCACTAGGGCCACTGCCTGCCCACTCTCACACACTGTGGTGATTCACCGATATGACTCTATGCTGGATATTGCAAAATTGATACTAGTGAATTGGAGGTGTTTACTATGAATGTTCAAAATGATGTTAATTTGCCTGTCAAGCTGGAACAGGCATTCAGTCACAACATCTTAATAAAGAGGCATAATATCTTAATAATGAGGCACAGCGATAATAGAGATGAAAGGTCAGGAGTAAATTTTATATTCCAGAGTCCATCACATATTGTGCCCCAGTAGTGGGGTGTGGAGACCATGATCATGAATGTGGTTCTCCCAGGAGGAGTCTGAGCTGAATCCGTCATCATCATCATCATCATCAGAAGAAGGGGATCTTGAGATCGTCACTGGATTGTGATTGAAAGCGGAAGTTCATCAGTTGAGCTGAGCTGCTGTTGAAGGATCTTTATGCTGGACCCAGTCTAACACCAATTCAATGAACAACCAGCCAGACCTATGCCTGTGCTAGTTCCCGCACTCAGGCCAATGATCCATAGTACAGTCAGGGTGACTGTGAAGAAGTTGGAGGAAGGATCACCGGTCAACCGGATCTCCGTCATGAGGACAGTATTCCTTGATTGCTGCACATTCCAAGCAACAGATATTTTCTGTCTACAGGATTATCCCAGCAGCAGCTACTTCAACATGATCTTCAGGAGTGCGAAGCAATGTGAGCGTCTTCTGAAAGTATTTGAGGAGAAAGGAGGTGAAGATTCTCTCTCTGTCCTGTCTGTGGCACCATTGTTCATTCTCCCTGCACAGAGGAGCCAGGTTATTGCAATCCATATGTAACACACCCATATCCTGACAGTGGAAGTCCTGGCCTACCTGGGAAGATATATACAGCTTGAAGGAGGCAGCATCAATGTCGTGAGACCCTTCGGAATCTGGACCAGAAAATGGCAGGTCAAGGTGACCCTGAAGGTGGACACAAGTGGGAACACCCTTCACCCACCATCCAGCTTCACAATTGAAGGTACCCAATGCTGCCCTCATCCTGATGCCACATTTGTGAGCGGCTGCGTCAAGCTGCGTGTAAACCTTTGGTATGCAAATACCAAGTGTCCCTGTGCACTGGGGCTCAACCTGTCCCCATTGTTGCAAGGGATGGGACTGGCACTGGTGCTGTCGAACGCTCCAAGTAGTTGGACCATTCCTTATCACCTATCACCTCCTGTGCAAGATGGCACCAGAGTAACGTGCTCCGCTGAAGCTCCTCTGCTCCGCCCGTTCTTTTTTCTTTCTCTTTGTTTATCTTTTTTTATCATTTTCATTTTTCCTGCTTTCTTCTCAACTAATGACTTTGACTTACCCAAAGGTGCATGGAAGAACTGGTAAGCCTCAGCGCTGAATCCTGGAGCCACAGGGAAGCAGCCCTGGCAGAGGCCAGCGAGGGGAATGGGGTCCCAGAGCGGAGACCAGCCAATGAGGGGAATGGGGTCCCAGATCGGAGGCCAGTGAGGTAAATGGGATCCCAGAGTGGAGACCAGTGAGGCGAATGGGGTTCCAGAGTGGAGGCCAGTGAGAGGAATGGGGTTCCAGAGCAGAGACCAGTGAGGGGAATGGGGTCCGAGAGCAGAGACCAGCCAATGAGGGGAATGGGGTCCCAGATCAGAGGCCAGCGAGGGGAATGGGGTCCCAGAGAGGAGACAAGTGAGGAGAATGGGGTCTCAGAGCGGAGACCAGTGAGGGGAATGGGCTCCCAGAGCAGAGACCAGAGAGGGGAATGGGGTCCCCAAGCAGAGACCAGCCAGTGAGGTGAATAGGGTCCCAGAGTGGAGACCAGTGAGGGGAATGGGGCCTCAGAGTGGAGACCAGCCAGTGAGGTGAATGGGGCCCCAGTCAGGAGACCAGTGAGGGTAATGGGGTCCCAGAGCGGAGACCAGTGAGGGGAATGGGGTCTCAGAGAAGAGACCAGTGAGGGGAATGGGGTCCCAGAGAGGAGACCATTGAGGGAAATGGGGTCTCAGAAAGGACGCCAGCCAGTGAGGTGAATGGGGTCCCAGAGAGGAGACCAGTGATGGGAATGGGGTCCCAGAGAGGAGACCAGGGAGGGGAATGTGGTCTCAGAAAGGAGACCAGTGAGGAGAATGAGGTCTCAGAGTGGAGACCAGCCAGTGAGGGGAATGGAGTCCCAGAGAAAATTTACCTTGGAGCAGCTGACAGTCATGCGGAGCGGACTGAAGGCTTGCAGCCAGGACATTTGATAGATTGGGGTCTGGTGCAGGCAGTCAGACCAAGTGGGGACATCCCTGCACTCAACTACTGCAATGTAATGTTTATGTGTAATTTGTTTAATGACTGTAATGACTTTTAACTATGTCTTATTTCTGTACAATAATGCAACTACTTTTCCTTTAATTCCTCTTTTTGCATCCATAATTTATATGTAGGTTTTTGTACCTAAGATAGAGCCATAAGAGGCGACATTGTAAAACTTTTCACTGTTCTCCTATTAATACCCGTACTTGAATACACGTGACAATAAAGGATATTCTATTCTATTCATGGAGAAATTTACAAAGAAAAACAGCTTCGACCAGAAAGCCACAAAAAAAGCTATAAAGAAAAGTAATCAGAGATAAAAGGTACTGCAGATGCTGGAGAATCCGAGATAACAAGCATGGGGCTGGATGAACACAGCAGGTCAAGCAGCATCATAGGAGCAGGAAAACTTGACGTTTCGGGCCTAAACCCTTCATCAGAAAATTTTCTGATGAAGGG
>JAHRHZ010000009.1:7123930-7141112 GCA_024137785.1 Ginglymostoma cirratum
CTGGGAATGAGGAAATAGCCGAGACATTAAACAGTTATTTCGTGTCGGTCTTCACAGTGGAAGACACAAATAACATGTCGAAAACTGATGGCAAGAAGGTTATAGCAGGTGAGGACCTAGAAACTATCATTATCACTAAGGAGGCAGTGCTGGGCAAGCTAATGGGGGCTAAAGATAGACAAGTCTCCTGGCCCTGATGAAATGCATCCCAGGGTACTAAAAGAGGTGATGGAGGAAATAGCCAAAGCACTAGTAATTATTTACCAAAATTCACTGGACTCTGGTGTGGTTCCCGCAGATTGGAAAACAGCCAATGTGATGCCACTGTTTAAAAAAGGAAGTAGACAAAAAGCAGGTAACTATAGGCCAGTTAGGTTATCTTCAGTAGTGGGGGAAGTGCTTGAATCTATCATTAAGGAAGAAATAGCAAGACATCTGGATATAAATTGTCCCATTGGGAACACCCAGCATGGGTTCATGAAGGGTAGGTCATGTTTAACTAATTTGGTGGAATTCTTTGAGGACATTACTTGCATGGTGGACAATGGGGAACCTGTGGATGTGGTGTATCTGGATTTTCAGAAGGCATTTGACAAGGTGCCACACCAAAGGCTGCTACATAAGATAAAGTTGCACGGTATTACAGGTAATGTATTGGCATGGATAGAGGATTGGTTGACCAGTAGAAAGCAAAGAGTAGGGGTAAATAGGTGTTTTTCTGGTTGGCAGTCAGTAGCTAGTGGTGTGTCTCAGGGATCAGTGTTGGGACCGCAATTGTTTACAATTTACATAGATGATTTGGAGTTGGGGACTAAGTGTGGTTTGTCAAAATTTGCAGATGACACTAAGGTGAGTGGTAGAGCAAAGTATGCAGAAGACACTGAAAGTCTGCAGTGGGATATAGATAGTCTAAGTGAGTGGGCAAAGGTCTGGCAGATGGAGTACAATGTTGATAAGTGTGAGGTCATCTATTTTGGTAGGAATAACAGCAAAATGGACTGTGTTTTAAATGGTAAAAAATTGCAACACGCTGCTGTGCAGAGGGACTTGGGTGCCCTTGTGCATGAATTGTTAAAAGTAGGATTGCAGGTGCAGCAGGTGATTAAAAAGGCAAATGGAATTTTGTCTGCCATTGCTCGAGGGATGGAGTTTAAAAACAGGGAGGCTATGCTGCAGCTGTATAGGGTCCTGATGAGGCCACACCTGGATTACTGTGTGCAGTTTTGGTCTCCTTACTTGAGAAGAGATATACTAGCACTGGAGGGGGTGCAGAGGAGATTCACTCGGTTGATTCCAGAGTTGAGAGGGATGGATTATGAGGAGAGACTGAGTAGACTGGGATTATACTCATTGGAATTCAGAAGAATGAGGGGAGAGCTTGTAGAAACATATAAGATTATGAAGGGAATAGATAAGGTGGAGGCAGGGAGGTTGTTTCCGCTAGCAGGTGAAACTAGGACTAGAGGGCATCACCTCAAAAGATAGGGAAGCAGATGTAGGACTGTGGTCAGGAGGAACATCTTTACCCAAAGGGTTGTGAATCTGTGGAATTCCCTGCCCAGCGAAGCGGTTGAAGCTACCTCGCTGAATGTTTTTAAGGCAAGGCTGGATAAATTTTTGAACAGTAAAGGAATTAAGGGTTATGGTGTGTGGGCGGGTACATGGAGCTGAGTCTCAAAAAGATCAGCCATGATCTTATTAAATGGCGGGGCACGCTTGAGGGGCCGGATGGCCTACTCCTGCTCCTAGTTCTTATGTTCTTATGACCAGAAGTCCATCAGGGAGTAGTCAGCACACAGTGTCCTCAAGACCAGTGGGAAAAACAGAGGGTTGTTCCCTGAGCAGACTGTTAAAGCGATTGGCAAAATGCCTCATCACCCACCATTTCTAACAAGCACTAAGGCATAGCTTGCTGTTGGTGAGAAAGGGACAACCTCTGAGATCCTTCACCTTCGCCCAGTTGGTCTGTACCACTGCACGCTGCCCTCGAAGCAACTGCATCAGAGTTTGAGACTATGCACATCTCCCTCTGGAGCGCCTTTGCAAAAGAAATCTGAAGAGACATGCAGTGGTTTTCATCGAGGCTCATAACGAGCCTCTCTGTGACACAGGACTCTGTGCTCTGTGGTCTGTCCCCTGGGATGCACAACAAGACAAACATTGACTGTCCCTGGAGGACCATCAAGTCAGTGAAAGACGCTGTTAAATCTGCCCAAACCTTGTTGGTCTTCCAGAACTAAGAGTTGACTTGAACTGAGTGTTGCAAGCTGGCACACTCCAAGGTCCAGCACTATGTACTGAGGGATACACTAGAGCTTGGGACAGCTGCTGCCAAGAAGCAGTGGAGAAAGACTTTCTGCCAAAGTTTAATGGACATCCGTTCAGTTACTGGGGCCTCCTGGTGCCTCAAATGTATATAAATATAGTCTTGTATAAATAAGAAATGCCTTGGGTTTGTTTTGTCCTCCAGATGTAAAGATCGTACAGAACAAACTGCTCCAGTGACCGCATTTGTATATAAAGGTTTTTTTAATGAATAAAGTATATTTTTGAAATTTAAAAAAAATTCAAACATATGTAAGTAGTATCTTGCATAAATAAGAAATGCCTTTGAGTTTGTTTGTTGGGAAATAAAGGTGTTCAATGATCTGTGGCTTAAAAATCCGCCTGCTCAGTCACATGAATACCTAAGTCAGAAACTCATGACCTTGAGTAAATGCTATTCTTAAATCAGGGAACAGCCAACTCCTTTTGTTTGTTTGAGATAGTAAAGAGGGATTACCACTTTCAATGGTTTGTGGATGGGCTGGTGATCAACTGATTACTTCATCTTGAATGGTAATTTCTTGAATATTGTTGCAACTGCCACCACCATGGCAAACTGTTTGCATTAGGCATAATTACTAACAGAACTAGACTTGTAATATATTTGTGTATAGACTTCAAACATCCAGCTGGCGTTGAGCTGATTAAACAGTAGGCACATGTTATTAACTGCATAACAACTGCAATAACACGTCAAAATTAATTTATTCATTCTGAAATGTTTCAAATGAGGATATGCATAATGCCACATAAATACATGTTATAAAATAGCATTACAGGTTCCCTATGTATGCTTCTCCTACATCTTAATGACATAATACAGATAACGATAAATTAGATAAATCGGGCTATTGAAAATATAAAGTTATACGGAAGCAAGTTATTCATTAGATAAAATGATCTATTCGTGCTTAATATTCTCAAGTAATTTGAATCCACTTTGTAAAATGAAGGCGGCAAACCTTTCTAATTCCCAAAGACATATGATTTTGATATTTTACAGTACATAATTATTTGTATTTATGTAGCATTGTCAGCCAAGGAGAAATTGCTTAACAGAGAGGCAAATTGTAGCCTGTCACTCTACGTATAATAGGAAGTTACACTTTACAGAAGGCAAAAGCCTCTTTATCGATGTTCCATGTTATGCTCTGTATAAATTGATGCTCAGCAACAACTTCAAATTACATTACGATTTTTCTTTTGAAGATAGTTTCAATTCATCAAATCACAGAAATGTTATGGATTGGAAAAAAAGGCTATTTTGGGCATTCTCTCCAGCCCTGTGAACACATTGCCTTTTACTGGTAACCCTGCGCATCGCTCCTGACTAAATAAGCATCCAATGCTCTTTTGGTTGGAACCAAAGCATATTTTCATTGACAAAGCAATTGCAGAATGAGCAAGGAAACAATAAGTGAGGTTAGGGAGAAAACAGGCTGCAAAACTTGCATAAAATGCAGAAACTTTACTAAAAACTTAATGCAATTCATTCAGAACCAGTTGCAGAAGATCTGCCCAAAAAGGAAAGGATTTTTCCCTGAGCAGACTGTTAAAGTTATTTGGTAAAATGCCTCATCACCAGAAAATTCCAACAAGTACCAAGACATAGTTTGGCTGATGGTGAGAAACACACTAGCTCTGAGATCCTTAATGTATGCCTAGACGTTACATTAATTAAAGAAAATGAAGGTTAATTTACAGTCAAATATCAGTCTAAGGTATGTTACATTTTACAAATTAGAAATATAGTAAAGTCTTTTCTCATTAACATAACATTTGTGAGGATGATACCAAATCTGGTGATAAAAGCAGGAAAATGGAAGTATCATGTTAGTATAATATCTAAACAACTGTTAGGTCCTAGTAGAAACTAAGGGAATAACATCATAATCAGATTCAAAGAAAGACATTTTTCTGAATTGAAACAATCATTATAATGTATACTACAAAGGAAATGGTTGTGGATTGATTAACAAGTTATCTCATGGTGTAGCAGGTAAAAAACCTCAGGTAACTCTGAGCTCCCCAAATTGACGAGTAATTCAAACAAAGACAAGTCCAAACACATTCCTTTATTTTCAAAAAACAGATACTTGCATATGAATGTAAGTTCTGTCTTATTTTATGTAGGCCTGAAAAGGTCCAAATATGTTCATATATGATTGAATGTAGTAAACGTCACAAACTGTGGTGATGTGGTGAGAATTTGGTGGACGATTAAAGTCAGATCGTGTGGGAGTGAGATCTAAGCCTTGGTTGTCCTAGGAATCTTTGTAGTTATGTAGAATCTATCCTTACAACCTATACATGGTTCAAGAAATGCAATACACCGCATCTTATTTGGTGAGGTGAGGAGAAGCTTCATTACTCAGAGATCGTTAAGATTTGGACTGTACTGTCTCCATGGCAGTGACTGATCCCATAGGAGGTTTCAGAAGAGAGCTGGATAAATATTTGAAATAAGGCTGGAGCATGGGGCTAGCTGATTGAATCCAATGCATGTTCCTTCGTTTGTTCATAATTGGTCGTCAACAGCTTACTCTCAATCAGTCTCCACTTTCAAAACCTCGAAAGAAGCTAAATGTTATTCTTCAGATGCCAAGCATTTGGGGAACAATCCCAAGTGTATTTGTAGATGCACTGCCAGCTAGTTTAAGATAAACATTCGAGCCTGTAACACCACCTGGAAGCAGTATACGTTTACAGACAGGTACATGTTCTTTGTCAATAAAATAAGCATGTTAAAGCCTTACACCTTTTTTGAGCTATCTTGGTGCTTTGGATGTCGATGGATCCCTTCTGTTTCCTCCATGACAATATCTGGACCAAGCAGAATTGACTTGCCAAAAAATTAATAAATCTTTCTCCCATTGCTAGAAATTTCTTCATCTGTCCTGATAACTGCAAGATGAAAAGCTTCCGCAACATATGTTTATTTTCAGCAATGTTCAAGTCCTGGAGTACCAAGTTACTGTTTCTATAATATATAATACATGTATCCACAGACTAAATACTTATTCTGTTAGAGGTGTAAACATGCAATTATACAGACAGAGGGTATGAAGCATTGCCTCACAAGTGACGAGAAATGTAGTGGGTAAATGGAAAAAGTCAGGAATGTATATGGACAGAACTATGAATCAGTCTGTGCTTTGACTGTGCTGGAAGAAGATAAAGCATTGAAGTCTGTGAGTTATCATAAGATGATATGTCAGAATGTGATAGAAAACGAATTAATGAACATGTAAAACAAATGATAGTAGATAACCTTATCGCTAAAAAAAGCTTACATTAGACTCATAGGCATAGCCACATTTTGTACTCACATTGGTCCTATGTAAATTAACCTATCAGAAATGCAACACTCTGGATTTCCTCTGGGGACTTAAATCTCCCCTTGCTGAGTTGAGACTGAGCAATTATGGTACCAAGAGAATGGCTTTGTTTAAGAGTCGACTACATAAATTATGATTGGTATCTGTCTCATGAAAGTGATTGAATTCGATCATTACTTGACGTTGTTTTAATTTAAGAGTATAAAGTCAAGCTTTCAGTATTTCCTCACCCTCACAATTGTATTGGAGGTTAAGTATGTAACACAGTATCCATTATAACACAGCCATCCTGTGATGTTGTCTACTGCCACACCACTAAGTATTAAGATTGTGTAAGGATTCTTTGCAATTGGAATCATTGAATCCCTACAGTATGGAAGCAGGACATTCAAGTCCACACTGACTATCCAAACAGCATCCCACCCAGACTCAAACCATGCAGCCACCACCGCACCCCCCAGCCAATCCACATAAATCCCTGTAACCCTGCATTTACCATGGCCAATCCATCTAACTTGCACATCTGGAAAGAAACCGGAGCACCCAGAGGAAACCATGCAGGCCCAGTGAGAATGTACAAACTTCACACAGCTGGTGGAATCAAACCCGGTCCCTGGCGCTGTGAGGCAGCAGTGCTAATTACTGAGATGCCGTCCCGTCCCAATTGTCACACTCTCCTTCACCAGGCTTCAGGATTAATTAAAGGGTTGAATTGAATTAGCTTCATTGTCACATGAACTCAAATGAGTACAGTGAAAAGTTTACATTCGCTGCGTTATAGTGGCATCTTCGGTGCAAAGGTACCTAGGTACAGATACTTAAGATCAGATTCTCAGGAAACAAAAAAAAATTATAAAAGTAAAGAAATAATTAGCCAAACATTTTAGGTAATGGGAATAAATTGGAAAAATAAAGAATTGAAAGTTCAGAATATCAGTCTTTCCAACCCAGTCCATGTTGGTATCTAGCCACAAGGGTGGCTCCACCACTTCACCACAGCCTGTGCTGACCCGCCAACATAGGAGTCCCCCCACTTTAGGTGCCATTTCTTCACCACTGGACCAACTTCACTGACACCACTGAACCAACACTCACACCATAATCAACAATCCCTGACTCTGTCGTCAGGCTCTGCCGCTGCCAGGACACAAGTGCCGCTTCGGCTGCAGGGGTGATCTTGCTGGCGGTGCCATCTTGAAGAGTCCACTGCGGCTTGCACAGCAATCCCCAACCGTTGGAGGACCTTTGCTGCTGCTGGCCCTGAACACCAAGAGAATGACCTCGCTGCTACAGCCAAAGGCCTCAAATGGCGAGAGAATGCACTCACTGTCACCATCTCCTATCACTGGAAGAACATCCTCACTGTCACCATCTCCTATCACCAGGAGAATGTCCTCACGGTCACCGTCTACTACCACTGGGAGAACGTCCCCACTGTCACCGTCTCCTATCACTGGCGGAATGTCCTCACTGTCACCGTCTCCTATCACTGGGAGAATGTCCTCACTGTCACCGTCTCCTATCACCGGGAGAACGTCCTCACTGTCACCGTCTCCTATCACTGGGAGAACGTCCTCACTGTGACTGTCTCCTATCACCAGGAGAACATCCTCACTGTCACCGTCTCCTATCACTCAGAAAACATCCTCACCGTCACTGTCTCCTATCACCAGGAGAACATCCACACTGTCACCGTCTCCTATCACCAGGAGAACATCCTTAATGTCAACGCCTCCCATCACCGGAAGATCTTCCTCACTGTCACGATCTCCAATCACCGGGAGAACATTCTCACTGTCACCGTCTCCTATCTCCGGGAGAACATCCTCACTGTCACCGTCTCCTATCACCGGAAGAATGTCCTCACTGTCACCGTCTCCTATCACCGGGAGAACGTCCTCACTGTCACCGTCTCCTATCACCGGGAGAACATCCTCACTGTCACGATCTCCTATCACCCAGGAGAACATCCTCACTGTCACCGTCTCCTATCACTCAGAAAACATCCTCACCGTCACCGTCTCCTATCACCAGGAGAACATCCACACTGTTACCATCTCCTATCACCGGGAGAACATCCTTGATGTCAACGTCTCCTATCACCGGGAGAACGCCCTCACAGTCACCGTTCCTATCACCGGGAGAACGCCCTCACTGTCACCGTCTCCTATCACCCGGGAGAACATCCTCACTGTCACTGTCTCCTATCACCGGGAGAACATCCTCACTGTCACGATCTCCTATCACCCAGGAGAACATCCTCACTGTCACCGTCTCCTATCACTCAGAAAACATCCTCACTGTCACCGTCTCCTATCACCGGGAGAACGCCCTCACTGTCACCGTCTCCTATCACCGGGAGAATGCCCTCACTGTCACCGTCTCCTATCACTGGGAGAACATCCTCGCAGTCACCCTCTCCTATCACCCGGGAGAACATCCTCACTGTCACCGTCTCCTATCACCGGGAGAACATCCTCACACTCACTGTCTCCTATCACAGGGAGAACATCCTCACTGTCACCGTCTCCTATCACCGGGAGAACACCCTCACTCTCACCGTCTCCTATCACAGGGAGAATGTCCTCACTGTCACCATCTCCTAACACCGAGAGAACGTCTTCTTTGTTACCATCTCCTATCACCGGGAGAACGTCCCCACTTTCACTGTCTCCTAACACCGGGAGAACGTCCTCATTGTCACCATCTCCTATCACCGGGAGAACATCCCCACTGTTGCTGCCTCCAATCACTGGATAAAACTATGTCCTCCTCTCCATATGCATCCCACTCTCACTTACACATCAGGGCTGCCAGTCAACCTGCCATAGAACAGAAGTAAAATAAGCCAAATTGAAAGGGAAATAACGTGAAAGTAATGTACAGAAGCAAAAGTAAAGCAAAGAAGGAAAGCAGATGCATCGGATGGGCCCCAAGCATGTGGTCACATGCAACCCTGCTACTCTGCTGCTAACGAGCGCCAGTTAATGGTTGCACTTGAAAGTCTGCCTTCTTAAAATTCTACAATGATCGGGGCACAACCACATTTGTAAAATGTTGCCTTTTGCAGACCTTGCATGGAGAGATTTGGGGCAGAATCCAGTTTCCTCCAGATGAAGGCCTCAGTATTTTTTTCCTGAGTTGGGTGCACAGATGCGAAAGAAATCCTGGCTCACTAAAACCGCCTCCCTCCCGCACTCCTCACTGTGCGTTCAGTGTCAGGGAAGAGTTGGATTGCATGTTACTGGGCAAGCCAGGAAGAAGCAGCTGAAGTGGGTTGGACTGAAAGTATGCTTTGGCATTTATAAGTGAAGATAAAATCAACCCTCCTACTCATTCATCCTGACAGGCACACGCTCGCTATGTCACATGTACTATCACACTTAAAGGCATCCTTACCCTGCTTTGAATTTTAAATGGGTTCCTTACATCTCTAAAAGGCGAGAAATATAAACCATTCTTCCAATTCTCAGCCCTCAGACCCCCTCACTCTCCCTCATATCCAAACGCTCCCCATTCCCTACCATTGCCAAGCTGTGTCACCTACACATCGCCACCAGTATCCCATATCACCAATGACAGTCATGCCCCTCTACTCATCCCCATGACCCCTCATACCCCTATATCAAATTTGTGCCTATTACCACTGACTATCCATTACCCCTTCATCTGTCATGTCGACTCAATGAATATCCACAAATATTAATGCACTTAGAAGGCAAAATTATGTTCTATAACTTCACGTTGCATATTGAGTACCATCATCATTTGAGAAAAGCACTCATTTCTGAAATCTTAATTTAATGCTTCTTACCAGTTTCTGACAGGTCAAGGCTTGCTGAAATTTCTGCATACTTCTTAACAGTTCTCGATGGATCTTGACAAGTTTAACAGTTCCAAGAGCTTTTTGCATCTTTAAGGTATAATCTACTCCACAGCTTACAGAACCAAAGTGCACCTGAACACATACTCCTCCAAATGGTCCTTGATCCCCCTTGATGGTAGCCTCACACTCCCCCATAGCACAAGATCCATGATCCCCAACCCCAAGGTGTTAGAGGACCATGTCTGCAGAGGTACCTCAGCTCTGCAAAGCAATATCCTTGTCTCCAAAAGAGGTGCACTGAGAACAGACCTGTTCTTACCTGGTCTAATCTATACACTCCAGGTTCCTGACACTAGGGATCCCAAAACCTGATCTCAGTGGTCATTTAAATGGCTAGCTGCTTCTGAGGATCATACATCAGTGAACTGCAGCCTGAGGGTGGGGGAGTTCAAAACTAGGCGGCATATTTTTAAGGTGAGAGGATAAAGTTTTAAAAGAGACCTAAGGGACACCTTTTTTACACAGAGGGTGGTTTATGTGTGGAATGAACTGCCAGAAGAAATGGTGGATGTAGGTACAGTTACATCATTTAAAGGACATTTGAATAGGTACATGAATCGGAAAGATTTAAAGGGATATGTTCTGAATGCAGACAAGTGGGACTAGTTTAATCTGGGAACCCTAGTTGGCATGGACAAGTTAAACTGAAGAGTCTGTTTCCATCCTGTATGACTCTATTACTCTATAAGTGCCAGGTCCAGGAGTGGGACTTGGCATTCCCGACTTTTTCAGTCAGTTTTGCCACCATAGAGATTCTGTACATCATGGTTAAAATTTATGTCTCAGTATGGATGTGGACCTAAAGGTAAGAAATACTTCTGCTCAGATGTAGGTCAGGTTTCCTTGCACATTTATCAGCTTATAGCAGATCCATTCATCTGTAAAGTGCTTGATTTTATGTGCAGGCAGACAAGAGGTCTGACCTCACTGGGGTCCTCCAGGTTCTGATTTCCAGGCATCACACTTAAAAGGCGAATGGACAGCACTTTGCTTTCTGTAACCCAGGAACATCAGTCAACTTCTGCTTGACATCACCCCCTACCCCTGGAGATGTTATAGACTCACAGTTTACTACTGCCTCCCAATAGGTTCTCCCTGGAGGTTGTCCAGGCCAGAAGCGAAGCTCTCTTTTCTTAGCATAGCGCTGAGCAGGTATTGCGGTCATCCAGACTGACGAAGGCAGCCTGCACAGAGATAACTGCTATGCCCATGGATGCCTCAAGGGAACCTGGATCCAAAATTATGAATGATCTGCCAGGGTACGTGCTGATATCTACTCAATGCTTCCTGCCTTTACTTTTGTGTGAGTTAGTAGTGAAATTTGCCACAACACAGGGCTGTCGCACACAAAATTGCATGCCTGGCGTCTTTATCAGATGCCTCATTTGCCATAATTGTTTGTCACTTACTGGCAGTTATCCATGTGGCACTACATACACCACAAAGCCATTAGCTCTCGCATAACTACCAGACTTCAGGCTTCAAACATAAAAGGAGTGCAACACTCAACAGCTCACTCACCACCAGTTCATTGATTTTTCTTCATGAGCAAACACACACATCTGATAGCTTCTCACTAGAGATTTTCATGCAAGGACTCCAACATAAAACATAGTTTCATCAAGAACATCTCACAGCATTTCAGGCACACACATCTACTTGATAATGTTTTATTGATTTACAACAATTTTAGTTCTTTGACAACTCTAAACCACCATTCAATCTGAACATATTAACTTGTAACATCAACTGAACCACATGCATCTTCATAGTAATGCATAGAAATAATCACAGTTGTGTGGTTTGACAGCTCTATCTGTATCTATCAATGTAGACATAGTACTCATGTACTGGTGAAAAAGTCTCTTCATGCTTTGCTCTTCCTGCAGGAAAGAATGAGAACAACCAGCACAAACACGCATAGACATTTTTGGGAGGGTGCAGTGTTGACAGAATGTCTGGCATAAGCTTCTTCAGCCACTTGAAGGAGCAGGCTATTGAGTTGGCAGGAGAGCAGGAGAACCTGCATGAGCTGAAGGAGAGATTGAATATTGTCAACCATATAGTGAGAACAGTTCCAAGCAGCTAATTCCAGCTGCACATTAAAATAAAATGTCTTCATAAAGGCTTGAGTGAGGGTGGTGGTTCATGACATGAACAAATCTTTGAGTATTTTTATGCAGCATTGTGATTCCATCACCATGTAAGGACTGAAAGAGGAGCCCCAGCCTTCAAGATCTACCAGTATCTCACAGCTCTACTCTAAGGAGGAAACAGCCATGAGCCTCAGAGGGTGCTCCATCAAAGCCTTCCTCTATACCCTCCACCAGTGCAGATACATTCACCTTCAGTGGGTAATTGATCCAGAGTGGGTTTGGTATTGTATTCTGTCAAGCACAGCCCAAATGATGACCTGTAGCCTCAACCATTAGCGTAAATCAACATAATTCCAATGTGCTGGGGAGTTAATGAGCATTCATGGACTGTTAATTAACGCAAAGAATGTTCTTGACTCACCTTAATACTTCTTAGAACTTAACAACAAAACTGGAAACCACTGTTAGGAAAATTCATTTTTGCCTTCACCCAATTAAGCTCACTCCACCCATGCTTCCAGAAACTTCACCAAGGCCCAAAAGATTCTACCCATGAAAACACATTCATGGGCACAGTCTTGTTCAACAAAAATAGGAAGAAAATATGTAGTCAAATCAAAGTTACGTGAAGAGTCTAACTCATGAATTGAATTACTTTAAAGAAGTGTTGGTGAGTAAAGGTTTTTTCTGTTACTTGGATCCTTCGGAGGTGACCAGCTTACCTAGCACATTTAAAGTCTCAGTCATATGCAGTTCTACATCTTCTTGTTAAGTGCTGACAGTGTCAGCAAGGTGAATTGGTTAACTGCAGCAAATTGAACTTGAGCCTGCAAACAGGGCTTAACTGAGAAGGGTCTGAAATGATAAAGTTCAGTAGAAAAAGTTCTCAGGACAGTGGTCCATATGGAAAAAAATTTATGCAAACAACCTTGTGCCTACAGCAAAGAACTAATTTGGAAATGAAAGGAAGAGAAAGAAAGCAACTCATCAAATCCTGTGGGATCCAAATTGATCTGATTGAACTGCTTTTCCCTATCATTTGTTTCCCTCAGTACCCGTGCGAGTTTGTCTGTGAAGAGATTGGGGGCAATTTGAGGAATTTGAGAAGGGCATTAGTTTATAGTTACAGTTGGTAGAGTTATAAGTTAGCAATACATATTTCCTAGTTGCCATTAGTTACATTTCATTAACATTAATGACAAAAACAACAGAAATAGGTCAACTACAAGTTGCTATCTAAATTATTGAGATATATATTTGGCATAGGAATGGAAATGTGACCAATAGACAGAGAGATATAAATAGCAACAAAAATAGAAATATCCTAAAAAATGTAGACATTAGATTGACAAAAATAGCCGAAGTGAAGCTGAAAGCATTAAACTGAATGTAGTTTGATGTCCTTAGTACAATCAATGACCTGAATCCTCCAAGAGGTAACAATCAATGCAATTTGCTGCTCTGCTGGAATGTGCCACCTCCTGTTACTGTATTTATTGTTTGATAAGACTAGCCCTGCCACGAGCTTCCAAGATTACGAAGCACCTCAACTTCTCCTTGTCAAGTCATTCCAGACTGGAGCAAGGATCATTTCCAATACTTCACATTCTTCATGGATTGTTGCACAAGGGAAGTGGCAGAGATCCTGTACAGAAGGAAAGGGGCATTCATCATCACATCTTTAGTAGGGAGGAGAACATATGCCCTTGACAGGTAAATGGGCATTCCCAATGATGTAAGCTACTACCAACTGCTCTACAAGTCCCTCAAATTAATGGGGAGTTATAGAATAACCATAAGGGCTACAGTGCCGTAAACATACCATTGGTGAGGAGCCATGGCCAGAACATACTGCCAGTGAATGGCTACAACTCTGGCAGCAGTCATGATGCCTTTTCTCTGCACCAGACAGCCATTCATGTAATTTTTGAGAAATCAAGAAGAATGTGAGGTTGACCTTTGACGACAAGAGACATCTGTATGGATTGGCTCTGACAAAGTCAAGGATGTATTAGACAGACCTTGTGTGGTAAATATGCAGTAATATTCCAGCAATAATATTAAATGTCAGACAGTATGCTGCATATTCTACACAAGTCAAATGACACATGTTTCAGGGATTGCATCTTAAGATAAAAATAGCAGAATTAAGTGATGTGGACCAGACCAGACAACCTCAAAATACTTTAAGAAGGTAGCCTAGACTCTAACCTTTTCTTATTTTAAAGAAAAATGTAAAGTATCTGATACCAATGCAATGGGACTAGTCCAAGTACTCGATTAACCAAAATACAATTTAGTTAAACACGATAGTTAAAATACAACCAAAGAAAAAGGAGTTTAAAGTTACTTAACTTCATTAAAAACTTAACAGATCAATAAATGGAGTAACTGTTACTCATCTTCTGTTCCAATATAGTAACATCCTATAAACACATCCCTTGGCAATAAAAAGGAAAATTCAGACCACATGGAGAACATGTAGTTCTCCAATCGAGGAGGGAAAAAAAGAAACATTAAGAGAAAATTGAAAGAGAGTAGCAACCAAAAGGCATTCACGGAAGCTGTTGAGACCCCAACAGCTTCTGCTTAAAGCTAAATCTAAAAACTTAAATTAGCTAGAAAGCCTGGTCTTTGAGAGCTGGCCACACCTAAGCTGCTTCCATTGTTCCAACTTTAAAAAAAAAACAGCCCCAAGGCCTCACAAGCTGTTTACTCAAGCAATTTTCAGAGGCCAACTCGGTACTTCTGCCTTACAACCTCTCTTCAAAAAAAAAGGACAAAATAACCTCTTGAAAGCCACAGCAGCATCACAAAGGTCAGTGAATCGGTCAAATTGTACACTTATTAAACACCATCATTGGTGGAATTCACATTAATAATCAGATTTAAATAAACGGGATTAGGTTGCTGTATATTTGGATTTGGATACGGCTTGTGGCAGATCACAGTTTGTTGAGATTTGAGATATAAATCTATTGATAACAGCAATGAGCACAACAAAATGAGAGCAATGAGGTTACATGCTTAGATGAGTTTGGTGCTTCTGCAAAAAGTAGAGGTCTGTTTCTCAACAGGAAATATCAGTACAACATGCACACATGAAGGTTTTTTTGCTTGCTCGATAATACAAGAATATTGATGAAAAATAATTTAAAATTTTTGCCGGCGTTACAACAAAATCATGGATGCACTAAAAAAACTGTGTGGCAAATATACCATAACATTCCAGCAGCACTTTTCACCAGATGAATCAGACAGATGGAGAAATTTTTGCACAATTTGTCATGAGATTGCACCAAGCAACCAAGGTATGTAATTACAGAAATCATCACTTCAGGAATAAAATTGTACAAAATTGCCAATCAAACAACTGAAGGCTCAACTGGCTTGAAAAGAAAGGATATGTTCTAACCTTGACAGAAATAATGAAGATGGTGGCCTTGGTTGAAGCCGTAAAGCTTAACTTTCAACTGTTGAAATTGGGAACAGATAGTTCAGATTGAGGGTGTTCTGGATCAAACTCACGCCAAATGAACAAGCTTAGATCCTCCAGAGGGCAAGATATCGGTAATTAGACTGAGAAAAAGTGTTTCCAATATGGAAATATGGAACAGTTGGGGAAGGTGTCTAGCTTTTCAGTTACAAGCAAGAACAGCGATAAACATGCAGAAAAAATCATATTGTTATGAAGTGAAGAAATGAAACAGGAAAACCTGGAAGGAGAAACAAAGGAGGCAGAGATCAGAAACAACAGAAATGAAATATTATGTGGTGAATGTGATGAGGACTTCATGTTTGCTGTCAATGAAGGGAAACAAAAAAGTTCCAGTGGTGATTGGTGGGCTGAAGATCAACTCCAGAAGCAATAGTAATATGAATAATAGAGCACTGTGGGAAGAATTGAAGAAATACAAGGGAAGGTGAACATCTTGAAAATGTATGAAGAAGGCATTTTCAATGACTTCTAAGATGATGATTCGAAATGATGATCCAAGGATTAAGTACAAGTAGGAAATAGCAAAATCAATGCAGCATCTGTAATGGATATCAAAGGGAAAGGCAAAACACAGAAGTAGTTCAAAGCTGGGGTGTTACATATCAGATTGAAAGTGTACTCAGTGAAGTCATATGTTGATCTGAAGGAGGAGCTCAAACATACTTTCAAAGGAGCATCAAAGATTTGTAATCATTAGGTGAAACTGACAATTCATGACAAGCATCAAGCCAAAAGCTCAGACATGAAGTAGAACATCCTCTGGAGTAAGGTTGAAGCCAAGATCCATTAATTCATTGATCAAGGTATCGTTGAACCAGCAGAAGGACCAAAACATTGGATGCATACCAATCATACATAAGGACTGGTGAAACAATAATGTAGTTTTCCTTTTTCATTTGAAGGTAAGACTATATTGATCAAAGTAACTGGAAGACAATGAAGCAGACATCAAACCTTGACCACAGTTATTTCAGACTGCCTGCAAGCTATGAGAATGTTATATATGATCTTGTTGAAAGGATAAAGATTGACAGTGGTTTGAGATATGCTCACTCCATGGTGTATCCATATCATATCACAACAGGGTAATTTTTAGGCTTACTTTAAAGAATTAAATTATTTTGATGGAAGCAAAACAAAATGTCATTGTGGCAGAAGGTAATTCAACGTAGATCAATAAAAAGAATAAGCTGCTGAAACATATTGGTGGCTTGTTGTCAGAACTGTTTAATTTATGGTGATCTTTGTTGAACTTTTATTTTCAGAATGCTGGTTAGGGTTTCTTTATGTCACACCTTAGTCCATGTTCCGATCACAATAAGATTGTCTCGGTGTTTCTGATTATGGTAACTTTTCTGATTTGGCACCTAATTTGTTGCACTGTCACGCACATGTTGTTTATGCTCTGTAAAATATTGGTTCTAGTTAGAAATAGTTTTAATTAAGTTGTTCAGACATGTTTTGACAGACATCTGGAGCAGGTGGGACTTGAACCTCCATTCTCAGAGATATCACTGCACCACATGAGCATTCTAATTCTAGTTGTATGCTGATGATTTCTACTGGATTCGAAGTCAGGAGCTGTTTTACTCAAACGTTCTGTCCAATGTTCAGTCTGGGGGTAATTCTTTACCAACATGCCAGCCTTTGGAGAAGTGCATCCTATTCTCCTGGGAGTTTCAATGAGTGGTGACTGGGGAGTACTGTCCACATTTGTTTGAAGAATGGCAATTCTACATTAGTTTCAGAGTATAAAGTTTGCAAGTTCACAATAACATTTGGTTCAATTTCTGTTTGTTGATGACCTGCAGTACAGAGTTAGGTAATCTTTTCTCATTGTAAACATAAGGTTTCCAGCGGTGCTCATTGTGGTCTCTGGTCCTTGTTATTTTCAAGATTTCATGAAGTCACCAAGGACAAATCCTCACATGCTGGTAAAAGCCGAAAGAACTGCAGATGCTGTAAATCAGGAAGAAAAACAAAGTTGCTGGAAAAGCTCAGCAGGTCTGGTAGCATCTGTGAAGGAAAAAAACAGAGT
>JAHRHZ010000009.1:7141512-7164967 GCA_024137785.1 Ginglymostoma cirratum
AAACTGACGTTTTCCCAGCCACCATCCGTTCTGAGGAAGGGTCACCGAACCTGAAATGTTAACCCTGTTTTTTCCTTCACAAATGCTGCCAGACCTGCTGAGCTTTTCCAGCAACTTCTGTTTTTGTTTCTCAAATGCTGGAAGGCCTGCAATCACTGGATCTGTATTGTTCACAGATATCTGAAGTAACGGGTGTAAAAATTAGAGGAACTTCACTTTAATGTATCTCAGGGAGAGAACCTCTGACTCATTGTATGTGATGAGATTAAGAATGGTTGGTGGTCACATCTGTAAGTATATATAGGCCTCGGGTTATGAACAGGCTCTGTTCTGGAGTCCGTTCGCAAGTCGATTTGTATGCAAGTCTGAACACAGTACAAGATAATATTAAGGAGCCATTCGTTAGTATAGGAAATGTTCGTACGTCAGGTCTTTAAAACTAATCACCTGTATGGGAACCATTTTTAAGTATCAGGGTTCGGACCTTCATAAATCAGGATCACCCTGTACATCCATTTCAATATGCAAAGTGGAAGGATGTTTGTACCTGCACCAATATCCAGTTTTGAACATAAGTTATCTTGACAATGTATCTGTGGGCATATTATTTGGACAGAGGCAAAGGGATCTGTTGGTGCCGCTGAGCCAATACATTCCTTCATGTTCACCATACTCAATTTTGGCTCATTTTGTGCCAATGTTGTGATCATCTTCATCATCTGAGGATTTAGCTTGGATAAACATTTCATGGGTCTTGTCTTGATTCTGTTTGGTAAGCTTTGGGCCAATTAGAATACTGTACTCATCTGGCCTCTGTGTGAGGCTTCTTATCTCATTGAAACACTTGTTTTAGCTTTTACTTTCTGCAATGGCATTTGCAGTGTTCGCTTGTGTTACATGCATTGCATACAGCATTAGAAGCTTGGTATTTTTTGGAACATATCTGAGCCTGTGCCACATTTTCTACCATACTGATGAGGGTATGTTCCAAGAAGTCATTTTTGGAACCTTTCCATTACAGCAGATGCCATCACGAGTTATTCTGTTAACTAACTTGACTACTGTCAATCTTCAATGATACCATTTGCCTTGGATCACAGGGTGTATGCAAGGCAGTTCTTCTGGATTCTGTTAAAATGTAGTCAAGAGAAGACTTGACAACAGCAAGTTGCTCAAATGTGGGCATTTATTAAGAAATAATAATGATACTAATAAGAGAAAAAAGAATGAAGAGAAAGAAAAAAGTCTCACGCCCTTCTGCCAGTCAGGGAGTTTTCGATCAACGGTTGGTCTGGAGGCTTTTGTTCGCTCCTGGCACCATTCACAATCCCAGTCGGAGGTGAAGTCCAATTCTCAGAACAAAACTCTCTCTTTGTGTAACAAACAGCCAGTACAGGAAAGCAGATACAGAAGACAAACTGCTGGCTAGTACAGAAAAACAAGACTTTTTTTTTAAATGGGTTGTCTGCGGCACATACGAGAATGTTCACAGGACACATTCAAGGTCATGCAGCTGTTGAATGTCATCATAAACTTTCCCAACCATTTGCCTTTGCAGCTACGTATGAATTGATCAATAGTCTCTGCCAGATTTTATCTAAAGGGCGTGAATTCCTGAATTCCAGACGTTGGACTACATTACGCTTCATCTGTAATTGATGTTCCAGCATAGATATTCCAGTGTTTATCTGGATTTTTCAGGTGGTCTTCGGACAAACCTGGCCTTTTTAATCTACTGAGGCCTTCCTTATCTATAGTAATGTTAATTCTAATGACTTGTTTATCAGAATTGGAAATGTTGAGGTTATCACTTAGATTTTTGAAAAACTTTTAGATATCTGCTTATCAAGCTGTTAAGAAATTTGATTGCACACCTTTGGAGCAGGTGGGACTTGAACCCAGGCCATCTGACTCAGAGGTAGGGACATACAACTGCGCCACAAAAGCCTTGCAGAACTTTTAATGTTGCTGTTCAGCTATTCAAGTCTCCTACATCTCATTTAAAGTTAACAGAACTCTGAATTGCATTATCTTTAGTGGTCACTGCTTTAGCTGGTCATAGGTTATTGCTTGCCTGCAACGGTGGAGCTTTTGAGTTGTTTCTGAGTTGTCAGGTTTCAATTACAAGGCCCACCCACAAAGCCATTAGGAATTGAAGAGAATCAATCCCTTGTTCCTTCTTTGCTGACTTCTAAACTCCTCCCAATCCTCAGATTTATTATTTTTCTTGGCCAATCTATATACTTCTTCCTTGGATTGCTACTATCTCTAACTTTCTTTGTAAACCATGGATTGACCCTTTTACCCATTTTGCTTTTGCAACAGACAGGAATAAACAGTTGTTGCAGTTCTCCCATGCGTTCCTTGAATGTTTGCCATTGCCAATCCACTGTCATCCCTTTAAGTGGCACCCCCAATCTATCAAGACCAACTCACGGCTCATATTCTCATAGTTTCTTTTATTAAGGTTCAGTACCCTAGTCTCTGAATCAACTACCTCACTCTCCACCTTGATAAAATATTCTGTCATGTTAGGCTCACTCATCTCCAAGAGATCTCACACAGCTAGATTGGCAATGATTCCCTTCTCATTACATAGTACCTGCGACTCTCGATGACTCCCTTGTTCTTTCCATACACCCCACTAGCCCCACCACCCCCGGCACCTTTCCCTGCAACCACAGGAAGTGCTGCACCTGCCTTTACACCTCTCCCCTCACCTCCATCTAAGGAACCAAAAAAAACCTTCCACATCAGACAGATGTTCACCTGCACATCTGCCAATGTGGTCTATTGCATCTACTGTTCCTGATGTGGCCTCCCCTACATCAGGGAAACCAAGAGGAGGCTCAGAGACTACTTTGATCATGACAAATGACAACACCTTCCAGTTGCAAACCACTTCAACTCCTGTTCCCACTCCCTGGGTGACATGTCCATCCTGGACATCCTTCAGTGTCACCACAACGCCACCCGGAAACTGGAGAAACAGCACCTCATATTTTGCCTTGGGAGCCTACAACCCAATGATCTCAATGTGGACTTTACCAGTTTCAAAATCTCCCCAACTCCAGCCTCATCCCATGACCAACCCTCCCTCTCATCCCTGCCTCCTTGACTTGACACCACTTGTCTATCTTCTCTCCCACCTATCTCCTCCTCCCACCTCACTGACCAATCCCCACCATTGCCTACCTGCACTCACCTATCACCATCCCACCTACCTTTCCCAGCCCCACCCCTCCTCTCTCTATTTATTTCAGAGCTTCCTTCCCCTTCCCACATTTCTGAAGAAGGGTACTGACTTAGAAACATCAGCTTTCCTGTTCCTCTGATGCGTTCCTCCAGCTCCACGCTGTGTTATCTCAGACTCCACCATCGGCAGTTCTTACTATCTCTGAGTGAGTTAATCAAAACAGATATGCTTTGAGCCCTTGAGCCTGTTATTCAGTAAGATCCTTTTTGATTTGACTGGAGTCTCAAAGTTCAGTTAGAGTTGAATAGCTGGCAGGTTCTGCAAATGGTGAATTATGAATGTGATGCTTGCAGCAGACTGTGAGGTACAGGTATGAATGCTAAGTAAGAGACTGATCATTACTGGCTGCTGGCAGATGACTGATGGGGTTGTGGTATGTTGAGCCACGTTTGAGATTTTTTCTAATTCCTTCAACAGGATGTGGATGCCACTGGCGAGGCAGCATTTATTGCCCATCCTTATCACCCAGAGGGCAGTTAAGAGTCAACCACATTGCTGTGGGTCTGGAGTCACACGTAGGCCAGACTACTTTTCCTCAATTTGTTGGAATGCCACACTTAAATGGCAGCACAGTGGTTAGCACTGCTGCCTCACAGCACCAGGTTCCTGGGTTCATTTCCAACCTCGGGCAACTGTCTGTATGGAGTTTGTACATTGTCCCTGTGTCTGTATGGGTTTCCTCTGTGCGATCCTGTTTCCTCCCACAGTCCAAAAGTGTGCAGGGTAGGTGGATTGGCCATGCTAAATTGCATATTGTGTCCAGGGATGTTTAGGTTAGATGGGTTAGACATGGGAAATGCAGGTGTAGGGGAATGGGTCTGGGTGGGATGCTCTTCAGAGGGGTGGCATGGACCTTCAGGGCCGAATGGCCTGTTACCACGCAGTAGGGATTCTGAATTCTAAAGGACATTAGTGAACCACATGGGTTTCTCCCAACAATCAACAGTGGTTTCACAGTCATCATTAGGCTCCTAATTCCAGATTCATTTTTGAATTCTAATTCCACCATCTGCCATGGTGGGATTTGAACCTGGATCCCCAGAACATTAGCTGAGTTTCTGAATTAACAATCTAGTGATTATAACAGTAGGCCATTGCCTAATGATCAGCTTGGTGGGATGCCACATTCAAAGATGAATTCACTAATCTTGACAACATCGATGAGGTCATTAAACTTTACCTGGCACTGCTTCAAGCCCTTGGCATCAATTATCCAGCTAACTGTTCTCACTGTCTGCGGATGACCTTTTAGACCCCAGAAGTCACAGCATTTTCATCCTCCTTCCTACCCCTTCCATCACAGCTTCAACAAAGCTGCCAAGATCAACAAAGGATTAAGTAGAAATTAATAAGAAGAGCAAAGGTAAATTAAGAAAGAAAACTAGCACAAAATATAAAAATAGATAATGCAAGGTTCTAGAAGTGTATAAAAGGGAAGTGAGTAGCTAGAGCGCATGTTGGTCCCTTGAAGAACAAGACTGAGGAGTTAATAGTGGGGAACACAGAAATGGGAGACACATCAAATCAATATTTTGCCTCCGTTTTCACGGTGGAAAACATTAGTACCATCCCAATAGTAACAAGTAATACAGAGGTTCAAAAAAGGGAGGAACTTAGAACAATCATCACCATGAGGGAACAAGTACTGAACCATCTACTGGGATTGAAGGCAAACCAGTCAGCAGGGCCTGATGGTCTACATCCTAGAGTTTTAAAGGAAGTGGCAGCAGAAATATTGGATCCACTGATTATAATATTCCAAAATCGTCTGGATGTGGGAAATATTACAGTGAATTGAAAAATGCTGATTCAAAAAGGGAGGGAGGCAGAAAGTAGGAAACTATAGACCAGTGGATAATGGGAATCTGTCGATGTACCAAACCTGGAATTCTAGAAAGCACTTTATAAGATGTTGCACTCAAGGTTAGTATACAAGGTAAGGTCACATGGAGTTAGGGGTAATTCGTTTTCCTGATTACAGGCTTAGCTAACCAACAGAAAACAGAGTCAGTATAAATGGGTCTTTTTCTGATTGGCAAGATGAAACTAATGAAGTGCTATGGGTTGTTGTCCTCAGGCCCCAGATACTTACAATCTATATTAATGACTTGGATGCAGGGATAAAAATTGCTATTGCCAAATTTGCAGATGACACTAAAAATGGTCGGAAGGTAAATTACAAATAAAGAACAAAGAAAGTTAAAAGTGGCTATGGATAGCTAAGGTGAAGGGGCTATGATTTGACAGATGGAGTTTAATGCGGAAAAGTGTAAATGTTGGCTATTTATTAACTAAATAAGAAAAAGTTCAGAGTGCTTCCGTGCAGAGGTGCCCTCGTGCATAAATTGCAGAAAACTAGTCTGCAGATCCAGCAGAAAATAAGGAAGGCAAATAGAATTTTGGTATTTATTGCTAAAGGAATAGAGTATAAAAGTAGGAAAGTATTGCTGCAACTGTGTAAGGCATTAGTGAGACTGCACCTGGAGTATTGTGTAAAACTTAAGGAGGGATATAGTTGCATTGGATGCAGTTCTGAGGATAGTCGCTAAGTTGATTGATTTCAGAGGTGAGAAGTTTGTCTTATGAAGGGAGATTGAGCAACTTATGCCTTTACTTTCTGGAGTTTAGAAGAACGAGGGGAGATCTAAATGAGGTGTATCGGATGCAAAAGGGGATTGACAAAGTAGTTGTAGAAAGGATGATTCCTCATGAGGGGCAATCTAGAATAGGAGGTTTTAGGATAAGGGGTAGTAGATTTAAAACCGAGATGAGGAAAAATTATTTCTCTCAACGGCTCATGAATCTGTGCCATTCACTCTCCTAGAGTGTGGTGGATGCTGAGACATTAAGTAAATCTATGGAGAAGATGCACAGATTTTTAGCTTGGAATTGGTCAAAGGCTTCTGAGGAGTGGGCAAGAAAGTGGAGCTGAGGCCGAGATGAGGTCAGCCACAATCATACTAAATGGCAGAGCAGGTTTGAAGGACTGAATTGCCTACTCATGCTCCTACTACTTATATTCTTAGGTAAGAAACATGGAACAGAACCTTCCTGTGTTATGCCTTAGTCAGTCCTCTTCCTTGTCTAAACGGTTTGGGTACGGATTCCAGCATTTGATCCATCCACAGGGACAATAAGCAGTGCAGGTTAACTTTAAATCATGCTAGCTGTTAGGACTTTCGTACCCGGTTGTAGAATGCAGATACTCAACAGTACAGTTATTGTTGACTACTTGTTGCAATGATATCAGTTATCAAATAACAGAAATTTAGTGCATTGCCAGCATCAACTGCATGGGTTAGAGAGTCATCGTGTATTACAAGCCCCATGCTTATTTTGGCAAGCATTCCTTTCTTTGTTGTCTTGACATTGCATAAAAAATTCAACAGCAAGAATTTTACAGAGTAAAGAAAATGTATGTACATTTCAACAGGACGTGCTTTTGACACATAGTGATTTAAATTCCAGCACACAGTGTTGTGAAGCATCATGTAGATTTTGAACTACATTTCAGGATAAAATCTTAAATGTGCCTTTCTTTGCTATGAACTCTGTCCATTATGGTTAGGACAGAGTATTTTGCAATCTTGAAGATGAAAACCTGGCAGACAATATGATCTAGTTCATGAAAAAAAACTAATTTGAATGCTTAATTGATGAATTAACTTTACAAATAAATAAGGAGTAAGACAAATCATAACAGGCAGTCCTTTTAAACATTCTGGTGGTCCAACGATGGCTTGGAGTTATATACATAGGAATAGATGTTGGCTATCCGGGTTCCAAACTACCATTGCAGAATGATATAGAAGCCAAATGGTGTTTTGTATCCATTGATTTAGATGTCTGGAAGGTATTAAATCTTTGAAAGTGGCAGCAGTAGTTGATAAGACATGAAAAAATCTATGCAGGATTCTTGGATTCAGAAATAGAGGCATATACAGCACTGCAAAAGCAAATATATTATATGAAACATTTATAGATCAATGCTGAGGCTCTAGGTGTACTATTGTACTCAGTTCTGGAAACCACATTTTAGGAAAAATGTAAAGGCCTTGGGACAGGATGCATAGAATAATTATTAGAATGATACAAAGGATGAGATGTTTCATTAAAGTGAAGAGCCTAGAAGAGTTAGAAGTGATTTCCTTGCAGCAAAGAATGATAAGGGTAGGTTTCATAGAAATGTTCCACATTTTGACAGTTTTTAATTTGAAGGTAAAAAAATACCACTAGCATGAGGTTGAGCAATCGGGGGGTGTATACTTAAACTAAATATCAAAGGAACAATGGTGGAAATGTGGATTTATAAGGAATAAACAGCATGACAAGAGTGAGGTTTTATAAGATGGATGTGCTTTGGACATCCATATTATATCATTTTATCTTGAATTTAATAAAAATGAGGATATGACTTGCTAGTGGTATACAGTGATAAATGATTGTATTAGCAAAGGCGGCAGACAAATGTTCTGTAAAGCCAAAAACATGAATCCAGAATCCATATTCCTTACCTGTCACCAAGATTCAGGACATCTGTGCAGTGCAGGGACTTGGGATGGGTGGGCTGGATCCAGCTGTAATAGTTCATGTAGGTACCAATAAGTTGGATGGGTTTGGAAAGAGACTTTGCTTTTCAGTATGAGGAGCTGGGCACCAAATAACATAGCAGAACCCCCAACAGAAATATTCTCTAAATTAATACCTGAACCACATGCCTATTGGCAGATAAGATTAGTGAAATGAATATGTAGCCCAGAGACTGGTTTTGATTAAGTGGGTTCTGGTTTAAGGGGTATTGGCATCCAGGCTGGTGAAAATGAACAGTACTACTGGACAGAAACTGTGATGTGTTCAGTGATATAACTAAGGACGTAGAAAGGCCTTTAAACTAAACAATGGGGTTGAGGGATCAAGCTTTGGGAGATGTAACAAATTGATGGGTAGAGTCAAAAAAGGAGAATAAAATAGTAACATGGAAAATGAGCATAAGAATGGCAAGAAGGGGAAGAGAATAAACACAAGAATATGTCAACACTCTAGGCCAGATGTTGCAAAGATAACAAAAACACAAAACTAAAGTCTCTGTAGCTGAAAGTGCATGGCATTTATAGTGAAATAAACAAATGGTATGCATTTAAATAACTGAATATAATCTGATAACCATTGCAGGGATGTGACTGCATGTTGACCAGGATTGAGTCCTGAATATTGATGGGTAATTGACATTCAAGATTAATGGGAAGCTAGGTACAGGTGGAATATTAGTACTGCTAACCAAAGAGGACATTGATGCAAAAACTAATGATGTCCATGGTTCAGGAGATTGGAATGTAAAGAGTTTGAGTGGAAATTAGTAATAGTAGGGGAAAGAAGTTGTTAATATAAATGGTCTACAGGCCCCTTAGGGTAACGACAAATATAGGGCACAATACACACAAAGAAATGTTAGGTGCTTGTGATAAAGATATGCTAATCATCATTGGTGATTATAATAAACTAGAAAAATTAGATTGTCAACGATAACTAGATGAAGAGTTCAGAGATTGCTTTTGAGATTGTTTCTGAGAGTAGTGTGTTTGGAAATGTAACAGTGAAGTCATACTTGTTCTTCCGCAACTTGGCAGGATTAATTAGTGATCTCAAAGTAAGGGCATTCCTCGGAGCCAGCAGCCAATCAAAATTGAATTTTAAGTTTTTAGGTTGGAAATGAGAGGAGCTGTTCTTTGACTAGCATTTTAAACCTGAATAAGGACAACCATGTAGGACTAAAAATTGAGTGAACTGGGATACGAGGCGAAAAAGACAGATCAATTGAGAAGCAGTAGCTGACATTTAAAGGTGTATTTCAGAATGCCTACTATAAATGTATTGCTACGACAAAGAAAAATTCATAGCGGATGGAAAACATTCCACAGAGGCCAGTATCCTGTCACCAAGCCACCCTTTATTTACACATTGATCTGGCTTCCTCAGAGCCAGCTCTCAGATTTAACAGAATCTCTGACACTCCTATTTATATCTGCCAGGCAGGGCTCCCTGATTGGGGCTGTTAACCGGGTTCAATCAGGGAACTCCTATTTTACGAGGTCCATGTGGCTGACCTCTTTACAATCATTACATGAAGTATTCATCATCCATGGCTAAGTAAAGGAGTTCAGAAAAGCATCAAACCTCAAGAAAAACAAACATAATATTGCACAAAGATGAGTAACAGGTCAAATGGATAGACAGATGTAAATAACAGAACAGAATAGTGAAAAGAGTAATCATGAGGCAGAAATTAGCCTATAGAAGGAAGATAGCTGGAAAAATAAGGACTGATAGCAAATAATTCCACAGGTAGTTATAAAGGTAAACAACTGGTTGGGCTGCTGGGTAGCCGAATAGCTTGTGGGTGTGAACAATTCCGGCAGAAACCTTTAGACTGCTGAAAAGGCAGAAGGTGTGTGTCTCTCTGTCTAACAAAATACTTAAAACTGAAGAAAGCCAATTTATTTTCTCCCACAGTTGCTATAAGCAGTTGCTTTTAATGAATACGTCAGAAACTTCATAATTTGTGAATCACTTGCAATATGCTTCTTTTGGAGAAATGAAAGAACTGAAAGATTTTGGAAACCAAAACCACCCCTCCATGTAATCCTGAGGACTGGTGCTATTAAACTGCTCCCCCAGTTATTTTCCTCCACTTAGAATATAGTACCAATGATTTCTGTCTCTATATGTGTGAGTAGGCGTTTCTAGAAGGGAGTTAGATTTTTAAGTATTAGAATTAAATGTTAGCTTTTCCTGAGCTTAGAATCTACTTCTTTGTAATAAATAGTAGTTCTTGTTAAGGACAGAAATCTGGTTCATGTCATCTGTTAACCTGAGTCTATCATAAAGGTAAATTGTGGATTTTGTGTTCTTTGATAAAAATTGATATGATCACTTGAAAATAGTAAGGTTTGATTTCCAGCACACTACTCCTGTAAGGCATAGCATGACACTGATGAATAACTGATTTTAAAATGTCTGCACTAGCTGATAATCATTAACAAAGGCAGTGCTAGTAGTATTCCACAATAATTGAGTAAAAAAAGAACGATTTGATTTTTTTGGGGTAATTATAGGCATGCTGAAATAACAGCGGAGCCAGAGTTTAACAGTGAGGTGGGACACACTGAGGACTTGCAATGGGTCAACAGCTAAAGGGTCACAATGCTTGTGCACTGAATAAGAGTGAACTTAACTGAAACAAATCAAGTTTTAAGAAATAAGCAATATACAAGAACATTGTCCCTGAAATAGGATATCCCTTTTATGGATACATTTTCAGCAGGAACTAAATGATTTTATGCACTATTTTTCTTGTAAGCTATTTAAGCTTTCATGATTGTTAAATTATGAAATTGTACTCCGAGGTGTGTCTAAGTGTATACTTAAAAGGAAGTTGATTTACTGGTAGTTATTGATAATTTAGTGAGACACACACTGTTCATTTCAGAAGATTTGAAATAAGCCCATACAACTTTTTAGGTGCATATCCAACAGACATTTTCTATTGCTCTGTTATGTCTTGCTTCACTTTATCAGGGTGTTGAAGGCAAATGTCAGATTTGATTTTTTTTAACTGAGGTCATAATGTTCTAGAAGCAAAAATACAAATATGCTGAAAGAACGGAATAGATATAAGCAAAAGCATAACCTCTTCATTAGCGACAAGTAGTCATCGTCTTCAATATGCTGTACCAGCAGTAGGTGACAGGATGTCAATTAGCTCTTCCTTAAAAGGGAGCTGTATGAATTAGCTGTATAAATCATGCATTTATGTAATGCCTTATACAATCTCAAGGCTTCACAAAGTGCTTTAAAGACAATTAAGTATTTGTGATCTGTTGCTACCATTCTAATGTTGCAAATTTTTTCTAAAAGCATTGAGAAACATAGAGATATGTATAGATATACATCTTCAGATATTCTGTAGAATATACAATATTATCAGGACCATGTGGCTGGAATGTTAAGTATCAGATTTCAATAAGTTATTAATTCTTAATTAGAAAATCTGTTTTTTTTAAAGTGAACTGCTACAGAGACACAATAAATGAAGGTATAAATTCAGCAGCCAAAATTCTGTGTGAGGCCAATGGATTGTAACTCTTATGTGTCAAGAAAACTTTTAAACAATCTGGATTGTGATCCCTTGTTACTACAAAGAAAACAATTTTCTCAGGACCCCCTACTCAACAGCGAACCACACCTTGCAGATTATCTTACAAACTGCAGGGGGAGCTGGGCTGTCCCTGCCTTTCCTGGGAGTTTAACAGCTTATGGTATCCGGTCAGGAACTGGAACAAACTGGGAAACTTCAACTGAGGTCTGGTCATAATAAATAACAAAAACTTCAATTGGTGTCCTTGAACTTCCATTTTACTTCCTGTGGTTACCATTGAGAAATTCCAGAGTTTGATGCTTCAGGTTTTGACTGTAATTATTTGCGTGCCCACATAAATGTAAACTCTACATGGATCCTCACCTTACTCTCTTCAGTGCCGTTCCAATGGCTATTTACTTAAACATGCAAGATTGTGGCTCTCGCTTTTTACTATCCTCCAACCCTTTTGCTGAGATGCAAACAAAGGTACTTGACTTCACATGTCTCGTGAAAGGAACTGGTCTCAATCTTTCATATAGTGGTCTTGTATCTATTAGTGATGGAGCTTTTGCTTAAGCTAACACTCTGGTCATTAGACAGGCCTTCCTTTCTCTGACAGGTCATCATAATCTGTTTTATGGAGCAGCATTGCCACCAGAATGAAGAGCCACCAAGGAATCAATTGACTTATCTATCAGCATCCCTGACAGCAAATTGGTGTGTGAGTTGTTAGAGTTTATTCACTCTGAGTTCACGGTTGTAGAGTTGAGAGGGTAGATTGGGAAAGCTACAAAAAAAGTCGATCAACATTTTTTCTTTTGTCGCTCAGTTACTGAACAATAGTCTAATAACCCATTTTAACCTTTTATTTTGTATCCACTGCTTGCAAATGCAAAGAATGCACCTAATTTATCTCTCTGTGCTGCATCTTCTTCCCACCAACTCCCACGAAACAGATGTTAAATTGAAACCTATAGAGCAAACACTGACCCTTCTTCTGAGATGACACACTGTGGGTGGCAGTATCCTGCTGTGAGAAAGCTGTCAGAAAGATTTGATGGCAGGGCATTGAACGTCCTTGCTCTTCTGTCTGATTAATCTATATTCTGTTATTTCACAGTTTAAAAGACTGATATTTATTGATCAGGAAGTCTCATTTGGGCACGTTGCACAGAGAAACATCAACCTTTTCGTTGCTGTTAATATATACGGGTCTGCAAATGACAAAGGTACTTATCTTGATTGTTGATTTCATAGGTGATGTAAATGTCACTAAATAGAGTAAATAGGATATTGCTGAATTTCAAGTACTTCCTCTGCAGCATTCAATATGATTATAAATGAAGATAATTCCTTTTAAAAGCAACAAACTTAGGCTGACTTTTTTTTCGTCTGTATCAACACAACTGCAATGCTGACTGCAGCACTCGTTATGCAAATAGTGGCTTTCTGCAGTCACTAAAAGCTGCAGAAGGAGCCTCATGCTTTATTCTGTTAATTAGAGCTAACCTCCAGAAGGGATAAAAAAAAAATTATCAACCAAAGCCTCCCTAAAATTATAGTTCTGAATTTGGAAACATGCAGATTCCAATGTTGTTTTCATTGTAAGCGAGGAAACTGTGCAATACATCTAAAATGATAAAAGGAGGGAACAGAATAAAAATAATATTCCTTGAATTGATCCAGAGGTCTAGAATGAGGACACATGGATATAACAACCTGATAAATAATTTAGGACAAATAGCAACGCAGACCAACAAGACATGTGGGACCAGGACTATGTGGAGAATAAATGCCCTTGCCCTTCGGTTAAATATTCTGCTTCTGTGGCATAATTTCTAAATAGTTTTATGTAAAATATCCAGAATTTTAGTCCTCTGCAGTACATTGGAGATGCACACTGACTTCAAATTGTATGACTAAATTAAAACCAAGACCTACGCATGCTGGAGAGCTGAAACAACCAAGCATCGCTGGAGAAACTCAGCAGCTCCAAAGGCATCTGTGCAGACGGAACAAAGGGAGCATTGCGGGTCCTGTGACCTTTCTTTAGAACCATTCTGAGCAAGACGTCCCTCCTTTACACTAGGCCTCGAGCAGGGTCCAGAGGCCCCTGTCACTCACTTACAGTGCCATCTTCCTCTTCCGTGATATGTGCAGAACCTACCTGTCAAAGAAGAGGGCAGCTTCAGGATGCCAGTGCCTGTCCAGGTGCACAACTGCCTTTATAGTATGGCACAGGCACTAGCTTTGCTGTCCATTCGACAGATATCCAGTGAGTGGCGAGTGGTACTAGAAAATATATGTGAGAACAGAATCACAGACATGACGAGCGTCATGGAGCGAGGACCTAGTTAATGAGCTGAAATGTCACTTGGTTTTGCAGTGTGAAGTAATAAACTTCATGTGGCCAGGAAGGAGAGATCACAGCCAGAGTGAGACACAGGTTGAGACTGGCCATGTTACTCCAACAATTTCTATTTGTGTTTGCCTGAATCAATGAGATAATAGCTTATTGGTTAAGAGAGGGGGAGTTAAAGAATGGAGAGGCCCACAGAAGGTGACAGTGAAGAATAATTGTTGTATACCAGTGAAACCAAACTGGTCAGTTTTTGCTTTTACTTATCGTCTGGTGAACAACAGCGCCTGGAGGGTGACTATTGGCAGTGACAGTGGCTTCACAGGTGACTTTAGCAAAGTCATCTTTGTGGGCCTGAGTTCTGGCATTGGCGGTGAGTTGGCCAGCTGGTGGAAGGATGTTTCAGGATCCTGCTGTAGCAATGAAGGTGATGTTGTTAGTTCCTCATTGCCATTGCAGCCATGTCCTGGGAAGTCCAACAAAGCGGTCTGCTTCAGTGGCATGATGGTCTGGCCTGAGATTCCAATGAACCTTGATTCGTCAGCTTTGATGTCTGCTCTCTACAGCAGTGGAGAATGTGGGCCCTGTCTTTGCCTTGAAGATGGACTTTATAATAATATTTTAATTTATATACACATTATTTCTGTTATTAATATAGGTGCCTGAATATGGCAACTTAAACACTGTTCACTATATTTTTTTGTAAAAATGCAAGTGACAATAAATTACTATTCCATTCTATTCATTTTTAGAAAACTCAACTCAACTTGCACTTAAAAAAATGTAAGATTCAGTGCAATCGTTCTGCTAAAGTCTCATTATTTCGTACCCTGGAGAAAAGACCTTGGCTGTTCACTTTATCAATTGTCCTCATGATTTTATAAACCTCTATAGGATCAGCCCTCAGCCTCCTACGCTTCAGCAAAAAAGAGTCCTCGTCCATCCTGTGTCTCATTATAACTCAAACCTTCCAGTCTTGGTAACATCCCTGTTAATCTTTTCTGTGACCGTTTCCAGTTTAATAACATCTTTCCTATAGCAGCGCGACCAGAATTGCACACAGTAAGTACTCCAAATGACACTCCCCAGGACTGTACTGTTAACAGGTTAAGTCCTGCCCTGGTTTGTCTTATCAAAATGCAACATCTTGCATTTATCTGGATTAAACCCCATCTGCCATTGCTTGGCCTACTGGCCCAGTTGACCAAGATCCTGCTGTGCTCTTAGATAACCTTCCTCATTGTCCACTGTACCACCAATCTGGTGTCTGCTGCAAACTTACCAATTAAGCCTCCTAGATTCTCATCCAAATTGTCTATATAGATGACAAAAGACAGTGGACCCAGCACCAATCCTTGGGGCACACTGCTTGTTACAGGCCTCCAGTGTGAGAACAACCCTCTACGACCTCCCTCTGTCTCCTACCATCAAGCCAAGTTTGTATCAAATCAGCCAGCTCTCCCTGGATCCCTTGTGATCTAACGTTACTAACCAGTCTGCTGTGTGGAACTTTGCTAAAGTCCATATAGACAAATGTCTAGGACTCTGCCTTCATCTGTCTTCTTGGTCACCTCTTCAAAAAGATCAATCAAGTTTGCGAAACACAATTTCCCGCATACAAAGCCACGCTGACTCTCCCCAATCAGTCCTTGCTTTTCCAAATGTACGTAGAATCTCGCTCTCAGAATCTATCCAACAAATTACCCACCACTCTCATAAGGGTCACCAGACTGCTGTTCCTTGGCTTTTCCTTGCAGCCTTTCTTAAATAATGGAAAAACATTAACCAGCTTCCAGTCTTCCTGAACCTCTTCCGTGGCTATCGATGATAAAAGTATCTCTGCAAAGGGCCCTGCAGTTTTCTCCCTAGCTTTCCAAAATGTCCTGGGATACACTTGATCAGGTTCCATGGATTTATCTACCTTCATGCATTTTATGATGTCCAATACCTCCACTGTAAAGTGGACTCTTTGCACGACATCACTATTTATTTCAGAGTTCCCTTGTTTCCATGTATTACTCCACAGTAAGTATTGGTGTGAAATATTTGTTTAGGATCTCACTCACCACCTGTGTTCCACACAAAAACAACCTCATTGTTCTGTAAGGGGTCCTATTCCCCTCCCTAGCTAAACTTTTGTCTTCAATATACTTGTGGAATCTTTTTGGATTATCCTTTACTCTATCCACCAAAGCTATCTCATGTAGCCGTTTTGCTTTCCCTCCCTTAAACTGATATTAATAAGGTCCCCTCCTACCTTCAATCTTTCTGTACATATTAATCAATTTATGCCAAAAGCAAAAATATTGTGTATGCTGGAGGTCTGTACTGAAAATAAAGTTCTGGAGAAACTCAACAGGCCTGGAAACACCTTTAGAGAAAGAAGCAGGGTTAACATTTTAAGTCCAATGAACCTTCCTTGGAAAGATTTATACTATTTTCCCCAATTTTCTTATCAATGTCCTTTTCTCATGAAGATTTTTCTTGCAGCTTTTCCCAATTTTGTTTGAACAGTGGTTCAGTGGTTAGCCCTGCTGCCTCACAGTGCCAGGGACTCAGGTTCGATTCCAGCCTCAGGCGACTGCCTGTGTGGAGTTTGCACATTCTCGTCATGTCTGCGTCGGTTTCCTCCGGGTGCTCCGGTTTCCTCCCACAGTCCATAGGTGTGCAAGCTAGGTGGATTGGCCATGCTAAATTACCTACAGTGTTTAGGGAGGTGTAGATTAGGTGGGTTATAGGGGGATGAGTCTGGGTGGGATGCTCTGAGATTCGGTGTGGACTTGTTGGGCCAAAGGGCCTGTTTCCACACTGTAGGGATTCTATGATTGTATGATCTATGAATTATGCCAATGGTCAATTGCTTAGTAGAGTGCTTTAACTCTTAGCTTTTCAGCGGCTGACTTTTTTTATTAATAACTAAATAATGTTTCAGTCTAGCATTCTATTAAAATATGTACAACTGCCATCATCTTATACTGGGCTGCTTTCACCATTTTATAATGTTGGTTATGTTCTGGGATATCTTGGGGTCAGTTTGCTGCCATGATACACTCTTGCTCTCTAAGCTCCTGTACCATATGTGGAAAGCCAGTTGCACAACATCTTCAATAGAGGGTATGCTCAACTTTGAATAATTAGGCTAATTACACAAAATGTGACATCTAGTTACATTACAGCTAAAGATACATGAATGTCTCTTGAGAGATATCACCCTCATTAAAAAGCCAATACACATACTAAAATATTTTCACAAAATTATGTCAACATTGTGGTGGAGCAGACCCTGTCTTATCTATGCATTTTTCAGCTTAAAATCTCAGAAAATGTATCTAATATAGGTGTAAAATAAGGGATATTCTATTCTATGTGTTATTTTTATGTCAATTTTCTATCTAATCTGTCACTGTCCCTTTAATGACAACTCTTCCAATTTTTTTTAATAATTTGGCCAAAGAATGACAAAATAGTAGAAAAAGACTTTGAATTGTAATTGCTAAAATCTTTATAGTCCCCTCAGTGGGACATCTAGTGTTCAGCTTAGAATATACAAGTACCATAAATATCATGCAGTTATGTCAAAGAGACAATACATTTTTCTTCAGAAGTGCAGGATGCTGGTTGCATTGAGAGCACCTTTGCTCACAAACATAAACTGAAACAGCTAGGGTTGATGGCCAAGGTGGCTATTCGCTCTGGTTGCAGACTTCCCAAGCTATTGCAGTCACTTGTGTTTCAGATTACCAACCAAAAAAGCAATAACCCAGAATACCTAGGAATATATGAAATTGAAAATGCAACTCGGCAAAAATGTGTACTCAGACTTGGTGTACTTGCTATGATGAGCATTGTCTCCTTGTGCTTCAAACACACCCTTTGGCACAAGTGGCTTGTGTTAGTCATGTATCAGTAGAAGTTGCTGTGCATTAAAGATTGTGGGCTCACAATCTCATTCCAGGCATTGAACACAGGACTTGGCAGACATGTAACTGCTACGCTGTTGGAGCACTGTACTCCTAAGGGGCTCTGTAATTGGATGAGAGTTTAAACCAAGGCATTATTAGTCTTCCCAGATACACACAAAATAATAAAAACCGAAAGAACGGCAGATGCTATTAGTCAGGAACAGAAACAAAGTTGTTGGAAAAGCTCAGCAGGCCTGGCAGCATCTGTGAAGGAAAAAAACGGAGTTATCACTTCGGGTCCGGTGACCCTTGCTCAGAATGGTTCCGAGGAAGGGTCATCGGTCTTGAAACATTAACTCTAGTTTTTCCTTCACATACAAAATAATGCCTGACACTGTTGAAAATAGAGCAGCGCAGTTCTTTTGGTTAACATTTTACCCTGAACTAGTGCCTAAGACAGATCATGTAGTCATTTATCTATTGGGTGATCATGGGACCTTCTTGTGCATGAATTGACTTCTGTATTTCATACATTTTCAAGTTGCGAACACTTGAAAAGCACTTTGGGACATCCCAAGCTTATGAAAAACAATAAAGAATCAATGTGCATTTAAATATTAAGGGAATATTGCTATACCCATATGCGTTAATGCTCATCCAAATAATGTAAACGTATATCGTATTGACTCAGAGATTGACGTGGGAGAAACAGGTTTGAATTCATGATACCAAGACTGGGAAGGCAGGAGCTGTTACATGGAATGTGCTCCAACTGAATCCTGCTGGGACCAGAGACTTAGTGAATTACATAACTAGAGCTACAGATAGGACTTTAAACTAAATAGTCGAGGGGTACGTTCAATTGCTTATAAAACTATGGAGAGAGTTAAACGTGGGGAGGGTGCAGCAGAGGTTATTAAAGTTTCCAGAAAACGTAATAGGACAGAGAGTGTGGAAAGTCTGAAGAATTTAATTTCAGGCACAACAGATAAAAGGATATATATGAGAAGGGGGTATTAAACACTGGACTGAGGGAGTTGTACTGAAATGCATACAGTGTACAAAACAAGGTAAATGAGCTTGCAGTGTAGATTGAAATTGGCAGGTACAATATTGTGGGTATCACAGAGGCCCAGCTGCAAAGCGATCAGCGCTAGGAGCTAAATATCCAAGGACGTATGTTGTACTGAAAGAACAGGCAGATGAACAGAGAGGGCAGAGTTGGTTTGTTAGTAAGAGAAAGGAATTAAATCAATAGCAAAAAGTCAGAAGGTGTAGAAACTGTGTGCGTAGAGTTGAGAAACCGCAAAGGAAAAAGGACTCCGATGGGAGTAAATGTAATCTCTAAGCAGTAGTCAGGATGTGGGGAAGAAAATCAATCAGGAAATAGAAAAAGCATGAAAGAAAAACACTATTACAATAATTGCAGGGAACTTCTATATGCAGGTGAACTAGGAAAATCAGGTTGGTAGCATATCTCAAGAAAAGCTACTCATGGAAGGTCTATGAGATGGTTTTTTGGGGCAGCTTGTGGTACAGCCCAACAGGAACAGGCAAACCTGTAATGAGGCAGATTTCATGAGGGAGCTTAAGGTGAAGGAACCTCAAGGGGCCAGTGACCATAATATGACAGAATTCACTTTCCGTTTTGAGAGGGAGAAGCTGGAATTAGATGTAATATTACAACTGAGTAAAGGTAACTTCAAAGACGTGAGGGAGGAGCTGACCAGAGTTGATTGGAAAGATTAAAAGCCAGCAGAAGATAATGAAAAAAGCAATGGGGAGGGAGAGTGGGAGAAGATGAAATATGAGGTTAATATAAAAGAAGATTGCAAGAGTTCTTATAGGCTATCTTAAAAGTAAGAGAGAAGCAAGTGTGGACATTGGACAGCTAGAAAATAAGCTTGGAGAAGAGTAATAGGGAACAAAGAAATGACTGAGGAACTGTATAGGTACTGCGATCAATTTTCACAGTGGAAGACACCATCAGCATACCAGAAAGTCAAGAGGGTCAGGGGCAGAGGTGAGTGTAATGGCCATCAATAAGGAGAAGATGAGAGAAAGATGAAAGGTCTGAAAGATGGATAAGTCACCCAGCCCAGATGGATTTTATACCAGATTTCTGAGAGAGGTGGTGGAGGAGATTGTAGGTGCGTTGGTGGTGATCTTTCAGAAATCACTGGAGTCAGGGAGGACTGGAAAATGGCTAATGTAACACCCCTGTTTAAGAAGGGAGGAAATTACCAGCTGATTAGTCTGACTTCAGTTGTTGGTAAGATTTTAGAGTCCACTATTGAGGGTGAGATTGCAGAGTCAGGTTTTTCCAACAATTGACATTGGGTTCGTGATCCTAGTTAGACTCTTAATTCCAAATTTTTCTTGTTGAATTCAAATTCCACCATCTGCTACAGTGAAACTTGAACCGATGTTCAGAACATTGCCTGGGCCTGTGGATTAATAAACTAGCAATAATACCAGTAGGCCATTGCCTCCCCCTTTTATGTATTGCTGACACAGTATAAGGCTGTGATCAGACCACATTTGGAATATTGTGAGTTGTTTTGGGCCCTGTATCTAAGCAAGAATGTGTTGAAGGCAGTCCAGAAGAGTTTTCTAAAAATGATCCAAGGGATGAAGGGCTTGTCATATGAGGAGTGGTTGAGCACTCTGCATCTGTATTAAATAGAGTTTAGAAGGATGAGGGGGATCTGATTGACATTATACAGGGAGGTCTAGGATAGACTGGATGTGGAGCCGATGTTTTCACCAATAGGAGAGTTTAGGACCTGGGAGCATAGCCTCAGATTGAAGGGAAATTCCCTTAAAATTGAGATGTGGAGGAATTTCTTCGAGCAGAGGGTGGTGACTTTGTGAACTCATTGCTGCAGAAGCCTGCGGAGGTCAAGTCATTGACTGTATTTAAGAGAGATAGACAGGTTCTTGATTGGTCACAGCACAAAGGTTTATGGGAGAACGCAGAAGAATGGAGTTGACAAGCTTATCAGCCATGATTGAATAGCAGAGCGGACTCAATGGGCTGATTGGCCTAATTCTGCTCCAATGTATTATGGTCATACATGCACCGCATCATTATTTCCAAAATAAACTATAATATTCATGGAAATATGAACAATAATCAGATCTTTTTCCTTTTGTTTCAGATCAGCCATTTCAGTTCTAGTCCCCACTCGTAATACAATTGTGAATGTATTCTAAACTTACACAAGGATTCAAGCACAATGGAGAAATTATATTGCCTACCTTTTTATAATGTACATCTTAAACAACCTATTGATTGTGATATATAAGTTAAAATTTCATGTATAGAATCCTTATTGTTCTAAACACAGAAATTGTGCTTTTGTACATGTTGTGTATAAATCCATACCATTTGCAGTCATAACATACTATACATGTCTTTATAGTCAGCATCATTTTTTTTATGGACACAAATTCATGTTTTACTGATAACAAGGTGCAAGGGAAGGAACAAATGGTACGGCCTGTTTTGCAAAAATTCATAAAAATTTAATACACACACACACAGAAAAGAGGTTGCCTAGTAAATGACAAAGAAAAATGAGCCTTCCAATGAAGTGTGGAGCTGATTTCATGCTAAACCTAGTTTACTAACTTGTCAATTAACTATATTCTGGCGAAGCAATTCAGTAATAGTGAAAAAGTGGTGTGAAACTGGGAGAGGGGAAATCTGAAAATGCCGAAGAACAAATGGTCTGTGCAAACATGGATCTGCCGCTTACCTGATCGAGAGAGGCTTGCGCCAAATAGATTTGCAAATCAGAATAGTTTAATTGTCACCAAATATGTTATCTCTATGTAGAAAATCAGAGGGTACCATTCAAACCCTAAGCCTAGCAAAGAGGTCAGACCAACAGTTTGTTGGTGTAGCCACTTTATGGACCAAAAATATCCAGTGGTATGGCAGAAAAGCAAGATTGCAAAAAGTCAACCAAAAAACTTTGATTCCAAAATTATCACCTCTGAGCAATTCATTTGCAAAATTATGAGTACCCATTCTGTTGCACTTGTGCCATAGAGTCAGTCATACAGTATGGAAATAGACCGTTCAGTCCAACTCGTCCATGCCAACTAGCTTTCCTAAACTGAATTAATTCCATTTGCCTAAATCACCTTAGAAACCTGGGCGATGTGGACAAGTTTGGCTGAGGGCCTGTTTTTTGTACTGTAGATGACAAACTCATGAATTTCAATACACCCAGAAACCAAACTGTGGAGCGGAAATGCTCAAAAACAGTTTGATCGAAAACCACAAGTTCAATGGAGCAAAATTAAAGTCTATGGTAACTTTCAAATGTGATAACATGCTGGACTATATTTCCAAGGCAAGACGGTGAGTGGTTTGAAAGGGAATTTGCAGGTGTAGGTGTAGGAGTTCTTGTTCCATGTATTTGTTGCCCTTGCCCTTCTAAATGGCTGTTGTTTAGAAAGTGCTATTTAAGGAGCTTTGGCAAATTTCTGCAGGGTATTTTGTAGATGGTGCATACTGCTGCCCTCTGTGCATCTGTAGTGGAGAGAAAATATTTGTGGAAGTGGCGCCAATTACGGGGAAGTTTTGCTCTGGTTAGTGTCAAGCTTCTTCATTGTTGCTCAAAAGTTGAAGATTATCCAATTTAGTGGAAGGAGTGGGAGATGATTTGTTGTGGTGGTTGATCCTTAAAGCAAAAACTCCGGTGTGGGATCCTTCCAATGATGTGAAAGCCAAAGTGAATATGGTATATGATAAAACTATTGGATTAGATGCTGAAATCAGAAAGATTGGACTAATTTTAAAACGTGAGGAAAGATATTTTTGTTCAAGTTGTAAAGAATAGACATTCTTAATTGTCAGAGTTGCCTGCGATAATGGAACATATTCGCTGAGAAATAGAATACTGCGATTAGAATCAAGTACTTCATTTTAGATACTTGCATTTTTCATCATTTTTGTCATGTTATTTTAAATTTTGTTGTCTGAGAAACAACACTTAATACATAGCAGAGACACTAAGAGCTCTATAAGACCATAATTTATTTATGACGTACTTAAACAAATAACACACTTTTAACTATGAGAGATATCTCAAATTGTCTTTTACTGAGATAACAAGGTGTAGAGCTGGTTGAACACAGCAGGCCAAGCAGCATCAGAGGAGCAGGAAGGTTGACGTTTCGGGCCTAGACCCTTCTTCATTTCTGTTCAACCAGCTCTTCACCTTGTTATCTCAGATTCTCCAGCATCTGCAGTTCCTACTACCTCTGAAACTGTCTTTTACTGCCCTGATTTCTATAACTCTCCTTAATATCGGTACACTCAGACAATGAAGGCCATCAATTTAATTGGGACAAGGTAACCATAGTAGCCCAAGCCAAACATAGACACATACGGGAATTCCTAGAGATATGGTTCTCCAACCGTAATGCAATCGACAAACACATAGCATTTGACCTATATACAAACCCATACAGATCAAAACTGGAAATGACACAACTCACCATAATGGACAAAACAGTATAACTTCCAAGCAGAGTAGAATAACATCACTTCATTGGAGGCTCCAGTGATGATGTCGCCTAGAATGGTGACAAAACATCTAAACGAGAACCAGCCAGCTCGGCAAGCAAGTTAACAACGTCATCTTCCAGTTATCTCCAGCCTTATCCAACAGCTCGCAACACTGAGAAAAGTAGGAGCAAAATATTGCAGATGCTTGAGTCTGTGCTGAAAACAACTAATGCTGGAGATCACAGTGGATCAGGCAGCATCCATGCAGAACGAGCAT
>JAHRHZ010000009.1:7165367-7223798 GCA_024137785.1 Ginglymostoma cirratum
AGCATCAGAGGAGCAGGGTGGCTGACGTTTCGGGCCTAGACCCTTCTCTAGGCCCGAAACATCAGCCTTCCTGCTCCTCTGATGTTGCTTGGCCTGCTGTGTTCATTCAGCTCTACACCTTGTTATCTCAGATTCTCCAGCATCTGCAGTTCCTACTATCTCTGAACCAATTGGAGATTTTTTGACTGAGTAGAGAAAAAACTCAGACATATCTCATGGAATGTTAAGTGTCACAAAGGGGAAGCCAAGTGTGACTAATTGAAAGCCGAGGGCAATTGAGTGATTAAGATGATGTTCTACCATGAGCAGGGGTCTAAACTCTGTCTGTGATCTGTGGTCCACACATGTTATAGAAATCTAGAAGGAAGGAAGAGTTTTAAGAAAGAATCCCTCTTTGCAGACATGCCCAAGGCCCACTGACTAAGTAAAGCATATGCTATTGAAATGATAGAAGAACCCATGCTGCTTTCTGAGCTCAAAGAGCAAGATGTGGCAGGAGTACAGTTAAATCAAAATCCAAGTTCAGGAAACCCTATCCATGACATTGTATTCTCTTCCAGCTTTTCCAATCTAATTACCAAGAAATTGTATGCCTTCCACCTTTTGGACAAGTGCTTTTGATAAGCTCCAACACATTGGGGGTTAGTAAACAAAATCAGTGGGCATGACATGTGATTAATACACTGGCATGGATTGAGAATTGGTTATTGGAAACAAAACAGGAAGTAGGGATAAAAAGAGGTCATTCTCAGCTTGGCAGGCTGTGACTAGTGGGATACTGCAAGCATCATTGCTTGGACCCCAGGTCGGTACGTGATTTGGATGTGGGGAATAGGGGTCTTGTGATACAGCGGTAATGCTCCAGGAGGCTTGTAATAATATTTCTGAACAGGTTGATTCGAAAAATCTCCCTATGCAGGGACCAAAAGTAATATTTCCATGCTTAAGCAAACTTTGAGGGAATTAACATTGTTAGAGTTACACAAAAGATCCAAACAGTTTTGGATAGGTTTCGAGAATGTGCAAAAACATGGCAAATAGAACATAATTTGGATAAGTGTGAAGTAATTGTCCACAAGGATCTGGGTGCTTGTTTATAAGTCACTGAACACTAACCTTGTCAAAATTCCAAAACACTATTTCCAAGTTTGAATTGCCAAACTTGTTAACTGTTTGTTACCTGTTTGTACAATTATTGAATTAACAACTGAAAACAAAAATGCTGAAGATCACAGCGGGTCAGGCAGCATCGATGGAGAGAGAGAGCCAAGCTAACGTTTCGTTTCTAGAAGTCTTCTTCAGAGCTGATGTGAAGTGTGAAGGGGGCAGCATTTATGCAACATAGAGGTGGTGGAGTGCTGGCAGAGAAAGGATGTTGATAGTTCAGGTTAAGTGAGAATGGCAGAACAATGGCGTGTCTAACTGCCAGGCTTGAAAAGATAGACAGTCCCACTGGGGTCGGGGGAGGGGAGAGAAGATTTTAGAACAGAAAATGTAACAAGCAAAGCGAAAGGAAAATGCATGAACGGGTTCACAATTTGAAGGTATTGAACTCAATATTAAGTCAAGAAATTTGTGCCTAGTCTGAAAATGAGATGTTGCTCGTTCAATTTTCACTGTGATTTCCTGGAGTATTGCAGCATGCCGAGGACTGACAAGTGGTCACGACAGCAGAATGCCATGTTAAGATGATCAGCTATGGGAAGGTCAGGGTCATGTTTGTGCAAAACGGTCAGTCTGTGTTAGGTTTCTCTATTGTAGTGTAGGCCAAACTGGAGGCAGCGAATACAATACACAAGTATTGGAGGAGGTACAGGTGAAATGCTGCTTCACCTGGAAAGACTGTTTAGACTCTTGTATGGTGAGCAGGGAGGAGGTGAAGGGGCAGGTGTTGCACCTTCTCCAGTTCCTTGGGAAGGTGCCGTGGGAAGGGGGCGGCTGATGTTGGTGTTCGAGGAGTGGACTGGTGTGTCCTGGATGGAACCATCACTGTGAAATGCAGACAGGAGGAGTGAGGGGAAGATGTGTTTAGAGGTGGCGCTCTGTTGGAGTTATCAGAAACAGCAGAGGATGATCCTTTGAATGTGGAGGACGGGTAATAGGTCAGATGCGGTTGAGGGCCCTTTCAACCACAGTGGGTGGGAAATCATGGTCATGGAAGAAGCAAGCCATGTCAACAACATTGTTTTGGAAGGTGGCGTTATCCAAACAGATGCAACACAGACAAAGGAACTGGGAGAATGAGATGGTGTCTTTATAGGACGTGGGGTGTGACAAGCTGTAGTGAAGGTAGCTATGGGAGCCAGTGGCTTTGTAGCGGCTGGCAGTGGACAGTTTATTCTCCAAAATGGAGCAAGAGAGGTCAAGTGTCGGGAAGTGGGTGATGTGAAAGTTAAAAAGGGGTGGAAGTTGGAGGCAAAATGAACAAATTTTTCAAGGTCCAGGCAGGAGCATGAAGTGGCACTAAAACAGTTGTCAGTGCACCGAGAAAAGAGTTGTGGGAGGGGGCCAGTGTAGGTGTGGAACAAGGATTGTTCTACATACCCAATAAAGAGGCATGCCCAATTGGGACCCATGTGGATGCCCACAGCCACTCCTTTTGACTTGGCAAAAGTGAGATGAATTAAAGGAGAAACTATTCAGTGAGTGAATAAGTTCAGCCAAGCAGAAGAGAGTGGTAGTGGATGGGAATTGTTCAGGCCTCTGGACAAGGAAGAAGTCGAGAGATCCGGGTGGGGAAAGGAGGTATAGAGGGATTGGACAACCATGATGAACAGGAGGCAGTTAGGGCAAGGGAACTGGAAATTGTCAAGATGGCAGAGGGCATCAGAGGAATTGTTGATGTACGTTGGCAGCGTCTAGACAAGTGGAGAAAGAATGGAGTCAAGGTAGGTGGAAATGAGTTTAGTGGAGCAGGAACAGGCCAATACAATGGACCTACTGGGGAAGTCTGGTTTGTGAATCTTGGGAAGGAGGTAGAGCAGGCTGTCCAGCGTTAGAAGACTATAGGATTAGAGGCAGCTGGTGGTAAGCTTGCTTTCTCTCTGTGGATCCTGCCTGACTCGCTGTCATCTCCAGCAATTTTTGTTTACAGTATAGATTGCAGCATCTGCAATATTTTGCTCCTATATTGAAATAACAATGGGTGCCTATGTAAAATTATGGATATCTATTTGGGAAGGAAAGATGTTACATTATCACTCATATCTGGTGTGCAATATACTTTTAAGAGACATGCTCATGATATCATCACCTGATCACAGACATGTGACCTGATGGTATCAGAATTTCAGTCTCCAGCTTGTTGGGGTCAATTGCTTGTTTCTCTCAGTTTTGATGTGGAGGTGCCGGTGTTGGACTGGGGTGGACAAAGTCAGAAGTCACATGACACCAGGTTATAGTCCAATAGGTTTATTTGAAGTCACAAGTTTTCGGAGCGCTGCTCCTTCATCAGGTGAAGGAGCAGCATTCCAAAAACTTGTGATTTTAAATAAACAAGTTGGACTATAACCTGGGTCGTGTGACTTCTGACTTCCCTTAACTTGTTATTATTGCAGAGGTTTGGAGTCAAATTGCTCAGTAACAGCTCAAACAGCTGTTTGTGTTTATATGTGGATACAAGGATAAAATACAAGCCTATGGAATCTTTCATATTATTTTACTCATATCTAATTCTTACGTTACAGGAGCTAATACAAGTGTTGCATCATCATGTAAATACCATGTTGAACATGAATAGTTACAGATGCAGTGATGAACTAATCATGTAAGATGAAGGTGCATGTGTGGGATTGCCAGCCAGTACAGACAATGGATTGACTGGCCTCTTTCTGTTTTGAGATATTTCTATGCTTTTAGCCATATCACTGTTCCATCTTATAGAAAGTTCCATGCTCCTCTCCCACCTTTCCTTTCTCATTTATGTTTTGACATGTTTATTGGCCTCAAGCTCTTTTCTTAAAGATTTAAATAGAACCAATTGATTTCCTCTGCAAGTGTAGGGTTGAATTCAGCGAATATTGATGCAACTGGGGTGTTTCTTGTCCCCCGGTCAAATCTATGTAACTTTTAAGTTGGATTCTTGATAAAAGTATGGCAAGCTACCTGATGCATTGAAGAGTTTTCAGCTAAAATACTTGTGCATCAGGGAGATAAATTTCCATTCAGGGAGTGATTACCCAGGATCAAGTCAGAAGTCACACGACACCAGGTTATAGTCCAACAGATTTATTTGAAATCACAAGCTTTTGGAATGCTGCTCCTTCAACAGGTGAAATCCTGTGATTTCAAGTAAACCTGTTGAACTAAGACCTGGTGTTGTGACTTCTGACCTTGTCCACCCCAGTCCAACAACAGCACGTCCATACCATGGTTACCTAGGTAAAATATTTTGAGCTCTAAATTTATTCAAATGGTATGGATGAATTGACTTTGGTTTTGGATAATTTAACCAGGTACAGATGGAAAATTTATTAAGATTGAATATAAAAGAGGAATGTAACATGCAGGGGAGAACTTAAAAAGGAAATTATGAAATCTAAAACGGTGCATGAGAAGACATTGGGAGGTAGAATAAAGGAAAACTGAAAGGATTTTTAAAAAAGATTTAGATTAACAGCAAGAGACTAACTAAGGAAAGAGCAGGGCCCTGTAAGGACCATAGACGAAACCTATATGTGGACCAAGAAGATACGGACATGTGTCTTCAATGAATAATTTGTATTGGCCTTCATGATAGAAAAGGGCAATGTAAATTTGGTCATCAGAGTGAAGGACTGACAAATGTCAGAAATACAGAGAAAAAGGAAGTATTAATGGATTTAACAACTTTAAGAGTGGGTAAATCTGTAGGTTCATATTAAATATACCCAGACTGTTGAGGGAACCAAAGGAGGAGATATCAGGGCCCATGGCCTTAATTGTAAAATCCCCTTTGGTCACAGGTGAGATACCAGAGTACTGGAGAATGATTAATGCTGTCCTATTATTAAAAATTGAGAGGAAGAAAGGGTTGAACAAGAAAATTACAGGCCAGTCAGCCTAACCTCGCTGAGGGGAAGTTACTAAAAATTAACTTAGAAGTTACTAGCTGTACATTTAACTCCTTGGCTTTATTTATCCAATGCCAGTTTGACCGTTGCTCAGATAATAATCCAAAGAATATTACCTTAGAGGGTCTGCTTTTTAGCTCAGCTCTAAACTTTTCAAAGTCTTTCAGTAAAACCTCTTTTCTAGTCCTACAAGTCATTGGTACCAAAGTGGACAATAACAACTGGATCCCTTCAGTCCAGTCACTCTCTAAGTTCATTTTCAGCTCCGAGGAGATGTCATTAACCCTGGTACTGGACAGACACACAGCCTTCGAGACTCCCACTCATGGCAGTAGAGAGCAATATCTACACCCCTAATCATACTGTCCCCTACCACTTCATATTCTTATTTTTTCCCCATTTGAATAGCTTCCTTTATTAACGTGCTGTGATCAATTTGCTTGAGAAAGCAGGAATAGCTGGAAAATCTCAGACCTGGAAGCATCTTTAGAGAAAAAGCAGAGTTAATATTTCAGGTCCAGTGACCCTTCTTCAGAACTCTTATCCTTCCTGAAGTCTCCACTCTCATTTGCACAGCTGGCTAAGGCTCCTGAATGTAACTCCCTACATCCTCATACTTGTCTCACCTACAGTCACATCCTCCTAACCTTGGCAACATACTAATTTTGAGTTACCACATCCGAAGGGTGTGATTACCCTGTGAAGCAAACTGTCCAGGTACCTTTCTTCTTCCCTGATGTGGTGCAAGATCTGCAGCTCAGCTTCCAGCTCCTCAACTTGGATCCAAAGTTCCTCAAGCTGCAAACACTTATTACAGATGATATGTTTGCTCTGGAACACATTAGCATCCAGCATCTTCGACATGTTACAATAGCAACACATCATCCACCCTGCCATTACTATTGTATTTGATTCAACTTTAATGTTAACTACTCAAGATTCCCTGCCCTTGCACATCACTGTACTGATATTATTTTTATAAGCTAAAAAGACCGGAAACAAAGTCACCGGTATCAATTCTCACTCAAGCAGGTTGTTAAGAAAAGGAAGAAAACACTGGTGAGCTAAACAAGTTGAAGACTTAATTTTTACTTTAAAGTCTAGATATAGTCACCAGTTGACTCCTCAATACTTGAAATCTCATTTTGCTGGTCTCATTGTCGGTTGGCCTCTCAATCCACACCTTTTATCATTTCCCATTCACCTCTCAATTCAGAGAGTTTACTTCTTGCATTTATTCCCAGTTAAAACACATCTTCCCCACTTTGCACCAAAGTTCAACTTTGAATCAAATTTCCCATAGTAGTTGGTCAGTAATTCATTCAGTCTTCATCCCACTCAGCTGAGGTCCAACAGTGCTGCAGTCCCAACACTAGTTGTGCTCTCTAAATACAATTTAGATTATCATTTTGTGGAACCCCTTTGCTCATTCTGCAAACATGTCCCAAGTTTTTGGTGATCTGACATTTTAATTTTCCACCAATCTCTAACTCTGACCTTCCTAACTTTGGCCTCCTAAACTGTCCCAGTGAAGGTCAATGTGAACTCAAGGAGTATTACCTTATCTTTGGGTTAGGCTCTGTACAGTAAACAACAGTTCGACAACTTCAGATCATAAATTGTGCCTCTTTTTTGTTTTGAATGGCCGCTGTTCATTTTTAATTCACATTTACTGTTCATCCAGACACATCCATCCTCTCTTTAATGGTTCCATCATCATCTATTTTCACTTTAAAATAATCATTCCTTTAGTAATTTAATCTCTCTAGCCTTCCAACCTTTTGTTGATAGAATTTTTAACCTTTATTTCCATTGTCCCTTACGCCATCTTAATATGGTGACATGTCACAGACTATTCCTTCTTTCCACAGATACTTCCAGACTCTGTCACTATTTCCAACAGATTTTTTTTGTCTTTACTCATTTTGCTCGCTTCTGTACTTTTCAAATAGAATTTAGATTCAAAGCCCATGTTACGTAAGGCAAGATATATTGCATTTTCAAACTTACAGTGATAAGGGAATAGTGTAGGTTAGATGGGCTTCAGATTGGGTTCACAGGTTGGTGCAACATCGAGGGCTGAAGGGCCTGTACTGCGCTGTAATGTTCTATGTTCTAAAAGGACAATAGTCATTAAACTTCAAAAATACTTCACTGTGGTTTAAATCACATTAAAATTGTCCAAAGTCATGAAATGCTCTGTGTGAATGTGAGTTCTCTTTCTTTCTCTGGTATGGAAAAATTAAAACAGTGATGAAAATTGTTCATCCTCAGCAGTCAAATGTAAAATATATTTGTGCACACCTTGGCAAACAAGGAATTTTACAGACATAATTTGTAAATGTACACTCTGATAGGGCCTAAAAGTGTCATTATTAGGTGTACAGATTAATTTTCTGCTTGAGGATTAATGGGGAATAGTGAAGTTATCAATGTCACACATGAAAAAGACAATGTTGTCAAGGAAAGTGCTGAGATACAGGCTATTAGACTAGACAGGATTGAGGCTCATAAGGAGGAGGTGTTAGAAATTCTGGAAAGCGTGAAAATAGATAAGTCTCCTGGGCCAGATGGGATCTATCCTAGGATTCTCTGGGAAGCTAAGGAGGAGATTGCAGAGCCTTTGGCTTTGATCTTTTTGTCATCATTGTCTACAGGAATAGTGCCAGAAGACTGGAGGAGAGCAAGTGTTGTCCCCTTGTTCAAGAAGGGGCGTAAAGACAACCCTGGTAATTATAGACCAATGAGCATTACTTCGGTTGTGGATAAAGTGTTGGAAAGGATTATAAGAGACAGGATTTATAATCATCTAGAAAGGAATAATTTGATTAGGGATAGTCAACACGGTTTTGTGAAGGGTGGGTTGTGCCTCACAAACCTTATTGAGTTCTTTGAGAAGGTGACCAAACTGGAGGATGAGGGTAAAGTGGTTGATGTGGTGTATATGGATTTCAGTAAAGCATTTGATAAGGTTCCCCACGGTAGGCTGTTGCAGAAAATACGGAGGCATGGGATTGAGGGTGATTTAGCGGTTTAGATCAGAATTGGCTAGCTGTAAGAAGACAGAGGGTGGTGGTTGATGGGAAATGTTCATCCTGGAGTTCAGTTACTAGTGGTGTACCGCAAGGATCTGTTTTGGGGCCACTGCTGTTTGTCATTTTTATAAATGACCTGGATGAGGGCGTAGAAGGAAAAGTTAGTAAATTTGTGGATGACACTAAAGTCGGTGGAGTCATGGACAGGGCAGAAGGATGATGCAGGTTACTGAGGTACATAGATAAGCTGCAGAGCTGGGCTGAGTGATGCAAATGGAGTTTAATGCGGAAAAGTGTGAGGTTATTCACTTTGGAAGGAGTAACAGGAATACAGAGTACAGGGCTAATGGTAAGATTCTTGGTAGTGTGGATGAGCAGAGAGGTCTCGGTGTCCATGTGCATAGATCCCTGAAAGTTGCCACCCAGGTTGATAGGGTTGTTAGGAAGGCATCCAGTGTGTTAGGTTCTATTGGTAGAGGGATTGAGTTTCGGAGCCGTGAGGCCATGTTGCAGCTGTACAAAACTCTGGTGCGGCCGCACTTGGAGTATTGCATGCAGTTCTGGTCGCTGCATTATAGGAAGGATGTGGAAGCATTGGAAAGGGTGCAGAGAAGATTTACCAGGATGTTGCCTGGTATGGAGGAAAGGTCTTATGAGGAAAGGCTGAGGGACTTGAGGCTGTTTTCGTTAGAGAGAAGAAGGTTAAGAGGTGACTTAATAGAGACATACAAGATGATCAGCGGATTAGATAGGGCGGACAGTGAGAGCCTTTTTCCTCGGATGGTGAGGGCTAGCACGAGGGGATATAGCTTTAAATTGTGGGATGATAGATGTAGGACAGATGTCAAAGGTAGGTTCTTTACACAGAGAGTAGTAAAGGCATGGAATGCCCTGCCTGCAACAGTAGTAGACTCACCAACTTTAAGGGAATTTAAATGGTCATTGGATAAACATATGGATGATAAGGGAATAGTGTAGGTTAGATGGGCTTCAGATTGGTTTCACAGGTTGGTGCAACATCGAGGGCTGAAGGGCCTGTACTGCGCTGTAATGTTCTATGTTCTATGTTCTATGAATGGCAGTGAAAAAAATGTAGCTGGCATTCATTTCAATATAAAAGCACAACAGGAATACAATTGGAGAACAGCATCAGCAACCTCAGCATTAGATTCAGATACAAAATGATGAACCTAGTCAGTTAAACCTGTAACGTCCTCTTCCACTAATATCAGGGAACCTGTGCTAACATTGGGAGAGAAAGCAAGATAAAGTTCTCTCCATGGATGCTGCCTGACCCATTGTGATCTCCAGCATTTTTTGTTTTCAGTACAGATTCCAATATCTGCAGTAATTTGCTCCTAATATTGGGACAGTTGTTCCCTAACTTCCTTATACAACATATATTTCAGTGAGAAAGAAAGGTTCTAGGAAGGAGTTAAGCCAACCATGGTTAACAAAGGAAGTTAAGAATGGCATCAATTTGAAAGAAAGGCATATAATACAGCAAAGTTTAGTGGTAGGGCAGAACATTGGGGAAGTTTTATAAATTTTAAAAAATGAATAAACAAAATAATAAAGAGGGAGAAAATAAACTGAAAATAAACTTGCAAGCAATATCATAATGAGCAGCAAGAGCTTATTTGAAGACCTGTAAGGAAGAAAGAGAGAAGCCAAAGTGAGTATAGGACATTTAGAGAATGAGTCTGAGGAAATAATGGAGAAGCAGGAAATGGCAGAGGAATTTAAAAAAAAAATACTTTACATCAGTCTCCATGGTAGAAGACATTCATAGAAGTCTGAAAATATTAAATAGTCAAGGGGAGAAAAGGGGAAACATAAATACAATAATGCTCACTAGAGAAACAATACAGGGAAAGTTGTCTGGACCTGATGGGATGCATCCTCGTATATTAAAGGAAGAAACTACAGAAATATCAGATGCACTGACAGTAATCTTCTAGATAAAAAAAAAGTAACAAAGGCCATCTGTCACTAGGAAATTGTTAGCGTCTATAATACAGGATATAACAACAAAGCTTTCAGATGCAAAGCATTATCAAGCAGAGTCAACATGACATCATGAAGGGGAAATCGTGACCGAAAAATGTATTAGAATTTGGGGAAGTAACACACAGGATAGATAGATGGGAAATAGATGTATTTGGATTTCCAGAAGGTGTTTGAAAAGGTACTACATGTTGGGCTATTTAACAAGCTAGGAGCCCAAGGTGTTGGTGATAGTAAATTAGTATGGATTGAAGATAACTGATAGAAAATGCAATTAAGATAAAGGAGGTGTGCACTTTCAGGGTAGCAACTTGTAATTAATGGAGTGCCACAGGGATTGGCCATGGCTACAATTATTTACAATATGTATTAATGACTTGGATGAGGAAAGTGAACATGCTGTAGCCAAGTTTACAGATGAGACAAATGTAGGTGGGAAGTGATGAGGATAATGCAGAGGAATATGGATAGAATTAGTGGGCAAAAACTTGACAGTTGTAAAATAATGAGAGAAAATTTGAGGTTATATACTTTGCCAGAAAAAAAATAGAGGAAATGAATGTTATTCAAAATGAGAAAGACTGTTGAAACCTATAGCATAAAAGGCTTTTTGGAGTCCTTGTGCATGAGCCACCGAAAATTGTTCATCTATGCCAGTCAAAGGATTATTTTATTTGTGCCTAGTGTGGAACCTAATACATGATGCAGATGAATTTTACAGGCAATTTATGAATGTACTCCCTCATGGGGTCTACGGAGAAAATTTGAGGTTATACACTTTTCCCAGAAGAATAGACTAAGTGAATATTATTTAAATAAAGAAAGAGTCTAGAAATCAACAGCAGGTTTTGGGTTCCTCATGCATAAACCACTGAACATTGTAGAAACAAACCACAGAAATCTAGCTTGTAAGTTTAGCAGGCAATGGGGAAAGCAAATGAAATTTTTATTTCAAAAGGAAATGGTGTATAAATTTCGGGAAATATTGCTAAAGCCATACAAGGCTCTAGTTAGACCATACCTGGCAAGTGACTGAACTCCTGACTCAATTTATTTTCATCATCCATAAATTACAAGTCAGAAGTATGACTGAACACTCCTCAATTGTCAGGATGGTTCAGTACAATTAATATTTAAGAAGCTTAACATCATCCAGGACAGCCCACTTAAATTAGAACTCTGTCACCACCTTCAATGTTTATTCCCTCCATGACTGGTGAAACATGCTGCAGTGATCCCATTTAGAAGGTGCATCGCAGCAACTCACCTTTCGAAAGCTGTGATCTCTACAATTAGAATGAAAAGGTAGCAGATACATATAGACTGTTTTTGATCGTTTGAGTGTAGGTTATTTTCCATTCAATGGAATCCTAGTATGTTTACAGCACAGAGGAGGTTATTCAGCTTAGATAACAAGGTGTAGAGCTGGATGAACACAGCAGGCCAAGCAGCATCAGCGGAACAGGAAGGCTGATGTTTTGGGCCTCGACCCTTCTTCAGAAGAGTCATTTTCTGAAGAAGGGTCTAGGCCTGAAACCTCAGCCTTCCTGCTCCTCTGATGCTGCTTGGCCTGCTGTGTTCATCCAGCTCTACACCTTGTTATCTCAGATTCTCCAGCATCTGCAGTTCCTGCTATCTCTGAGGTTATTCAACTTGTTGTCTGTGGTATGATTCTTTGTAATTACAATTTACCAGTCCCGTTCCCCAGTATTTTCCCTATAACCCTGCAATGTTTTTTCTCTTTGGATAATGGTTCAACATTTTTTGGAGGCCATGGCAAAATCTACTCCACCTTTACCCTCAGGCAGTAGATTCCAGATTCTAAACTCTTGAAGTATATTAAAAAAAATCCTCATGTTGCATTTTTCTTTTGCCAATCACCATCCACCAAAGGGAACAGTTTTACCCTATCTATTGTGTTCGGGCCACTCATGGTTTTTTAATAGAAAATCTTCTCACAAGCTTCTTCACCCAAGGAGAACAGCAACAGCTCTTCAAAACTATCCAAGTAACTGAAGTTCCTCACCCCTGGAACCATTCTTGTGGATATTTCCTGCAACTGTTATAATCCTTCCTGAAATACATTGCCCTCAACTGAATACAATGCTCCACTTAAGTCTGAAACAAATACTGTTTATACAGCATGTTTTTATTCTATACAGCTATTTAGCCAAGTGTCCTTTGTTCTCTATTAACCACTTTCTCAACCTCCACTGAAATCTTTATGCACAATTGCGCAAAAAGCCAGGTCTTGCTGTTCCTGTACACGCTTTAAAATTGGTTCCTTTAGTTTATAAGGTGTGGAGCTGGATGAACACAGCAGGCCAAGCAGCAACATAGGAGCAGGAAAGCTTATGGTCGAGCAGTTTCAAGGCTGAAGAGATTTTGAGAGAGTTGCAGTGGGAGAGAGATCCCCTGATGTTTGTCCGGAGGGAGGAGGGTAACTTCTTCAGGGTAGGCATCCTTAGAAGAGGCTTCGCAGTGGGGTTAAAATTGTATCAGAGATAATAGGTACTGCAACTCTCTCTCTCTCCCACTGCAACTCTCTCATAATCTCTTCGGCCTTGAAACTGCTTGACCATAAGCTTTCCTGCTCCTATGATGCTGCTTGACCTGCTGTGTTCATCCAGCTCCACACCTTGTTATCTTGGATTCTCCAGCATTTGCCTGTTCCACCAACATTCTTTGTAAGTTTAACACTCTCTCCTCCTTACTGTTGACAATAATTCCAAGTTTTGTTTCATCCGCAAACTGAACATTTTATCCTGTTTATCCAAGTCATAGAGTCATAAAGTCATACGGATGGAAACAGACTTTCAGTCCAACTTGTCTGCACGAGCCAGTCATCCAAGTTTGATCTAATCCCATTTGCCAGCATTTGGCCCATATCCTTCTATACCCTCCTTATTCATATACCCATTCAGATGCCTTTTCAATGTCTAGGGCATTACTATACAAATCAAGAAGAGAAAGGGTCTTTATTCTGACCCCTTGGAGATCTGCTATGAACATTCAACTAATTCGACAAATAACCATACATCACTATTGTTTCTTTTCATTCAGCCAATCTCGAGCATAACCTACAAGCCATTGTTAATAATCTTCCAGATTTAGATTCATTTGAACTTTAAAAACAGTGACCAAGTTATTTTGGATAAAAGTTTTGGAAAATAGATCTCACATGGTTGTACCAATCTGATATGTTCATTTGAAAGTTTGATTTAACACATTGTTTTAGTACTGATTGCTGATAAATTAAACTTGACTGGAGATAATTAACCAGAAACCTGTAGGTATAGCAGTGAATTACTGATTAGATAAAATTTCTTGGAGCATCATCTGTAGGCCACCTGCAGGAGGAATGATGCCACTCAATCTCCTGAACTCCAATCTGCAGCAGCAGTTCTCATTCAAAACAAGAAGTTCTCCCAGCAATACACCAGACATGTTTGCATTGTATTAATTGGAATAAGCTCCCTATTTCGAAGGTCCATGTAGATGCACAGTTATAGAACTATGCTGGAGTGGGATCTGTGAACTGCAAAGGTGGATGGCCATCCTATCCCAGTGGCTATCAAGTTGACAGCAACGCTAAGTTTTTAAGCAACTGGGTATTTCCAAAGATCCACTGGGTGCTTATGTAGTGTCTCAAACCACAAAACTATCGAAGTTGAGCATATTGTGCACTTTACGTCAGATCACACCACTTCATGTTTCTTATGATGAAGTCAGTGCTACAGCCCAAGCTGTAGGCTTTGTCAATATAGTTGACATCCCCCAGGGGCAGGATATTGTAGACTGTGCACATTTCATGTTGAGTGCACCAGATCATCATGCAGTTGAATCTGTTAATATAAAGGGTTTCCATTCCATCATGTGCAATAAATCTGTAAACATCAGCTCCACATCATAGAGGACTGCACTAAATAGCCTGAGGGCTGCCATGATGCCTAGATCCTTCAAAATTCTTATGTTCCTGCTCTGTTTCCAAGGATGGTTACTGGAAAACAACAGCTACTCTCTAAACTATGGCTAATGACTTCATTGTAGAGCTCCATGACTGAGGGCCTTTCTTTATCAGGGCCATCATGGAGCAGACAATAGGCTTGTTCAATGTAAGATTTTGACACTTGGATTGGTTGGAGGGTGCAGAATGCACAGCGTAATTCAAACATGCTCCCCTTGCATAACTGCAGGAGGCAATGAGGGAATGTGATAGACTGTGAAGTGTTGAGAGAGCGGCAGCAGTCTTCCAAGGAGGAACATGTGAACATTGTGCAGGAGGAACATTATCTTCAGAATGAAAACAGTGCAGTGCCAGATGTAAGATCCAGGCAGGCCTTAATTTGATATCTGGTTCCAATAGATGTGAGCTGGGTTCAGTAATCATACATTATCTGTTAATTTGTTGTTCAACCACAAGTTGTCCCTGTTTGCTTTTCCAGAGCAAATATATGTTTCGTCACCATTTAAGCTGCTGAATAGAATTTATGTTTCCTACTGTTTGAAGGTTTTCCAAGATGTGATGCTCTCACACTGAACAGTGAGAAGAATTTATGTTATGTTAGGCATCATGGAAAGAGTAGAACTCCACTGGACAGAATCATATGGTGCAATAATGCTCTCTGAACCTGAGTGCCTTGATTCTTACAGCTACAAATGCGATGACAGTTGATCAGACAGTGAGGATGCAAAACAGCAATATGTTTATGAATATGAGTTTGTATTTATGGTGAAGTTTCACCAACACCTTTTATATACCCTCAGAAGAGTTTCTTTCTCTTTCCTCTCCCACTATGCACACTGTAAATAGCAGTTCTTGGCGCACAGTTTGTGCTTGGATTCCTGCGAAGTCCCAGCAGAGGTGAATACCTCCACCATTGCTGAGCACACTGTAGCACAAGATGGGCACTATAGTAGGCTGCTGCATATATAATCAGAAGGGCTGTGGAGAATTGTGTGAGATAACTCTATGGAGCTAACCAAGCAAAACCCGCCAGGAAATTTCCCAAAATTGAACTTAGTTAATTTTCTGTTAAATTTAGCCTATATTCTCAATGTTGTTTTTGGGAAATTAATCCTGAGCTTGATGAGCTGAAGCCAAAGATTATCACCTTCTGAAATAAACTTCTGCATAGCATGTCCAGAACTTCTTTACATCCACAGTTCACTTGCTTCAAATCAAATGTATGGTGGAATTTATGGTATATTTACAAATGTTTAGGCCACCAACTTGGATGTTTGAAGCATTTAAAAGGAATAAGTGAGATGTCATTCAATTTAAGAAATTAAAGAAAATCTACTACTTGAATTCTTTTGGCTCAATCAATAGCTATTGATTTTCAGCACTGATGTTAGAATGAGAGTTCTGACCTCAGGACAGATAATGATTAACTGTGTATATAAATTACAAGACAACTTGTGTGATAAAGGTCAGGAGGCTGATCTGAGCCTGTTCATCTGCCAAACTCTGAGTATGTGCTGTAAGTACTCACAAGAATGGTTTGCTGATTAGAAACTGTCGTATGCCTGTCATCCTTTCACCTATAATTCCACCATTAAGGGGCATATTAATCAATACTTGGAACTTTCCATCCCAAAGAAGTCTCTCGTGTCAATACTTTCATTGTAGTATTTCAACTGGCCTTGAGTCACTTCATCCTCAGCTCGGGTGGAAAGCATTGTGTGTAAAAATGAATTAAATTCTTCCTAAAATTAGAGGAACCAAGGAGAAAAGGGATCTGATGAACACTCCTGATCATTTTTCTATTTTTCCTTTCTTTTAAAGTAATGTATACAATAGTGAAGACAGAAATGGATATGTGAGTGAATAATTTAACATTAAAACCTAACTTGAAATAACAATGTTTTGACCAGTTAAAGTGCATTTGCGGAAAGTTATTGAGATGTTGGAACAATGGATCTTAAACATTTTTGGTGAAGGGACACCCTTTCAAATTATTGTCTATCAGAATTATTGTACTACTTAATTTGATTTGATTTATTGTCACATGCACTTATTACAAATACGGTGAAAAATGTTGTTTAGTGTCACCATACTCCGGCACCATCTTAAAACAGAGAAAATAAACTAAAACATAGAATATAAAGACAGAAAATAAAACAATGAATTTCAATTGGAACAGCTCCTGCTTCTAGCTCAAACATGGGCCCAGACTGAGGCTCCTTCACCCCAATGCCCCAACTTTGCTGTCAAATTACTTACACTGCTGCAACCGCACTTCACCATGTCATCACCATTGGAACAAAGAATCGCTACTCCCTGGTGCCACCTCACCTTCACCACAGCTTCCACCATGAGTTCACCCTGGGATCAACCTCACAACTGCAGCCACCACCAGTGCTGCAATGTCCTGTGCTGGGAACAAACCCGCCACCTCCACCACCAGGCTCTCAGGCCTAGCCACGGACCTGGAGCCTCGGCTTGGCCTGTGAGTTTGGGCCAGGAGATTAATCCTGGGACCTGCTCTTCGCTGGCCGGGAAACCTCAGCCTGGGCTGCAATCCTGATGTTGCTACTGCTGCCTCTGGATGCCTCCTCCTTCAACATGTACTTGGCCTCACTTCTCCCCAGGCTTGTGCCGCCATCTTTGTCCCGCTATTGTACATTCTTGACAATGCCACTGCAACTGAGATGAAATGGTAAGAGAAAATGCTATTAAAGAATGAAAAAAAGCAAAAGTAGAAACCAAGATTAAAAAGAAAAATAAGAAAAAAGGAAAAGAAAAGCAGATGGAAATGGACAGACCCTGGGCTCAGTAGTTCGAAAACTGCTGCTCCACCGCCACTATACTGTCTATCATAATTAAACATGGAAATCCTGTATTTGAGTTGATGGTTCGACAAAAATGCTATTTAATTAGAAATGCTAGTGGGTGAGATGTGTCTATAATTCACTGCAGAATTTCCTACACTTGGCAGCAACGATAGAGAAAATTAGAGCCTGGTTAGTGCTGAAGAACAGAGGGAGAAACAACATAGAGAGAGCAGGAGCGCAGGGAGTCCAGGAACCAGGAAAGATCAGGAGATGAGAGAGAATAGGAGTCTATAGGCAGATCAGGAACAAATGGAGAGAACAGGAACAGCAAAAAATCAGGAACATAGAGAAGGAGAATGGAGAAATTAGGACATTTAGAGAGGATAGGAGTGTTTTATCAGGCACTTGGAGTATAATACTGAGATAACAAGGTGTGGAGCTGGATGAACACAGCAGACCAAGCAGCATCAGAGGAGCAGGAAGGCTGACGTTCAAGAAGCGTCTAGGCCCAAAACATCAGTTTTCCTGCTCCTCTGATGCTGCTTGGCCTGCTGTGTTCATCCAGCTCTACACCTTGTTGTCTCAGATTCTCCAGCATCTGCAGTTCCTACTATCTCTGAAATAATTCAAGCTTCTGTTTTCTGGTTAATATTTCTAAAGAAAATATCGGTAGTCTTTATATCCTTCACTGTTGGAGAGATGAACTATTATTTTAAAATACATAAAACATAACATGTATACAAGTAAAACACATGAAAATAAATTATTTATATTCACTTTCACTCGTTCTTTATACAGTATTTGTACATTTCTTTGTCACCTTTTCTCTTCAAGTTTTAAACCTATTCCAGTATCTTACATTGAAAATACTACACACTCCAGGATAATCTTAGAATGCAAAAATACCTGAACTCCTCAATTCGCTAAACTTCACTGTCTTTCTAAACATCTCTCCTTTATCTCTTTCACTCTATCCCCAACAAAAGTACAATTGTCTCATTGATTTCTTTGACACTAACATTGACGGCAAAATCATAGTGGGCACATCTTCATTGTGGGAGGTGAACTCAAAGAAAGAAGAGCATGAAGAATTAAGATGAATCTTGAATCCAGTGAGGATGAAGAAATTGTTGGAGCATGTTTAAACCTTCTCTTAAAACCTCCAGCAACAGGTAAACAACAAACTTTTAAATAGCGTTCCAAATCCTCTGCAATGACTAGTTTATTCTGGAATACAATGCCTGAGAATGTGATGGAGGCAGGTTCAACAGAGAAAAGGGAATTGGCTAGTTATTTGAAAAACAAAAATGTGCAATGTTATGGAAAGTAGGCAGAAGAATAACACTGAGTGAGATGGAAAACTGGCAGAAACATGATGGGCTGAATGGCCTTCTTCTCTGCTGTAATAATTCTAAGATTGTGTTTTTATTCACAATCAATTGATCACTGGAAAAAGAGTTAGATAAAGTACAAGGCACCAAAATCTCAAATGACCTCCTTGAGAATTACTGCCAGGCAATTTAAAATGCAATCAACAGCCTTTCTAGGTTCTTTGCTTCGATATGTTCCTGCTTCACAGTCCTCCGTTAAGATACTTCTTCAAACCAACCTCTTTAACAAAAATGTGATCACAAAAGTGCAGTGTTTGCACGTTCTCTTCTGTGTCTGCATGGGTTTCCCCCAGGTGTTCCGGTTTCCTCCGACAGTCCAAAGATGTGTAGATTAGGTGGATTGACCGTGCTAAATTATCCATAGTGTCCAGTGATGTGCAGGTTAGGTGGATTGGCCATGGTAAAATGCAGGGTTACAAGTATAGGGTAGGGGTGTGGATCTGGATGAGGTGCTTTTCAGGGGGTCAGCATGGACTGAATGGGCCAAATGGCCTGCTTCCACATTATAGCGATTGTATAAATCTATGAAATCTGATTCTATCTCTTTCGGTATCTTGGGGTCATATCTTGTAATATAATGCTTCTATGAAGCATCTTGGAAATTTTCATCATGTTAAAGGTGTCACGAACATCAATATAAATTGTTGCCGTTGTTGCAAGCTCCAATTCTTAATAATGTGGCATGTTTTGTTAAACAGAGGCTGTACTGGTGTTTTAACATAAGAGCCCGTTTTGGCCACTCAGAAGCTCTTTCACAGAGTACATCTTTCCGAATGAAGCATTTCCCAGTTCTCCACTGACAGGCCAGAATAGATTATCTGCTCAAGTTTTCGAGAAGCATCCCACAATGTACAACACAGAGGAAAAAGTTGCAAATCAAGAATGTGAATCATTACTGATTTTTCCTTCTCTAAACCATGGTATTCAGGCTAAATCTCCTTTTGATTCCAGAGAAGGTCAAATAGCATAACACAAACTATAGTTAAAAATGGGTCCTCTTTGTCAATATAGCCAGTGAACAAACTCATTGAACCACTGATAGAGCCTTGAGTTGAATTCATTCTTAACACACACACTTTTGAGTAACTTATACACACAAACACTACAAACTCCACAAATGTGGAAATGTCAGAACACATAATATGTTGACAATTGCTCATCAATCTTTATAATGGAGTGCTTGTGGCTAGGAGATTAATGTATCCAAAGCATCTTAAAGCAATTTTATCCTTTCATGTGCATCCCACGCACTTTACAAGGATGGTGAAAATGTTTTCACCAAATGATTACATTTTAGATGATGTACAGAGACGTAAATGTGACTCATCTGATCTGTGTAAATATGTAGAGAGTGAACAAATTGAACTGTATGATTAATTTCACATTTCACATTTTACTATTTCACATTGTTGGAAAACTGCTGTCAGAGAAGTAAATAAGATAACATTTTATTCAATAGATGTAATATGATACCTTCATGTTTACCTAGGATACTTTGAATTTCTCCTCCTTAACATTTTTCACACTTAATACCTGTGGTCCCACAGCAAATGTGAACATTTTAAACTTCCCATCAGAAAATTACAAATGTTCTGAGATATATTTGAGTATCTAAATATTTCATTCCCTGAGCCTCTCCTGATTTCTTTGTTTATCATAGAATCCTTGCAGTGTGGATACAGGCCCTTGGGCCATCCAGTCCACACCGACCCTCCGAAGATCCAACTCTCTGCCCTATACTTGTAACCCAGCATTTCCCTTGGCTAGTCCACCTAGCTTACACATCCCTGGACACTATGGGCAATATAACATGGCCAAATCCATCTAACCTGCACATCCTTGGACTGTGGGAGGAAACCGCAGCATCTAGAGGAAAACCACACAGACACGGGGAGAATGTGCAAACTCCATACAGGCAGTCACCCTAGGGTGGAACCGAACCCGGGTCCCTGGTATGGTGAGGCAGCGGTGCTAACCACTGAGCCACCATGCTGCCCTAAGGCTCTGACTAGCCACCATATCCATGCCACTGATAATCTTATATAATTCTATCAAGTCTTCCCTCAAGATCTGTTGTTCTAGCTAATACACTCCAACCTCTCCTCATAGCTAATACACTCCAATCCAGGCAAGATCCTGGAAAGTCTCTTTTGCCTTGGGTTTCTTTATCTTCGGTTTCTGTTAGGAATGGTGAAAAATCTCCACGCAGGAACTTCAAGAAGCTGAAATGTGTTGTTCTGAAGTAAAGTGTATTTGAGTATGGAAACCTTCACAATCAAGCACTTAAAATGCCATTGAATGTTCAGTTACTTTTCACTCTTCAAGTTATGTGAATAGACCATAGAGAAGAGGATTAGATGTCCACAAGTTCCATTTATACAGTGTCTTGTATGACCTCAGGACGTGTCAAAATGCTTTGTAGTCAATGAAATGCATTTCATATGTAGCCCATTTGTTCACAATGCGGTTTAAAAACATTACAAGATGATTATGACCAGTTATTTTGTTTGTCAAGGTGCTGCTTGAAGGATAAATATTAATCAGGATTTTAGGAATAACTCTTACGCTTCTTTGAAATAATACCAAGCGATCTTTTATATCACCAAGTGGAGCCTCAGTTTTAGACCTCAGCTGAAAAACAGCAACTTCAAGAGGACAGCACTTCCACTGAAAGCACAGGAATATGAACCTGGATAATGTGCTCAAGGCTGGGGTGAACCGTGAAGGCACATCTTTCCAACACACAGGTAAGATTGCCACCACTTTATTATAGCTGGCAACTGGGATCGTAACGTATATCAAACTAAGCTGCTGTGTGTGATTCTGTTTGATTGGAATAACCTTGACCAAGAGATTCCCTAAGAAATGCGTCAGACATCTCCCTTGCATAATTAATCAAGAGAAACATGGAAGATCATATTCGAAAATCTGCCCTTGGCCATAGTGGACTTGACACTATTTCGACACCACACATAAAGTGCAGATAGGAATATTCCGCCTGGGATGTTTGGAGGCTGGTTTGGGCCCAGCGGCATTGGCATTGGCTGCATTGGTGAGGTGGGCCCAAAGCAGGTGGCAGAGTTGGGTCTGGGCCAGTGTGATACCCAATGACACCAGTGGCATCTGCCTTGGCAAGGTCCAGCGAGGACTCATAGTGGCGCGGGCATCGGTGGAGGTGAGATGGCGCCTAACAGTGACAACTTTCATTCCAGTGGTGACGGTGGCATGGTGAAGGGGTCTCATGCCTGGCCACCAGGCCCAAGGCCCGTGGCAGAGCACTTAACAAGAACTATTGTAAAGCTGAACATGTTTTCATTATGTCTTTATTTTTCCGCCTTTATATTCTATATTTTGATTTATTTCTCTGCGTTTGAAGATGGCACCAGAGAGTAGCAACACTGTACAACATATTTTGTAACAAAATACACGTGACAATACATAAATCTAGGAATTCAAATTTTTGGTTAAACTGCCAAAACAGAATGTAGCCTTGTTTCTTTCGTTAAAGACACTTGCAAAATTTAACACCGGAATCTGTCACACTACTGCTTCTTATTCTACTTAAAACTACAAGCCGTTTTGTGATGATGAACAGAAGAGGCATCTCATTTTCTGAGATATTTCAATTCAGGGGTTTGCTCTCCTTGCAATGTCAAAGACACTGACATGTCAGATGCAAGTTTATCAGACAGGTCACTTTGAATAATTTTCTTCAAAAAGTTAGAAACAATTTCTTTTCTGATAGTGTTATAGATGATTTGAGAGCTGATTGCTGAGCTTTCCATCTCATTAGCTTCAGATGGAACCCATCCTTCATTTGGGTTTCCAGTTAACATCCAAAATGAATCCCCAAGGCCTCTCAAGTTAATTGAGAGTGGGTTGTTAATCTATCAGTTGTTGAACTTTATTGCAAGGAGATTGCAGTTTCAGAGTGAGGAGGTTTTGCTGCAATTATATGAAACTTCAATGAGACTACCACTGGAGTACTATGTTAACAAGGCGTGGGGCTGGATGAGCACAGCAGGCCAAGCAGCATCATAGGAGCAGGAAAACTTGACGTTTCGGGCCGAGACCTTTGCCTTCCCTATCAGCCACTGAACTTAAATACTAGCACTGAGATAACAAGGCATGGGGCTGGATGAACACAGCAGGCCAAGCAGCATCATAGGAGCAGGAAAACTTGACGTTTCGGGTTGAGACCCTTCATCAGAAATAGGGGAGGGGAAGAGGGTTCAGAAATAAATAGGGAGAGAGGGGGAGGCGGATAGAGGATGGATAGAGGAGAGGATAGGTGGAGAGGAGGCAGACAAGTCAAAGAGGCGGGGATGGAGCCAGTAAAGGTGAGTGTTGGTGGGGGAGTAGGGAGGAGATAGATCAGTCCAGGGAGGACGGACAGGTCAAGGGGGCGGGATGATGCACCTCCCAGTCACGAACCATTTCAACTCCCCCTCCCATTCCTCAGATGACATGTCCATCCTGGGCCTCCTGCAATGCCACAGTGATGCCACCCGAAGGCTGCAGGAACAGCAAATCATATTCAGCCTGGGAACCCTGCAGCCCAATGGTATCAATGTGGATTTCACAAGCTTCAAAATCTCCCCTCCCCCAACCGCATCCCAAAACCAGCCCAGCTCATCTCCACCTCCCTAACCTGTTTTTCCTCTCACCTCAAGCCACACCCCCATCTCCTATCTACTAACATCATCCTGCCCCCTTGACCTGTCCGTCCTCCCTGAACTGACCTATCTCCTCCCTACCCCCCCACCTACACTCACCTTTACTGGCTCCATCCCCGCCTCTTTGACTTGTCTGCCTCCTCTCCACCTATCCTCTCCTCTATCCATCCTCTATCCGCCTCCCCCTCTATCCCTATTTATTTCAGAACCCTCTTCCCCTCCCCCATTTCTGATGAAGGGTTTAGGCCCGAAACGTCAAGTTTTCCTGCTCCTATGATGCTGCTTGGCCTGCTGTGTTCATCCAGCCCCATGCTTGTTATCTCGGATTCTCCAGCATCTGCAGTACCTTTAATCTCTGGAGTACTATGTTGTTTTTTTTGGTCTCTTTACCCAAGGGAAAATTTTGCCTTTGAACAGGTATAACAAAAGTTCAATGAATTGAATCCTGTGTTGACAGGGGTTTCTTTGCGGAGATATTGAGTAGAATTGACTTTTATTCTTTGAAGTTTAGATGAATGTGAGATTATTTTACGAAAACATATCGTGTTCTTGAAGAGCTTGACAAGGTAGATGCTCAAGGCCGTTTTCCTTTTGCTGAGGAGTCTAGAACCAGAATGGTAGTTTCAGGATACTGGGTTACTAATGTAGGAATGAAATGAGGAAATACAAAATCTACTCAGAAGGTTGTGAATGTTCAGATTACTCTACCTTTCGAGGGGTCTGAGTATTGAGTGACTGAGTATATTCAAAGCCGAGTTTTTGAACTGGAAGAGAATTATTTGATAGTGGGTTAAGAAATGGAGTTGATGTAAAATTAAACGATTTTGTCTTCAAATGGCAGACTCATTGTACTATATACCCTTCTCCTGTCCCTATTTTTTAATTTCTTATTTTTTTTTCTGTAAGTCTCTCTTCATTCAGTGCTGCTGGGTCTGGATGATTGATAACCCCAGTATAACCTTTAAAAATTGAACAATTCAAGCGTAAGAGAATAAGGAGGGACAATTATGGTTGTGGTAAATAACTGGAGCTAAATAGTGAGACCTGATTCCAGCCTTGCACATTCTGGTCATCGGCACAGCTTCTCTTTGAATCATGCTTCAGTAATCATGCTTCAGATAATTCATATAAATTACATGTTTCCAAAGCATTAGGTAACAAAGTGTGTTTAAATATCATAAGATTGACCTTCCATCTCTTGCCAATAACCAGCCAACATTCACAACATTTAACACTTAGAGGTTCAAGCTGATTAGAAGTGGGTGAGTAACAAATGATATTATTATTTTAAAGTAGCTGATCCTAGAAAGGTGCTATGGAATGATGCAAGCTCTAAAGCAGGTTTTGCAGCCAGTAAGTTTGTGCCATTTTTTGACACGTCCAATGAGCTAATCTCACTTCTCTGGCATTCCCCAATGGATGCTGCAAAATGCTTGTGTTGTTACCTTCTGTGCTTGGACACAAATGGAATTGATTCAGGTAATTCCACAAATGAGAGTATTGGCAATTACAGAGTGCTATTTGTCAATGCCCATTCATTTTGATGCAGGAAGCAAATTAAGTTTGTGCAGGCCAATTCTGCTACGTGATTTGTAACTGAAAGAAGCACACTGTTTATTGGAAGCAGGCATCAGCAGTGGACCCCAAAGTTGCAAGCAGATACTACCATTTAAAGTCACCCTTGACCTTTTAAAGGCCATGTGTGTTGTGATGCAGGAAGCCATTTGAAAAGCCAGTCAGTGCCACGATACTTTTGAGGAATGCTCTGAAAATGCAAGCACTAAACGTTTCAGAAACTGCAACACATGGAGAGAAATAAAACCATCCCATAGCCACAAAGCGGGGAGGTAGGGGACCCACCTATCCTCCCACCGGGTATCGTGATATCATGCGCTTATCGATTTACGGGAGCATTCCATAAACCACATTGAGTCCAGTGATCCTTCATCAATAATTACCAACCTGACATGTTATGTAATGGCTATACAAGACATTGGTTAGGTCACATTTGGAGTACCATGTACAATTCTGCTATAGGAAGGATGTTGTTAAACTGGAAAGGGTGCAAAAATGAGTTCCAAGGATGTTACCGAGATTGGAGGACTTGAGTTATAAGGAGAGGCTAGGCAGGCTGGGGCTTTTCCTCTGGAGCATAGGAGGCTGAGGTGTTACCTGAAAGAGGTTTATAAAATAATAAGGAAAATAGATGAGGTGAATAGCCAAAGCCTTTTCCTCAGGGTAGGGGAACACAAAACTAGACAGCATAGGTTTACATGAGAGGAGAAAGATTTAAAAGAGTTCGGGGGGCAAATTTTTCACAGAGCGGGGTGCATATGTAGAACGAGCTGCTAGAGGAAGTAGTAGAAGCAAGTCCAATTACAACTTTTAGAAGACATTAGGACGGATACATGGATTAGGAATGTTTTAAAGAGATCTGGGCCAAACACAGGCAAATGGACCTGGTTTAGTTTATGAAATCTTGTTGGTGTGGACAAGTTGGGCCAAAGGGTCTGTTTCCGTGCTGTCTGACTCTATGTCGCTCTGTGATGTATTGGTCCCCACGACCAAGTGGGCATTTGGAAAACAGCAGTGATCATCATCAGCTGTACTGTACTTAACTCCAAGTGAATTATCTGGAGATTGTCTTAACTTCGAATAAAGAATTCACATTATTAATTCATCATATATTGTATGTTGCCATGAACAGATGAATTTCAACACCTCTTAAAGCTAACCTGACTCTAATCAAACACATAAAACTAAAAAATATACCAAGAAAAATACAAAGAACTGCAAACTCTGGAGAGCTGAATGAAAAACAAAAATTGCTGGCGAAACTCGACAGGTTTGGTGGGGAAGGGGGACATAAGCGGATTGAAGGAGATGGAGCCCAGACAGAGAGAAATGTGGAAGGGGTAGGTAAACAAAAGGATTATGGATGGCAATCTGGGACTGAAGAGAAACTGAATAAGTGATAATGGGAGGTGAGGGTAGCAGAGAATGGGCAGTCTGTGCTGAAAGCAAACCATGAGTAAAAATGGGTAAGCTATGCTAAAAACAATCCTTGCCATTTTGGGACTGTATGTAGTGGTGGGTAACAAACATAGAAGGATGGGATCAGGTTCTAAAGTTATTGAACTGAATGTTGAGTCCAGAGGCTGCAGGATCTCCAAGTAGAAAATGAGACACTGTTCTTCAAGCTTGCACTGAGGCTCACTGGAGCTCTGCAGCAGGTCTTGTGACAGAAATGTTCATGTGGGAACACAACAGTATGTTGAAAGCTAAAAAGAAGAGTGTTACAGTCACCTGTCTATAGAACTATGTATTCTAAGTGGATGAAGTGCAGAGAGCCATGGCCAGATATGTAAACAGCTGTTTGCAAACAGACAATGGAAAAGTGAGATTTCTAGTTTTTAGAAAATCATTGCAGACAGAAAGAAGATGTATTGATTCCTTAAAATGAAAAGACCAGAATTTCAGCTTTTGAGCTGTATAACAGAATCTGGTTAAGAACAGCGAACATGCAGAGCTACAGGAAGAAAGCTTTGAGAGCCACCTTCAGAGAAGAGTTTTGACTAAATGAAGAAAAAACAGACAGAGAGAGAGACAGACAGACAGACAAAAAGGATCTATAAGATGTCATAAGATGTCAGTATGAGTGACGTGTGTGGCAGATCATGACGCTTTATAAGAGGTGGATGCATTGGTTGGCAGTCATCTTCTGAGCTAGCAGAGAGCAGAGGTGATACTTACGTTGTAGAGCAGAGGCAGTCTTTGATTTTCCTGCAGCACAGCTGGCCATTCCTCCACAACTAGGAGTTGGAACTGACCCAGGTGGCAATCTCAAGGCAAGCTAGCAAAGTCTGGTGGTCTTGCCATCTCTGCCAGGCCTTTAGGAAGAGGACTTCTCTCCTTTGCAGCATGATGCACTCCACCAGTCCCATGATTTCAGAACAGTCTGAAATAACAGTGATAGAAGTCAGCTGTACTATACATAGCCTCCCAGTGAACATTATGAGTTGTCTTATCTTCAAATAAATAATCTACTTTATTGTTTCACCAGTTTTGTGTGGTTGGAACAGTTATAGCTAAAAATAATATAACAATTACCATTATATTCATTACTCCAATCATTCGTCACCTTCATCAACTTCTCTTTTATTTCATGTCTTTTCCTAAACTCACAGGCTACCTTGCTGATCAGTTACATCCCCGTAATTGTGGTCTGTCTCAATCTGATTGGCATGGTGCTACCTGGGTACTTTTTTGTTCTTGTTGCTTGGATACTAGTTTCTTTGTTCAGAATGAGAAATTGTCTTTTTTATTTGATTTCAGTACAAATGCGTGTACTCTTGTCCCGTAATATTGGACCAATTCCGTGTCAACAAAATCAGAGGCATTGTGTTTCTGTCAGAGTGAAGGGTAAAGGTGGATAAGAGTGGGGAGCAATGGATGAATGAAGATATTGAGGTTCTGGTTAAAAATAAAAGGGAGGCATGTGTTAGGTTTAGACACTGGAACCAAGTGAATCTCTTGAAGAGTTTAAGGGGTGTAAGGGAAATCTTAAGAGGTAAATCAGGAGAGCTAAAAGGGAAGATGAGAAAGCTTTGGGAGATAAGATCAAGATAATCAAAGAGATCCTACAAGTGCATTAAGAGCAAAACAGCAACTAGGGAGAGAATAGGGCCCCTTGAAGATCAACAACATTGCCTATGTGTGAAACCAGAGGAGATATGGGAGACACTTAAAAAAAAACATTGTTTTTACTGTGGAGAAAGAGGCCAGGGAACTTGGAGAAATAAATATTGACGTCTTGAAAACAGCCCACATTACACCTTTCTGAAGAAGGGTCTAGATCCGAAATGTCAGCTTTCCTGCCCCTCTGATGCTGCTTGGCCTTGGATGTGTTCATCCAGTTCTACACCTTGTCATACCACATTACAGGAGAAGAGTAGTAGGAGGTCTTAAAAATCAAAACAGTGGATAAACCTCTGGGGCCAGATTAAGTGGATTCCAGGACTTTGTGGGAAGTTAGGGAAGAAATTGAGGGGCCCTAGCAGAGGTATTTGTATCAATGTAGCCATTTGTGAGGTGCCAGACAACTGGAGAATGGCTAATGATGCGCCTTTATTGAAGAAAGGAGAAGCCTCAGAACTATAGAAGGGATTCTGAAAAAATAATTTATATGCATTTGGAGACACAAGGACTGATTAGGGATAGTCAGTTTGGCTTTGAGCATGGAAAATCATGTCTCACAAACTTGATTGAGTTTTTTGAGGACATAACCAAAAAAATTGAGTGCAGAGTGGTAGACATTTTCTAGATGGGCTTCAGTAAGATCTTTGACAAGGCTCCCCATGCTGATTAGTAAAGTTAGATCACATGGGATTCAGGGGGAGCTTGTCAATTGGATAGAAAATTGACCTGACAGTAGGAGACAGAGGGTGGTGGTGGAGGATTGTTTTTCAGACTGGAGGCCTGTGACCAGTGGTGTTCCAAAGGGATCAGTGCTGGGTCCACTATTTCATGTCATTTATATAAACAAATTGGATGAGAATAGTCGGTAATTTGGCAGATGACACCAAAATTGGTGGGATAGTGGACAGTGACAAAGGTTTTCTAAGATTATAAAGGGACCTTTATTAATTGGGTCAATGGACTGAGGAGTGGCAGATGGAATTTAATTTGGATAAATGTGAGGTGTTGCGTTTTGGTAAAGTGAACAAGGGCAAAACTTATACAGTTAATGGTAGGGCCTGGGTAGTGTTATCAAACAGAGAGGCCTAAGGAACAAAAACAGAAGTTGCTGGAAAAGCTCAGCAGGTCTAGCAGCACCTGTGAAGAAAAAAATCAGGGTTAACGTTTCGGGTCTGGTGATCCTTCCTCAGAACTATTCAATTCAGCCCTTCGAGCCCTCTCTGCCATTTACTACCATCATGGCTGATCTTAATCCGTCTCAACTCCAGTTTCCTATCTGTTCTCCACATCTCTTTATCTAGCTTTTCATCAGAAACATAGTGATTTCTTCCTCGAATCTATTGATTGATTCTGCCTCCACTGCACTCTGGGGCAGTGAGTTCCGCAGATTCGCAATCCTCTGAGAGAAGTAGTTTCTCCTCATCTCAGTTTTGAACCTACCTCCTCTCACTCCATACCTGTGCCCTCTTGTTCGAGACTGTCCTACAATGGGAAACACCTGCTGAACATCCATTTTACCCATCCCCTTTCAAATTTCATATACCTCAGTCAGATACCCCTCATACCATGTGGGCCATGTGAGAAATCTTAAATCTAGGAAAGAAAACTGATGGACAAGATTTCACCTTTCAAAACTTTTGCCACAAACAATCAACTAAAATCAACATAATTAGAATATTGACCGACAGGTGACTGATAATGCGAATGAAAAGATAAATTTCCCTAAACTGTCGATTCTAAAACACTCAAACACTTGCACCCCTTCCCACGCAAATGTGGCACCACAAGCAATCTCAAAGTCTTTCCAATTTAGATTCTAATGTATAGGATCTCACATCTCACTCTGTGACATCTTATTTCTACTAAGCTAACTGGAAATGATTAACATGGGACAGGCATACACCGATGAACCCTTGCAATGTTCAACCCTCCAGAACACAATGCTGGAACCTCAAGGCAGGCATCCTGGTCAGTGTACCTTAGCAACTGTCAGCCTCTGCAGATATTCTCGGGCTGCCTGGACTCACTTCTGAATCAGCTCATTCACCTCCCCCCTCCCCAACAGCCCACTGACTGAGATTGGGGAATATGAGTGGTCAGTTTTAAGGTCATGTTGGTTGAGCAGGAATTTCTCACACCTCTCTACACCTGACCAGGTGATGAAAATTGTGTCTTTATTTACAATTTGTTCTGCACACACGTTCTCTCCCGCACTAGTTTAGAATTCAGGCTCCTTTCCAGTTCTCTCTACTTCTTGATGTGACTCCGACTGCATCATTGGTCCATTATACGTCATCATTATACAGACTTTTGATGTTATTCTTATTACTCTACAAAACAAATCAATAGATTTTTACATGAAAATTGACTTTCCTGAGGTCTTCAAAATTATAGGATGTGGCCTCTTGGAAATGCATTTATTTTCTCAGGATAAAAATGAAGAGTTGACGTTATGAGATCAGCTTTGATCGTTGCATTGAAATGAGGAACCAGTCACATAAAGATAAATAACCTACTCCTGCTTCTACTTCTTATGTTCTTGTAAAATGCAATGCAGTTCCAAGGTCAATACAGGTTTGTTCACTGTCATTCAATAACAACATGTTGCTCTATTTCCTGGAATCTTGTCAAGGTAATTCACTTTATTCCAGTTGGCATGTGCCAAGAATTCTGAAATAAAGTTCTGATAAAGTTCTGCACTGTGCCCTATGTGCAGTGAACCTGTAGATGCTGGTTTGAAAAAATATTTTCATAATTTGTACAGAGTTGGTGAAGCATTTCCCCATCAAAAATTGTTAATGTGGTATTTCATTGACTTGAGAATAGAATACATTACTGAGAGGGTTATCATTTTGCATGCAATGTGCTATGAAACAGAGAAAAAGCCGTTAGTTATTCAGTCCCCCAATACCCTGGTAATTTAATAAATTATGTCTAAAATAATCTTATCTCAATTTTGCCATTTTGGCTATGTGTCCCTTCACACATTTTATAAACATATTTCTGTCTCAACCTTGAAAATATAATTGTCGGCAAAAATAAAACTGAGACATTTGGATGAATTCTTATTGGCCCAGATTTTGTAATAAAAACAATGAGGACACTTAAAGTACTCACTGTTATTACTGAGCAAATTAATATGCAACTTCTGGTGTCTGCATATGCGCAATGAAGTGTTGATATCTAAGCGACCCTGGATTTTAATACATGTAAGGACATGAATTTGAAGGGCATATCTACTAGATATCCACTAGAACAGAAAAATTAAGACTACACCAGTCAATAGTATGTGAAGTTTGGTCTGTGTGAAAAATTCAAATTGCACCAAAACTGGGTGTGACTGAATGAATGAAGAGAGGTCTCGCAGAGGTAGTGGAATAAGGAGAATAAGGCTGGCAGAAGGCTAGATTATAAGACTTTACTTTTCGTCTAATGCCATCCTTAATTTTCTTAGTAAGTCATGGATAAACCTATTCTGAAAAAGAGTCACCAAATTTGAAATGTTAACCAAGCTTTTGCTTTGTTTCGCCAGCAATTTCTGCTTTTGTTATAGATTTCCAGCATCTGCTGGTTTTGTTTTTCTTCCATTATGGATAGATCTTACTGTGTTTTTTTTTATAAAATTTGTTTCTTTAAATGTTTCCAGTTGCGTACTTGCCACCAAGTCTTTCATGCCTGGCAGCATCTGTGAAGAAAAAAACAGAGTTAGATATTTGGGTCCAGTGACCCTTCCCCAGAACCTTCCTCAGAATCCTCAGTTCTGAGGATGGGGGTCACCGGACCCGAAATGTTAACTCTGTTTTTTCCTTCACAGATGCTGCCAGACCTGCTGAGCTTTTCCAGCAACTTCTGTTTTTGTTCCTGATTTACAGCATCCGCAGTTTTTATTCTTTTCAGCAAGCTGTGGCAGAAACATTCTGCAGAAACGTCCTCCTGTTTACTTTTGTCAATTTTATTGATCCAGCCGATATTGACTTGGAATTCCTTCTCAATTTTGCTTTTGTTAGAAACTCCCTCTATGCCTGGCGAAAGGTAGAACTCATGTTTGAGAGGGTATAAGCAAATTGCATCAGTTATTTTTCACCAGCACTTTTGTTATTTGACCTCCACCCTCACTGGTTTTAATTCTTGATCTTGTGAGCCAAGATCCTTTCTCAAAACTGTTGCTATGTCATCTTTTACAATCAGGATCACACTTCTTCTGTTCCATTTTTCTATTAATTTAAAAATGTTGTGTACATCTGGAAGATTTCTTTTCCAGACTCAGTCATCTTTCAAAATTTGAGTTGGGTTTCACAGAACACAATGATTTCCAGCTCCCTCAATTACAAACCGGGGAGGGGGGAGGTGGAGATTAGCCTGCAGAAGAACTTCTACCACTGAGGCAATGAAGCATGTATAAACAAAGTCGGATCACCCTAAATGTCAGGAGATCACTCCTCAGAATCTCACTGAGATCATGTTGCCAGGGTCTAATGAGTGGCAAAGGAGGAAGGGGGTGTGGGTACATAGGTAGTGGGGAGTGAAATCTGCTAGTGGGCCTCACAGCTTGTGGGGGCGGAGCTGTGATGGGCAGTGAAATTCAAAGAGGAGTGAGAATGGATCTTGGCTCACAAGATGAAGAATTAAAATCAGTGTGGGTGGTGGTTAAATAACAAAAGCACTGGTGAAAAAAAAGTTGCAATTTGCTTTTCCCCTCTCGAACATAAGTTCTGCCTTTCGCCAGATATAAAGGGAGTTTCTAACAAAAGCAACGTAGTACTCGTGAAGGAATTCCAAGTTAAGACAGGTTTAAACGGGACATCCATTTCAGCCCTGCCTGCCACCTGCTGTTGCATGTGGTGAGAGTTACTGTCTGAATATTTTAGTTTTTGGAGGTGGTTTTGAAGGAGTTGATGTGATATTCCATGTCTTCAGCATTAGTATAGTATTGGAGCTCATTCACATCACGTTATGGGTGAAAATATGAAGGGTCAACTTCTATCTATCTCAGACCTTCCTCATTGCATCTAATCACCTTTATGCTTACCTGCAAGCTTTAATTGCTCTGTAGGAAATGTGGGGATTATCTAATTTATTTTTGTTACCGTGTCACCTCATCTCTAACCCAGTTTGGAAATTTGTTGTGTTATTTTAAGTATACTTAATTATTTTATGCTTCAGTGACATCACTGTTTGTGGCACCATTATATTGGACTGTCTAAAAAAAATTGTTTAGAGAAAATTAAAGCTAGTTGCTATGTATTTCACAGTGCCTGTTCATGTAATCCACTTGTGGATTATTGCAGTATTACAATTACTCAAAACCATGATTTTTCACAATGAATCGCCTATGAAGTGAACATTTTGGTGGGCAGCTGAACCTACTTCTTGAATGGACATGTTTAGATGTAGAAGGGATTAAACACTTAGGGACTAAGAACTTGTTGACAACAAAGGCACTCTTACCAATTCTTTATAGATGCATCATAGAAAGCATCCTATCTGGATGCATTACAGCATGGCGTGGCAATTGTTTTTCCCAAGACCACCAAAAACTACAAAGAGTTGTAAATGCAGCCCAGTCCATCACCAGACTTCCATCCAATGACTTCATCTATACTTCCCACTGCCTCAGGAAAGCAACCAACATAACCTAAGACCCCTCCCACCCCGTTGTACTCCCTTTCACCCTCTTCCATCATCAAAAGATACAAAAGTTTGAATACATGTACGACCAGATTCAAGAACAGCTTCTTCTCTCCTGTTATCGAACTTTTGAACAGTCGTCTCAAATTCTGATCTCTCTCTCTCTGCATCTTTTCTGTGGCTGTAATACTATATGCTGTACTCTGTTTTGCTACTCTGATGCACTTTGTATGGTATAATCTGCCTGCAGACCATGAAAAACAACAATTTTCATTATTTCTCAGCAGATATGTCAACAATAAATCAATCAATCAACTTAAATGAACTGTTTGTTTTCAGCAGGAATTAGTAGAAGGTTTTTCTATGTATTGAATGTCTTTGTCATGAACAAGAGCACTTTTTCTTCCTAACACTGACATTACCAATGGACACTGTCAGCATGTCTCCTGAAGTTGGGCCATTTTGGTTCCTTAATGGTTTGGTATTGAGTCATTGCAAAGTGTGGTAGCTTAGAGGTATGAGTTGGCATAGGGACAATAAAAAGCCATGGGAATGACTGAAGGTGGAGGGTGTGCATGAAAGGCTGTGGGAGGTGGATTGAGCAGCATAAAGCTGCTTGAAAAGGACATCAGGAGTATGTGAGCGTGATGTGGAGTGATTGCGGGAGTATTTTATCTTTTCACCTTTTTTTTAAACCGGGACCACAGCGCTGGAGTCGTTTTGCCAAGCCTGCCTCAACATCTGGCACCCTCTTAGGTTCTTTTCGGGTCACTGAACCAGATCCTTTAGGAACAAGAATGTGAATTTCAGGTGGTGTTTTTGAAGGTCCGGATTGTGGAGTTGGGATTTATCCAGCAACTGCCTACCTAACCGAGGAACAGTCATCAAGGCCTATATGTGAGGTACTTTTTCACTTTCAGAGAAACAGTGCAACTCTTGAACGTGATACCAGCTTGTGTATGCTTCATCTCTGTATGCCTACAAAATTGCCTGGAACTGTTCCTAGCTGAGGCAGGAATTATATAATCTAAAATGTAATTTGTCTAATGGTGAATGTACGCAAAATGTAAACTTCTGGACTGGTATTGAACATCTGAGTAGGATGATAAGAACATTGCTGATTGTTTTACCTGAAAGGTCCTTTTCCCTTTCACTTTTAAGGGTCATCGCTTAAACATAAAAAGTGAGCGTGCAGTGGTAATGTCCCTACCTGAGGCCCAGGTTCAAGTCCTACCTGTTCCAGATGTATGTAATAACATCATTGACCACAAACTTAGAAAATGTGTTTGCAACTTATTTCCAAAAGGAGCGGTTGGCACCAGGAGAAAAACCGGTGACTTTTTGCAGCAAGTTTCCCTGTAAGTGTTTAAGCCAGCCGTTACATTCTCATTTATCTTGTGGATTTTCTGTCCAGCTGAAACTAGCAGGCTTAACTGCAACTTTCATGCCTTAAAGAGCCCCTTAGGAAATCACAGTTGATTGATGAGAATGGGGTGTAGACATATCTATTTGTAAAATGAAAATTATAAAAGGATTTAGAAAAAAGAAGAAGAGGAGTTATCACCTAATGTGCTCCAAATATTGACCTTGAGGCTCAGAGTCCCTGCTGACCTAGCCATGCTATCTCGTAATTTCCTGCACAAAGCTTTTCTAATTTGTTCACTAGTTCAACTTGCTCCAATAAAGAATAGACAAAATTCTGTGATTACATTTGTTAACGTTTGATTGGCACTACATTTGATTGGCACTACATATGCAAACATCCACTCCCTCCACCACCGACACTCAGAAGCTGCAGTGTGTGCTCTCTAAAAGGTATGCTGCAGGAATTCACCAAAATTCCTCGGACAGGGACTTCCAAACCCACAACCACTCCCATCTAGGAGGACAAGGGCAGCAGATACATGGGAACATCATGAACATCCAAGTTCCCTTCCAAGCCACTCACCATCCTGACTTGGAAATATACCATTGTTCCTTCACTGTCGCTGGGTCAAAATCCTGGAATTCCCTCCCTACTGGCATTATTGGGCAACCCACAGCAGGTGGACTGCAGTGGTTCAACGAGGCAACTCATCACCATCTTCTCAAGGGCAATTAGGGCAGGCAATAAATGCTGGCCAACCAGCAACACCCACATCCCACAAATGAATTAAAAATTAAATTAAATTTAACAAAGTTGCAGTTGAGGAAGCTAATTTTTTTGCAGCGTTATGGTGACCATTTGCAGTATTAAACTGGCCTGGCAACAAAGTCATGTCTCTTTGGTGGAAGAATTTGTGCACCTACGAATGGCCAGGTGTGCATGCACCACTGTTCTTGACACCTTTCTGGCCAATGGCAGGAGTTATAGTGATTTCTCTTAAATTATGATGAAAATAGGTTGAGAGTTTTACTGTTTGTACAACACCACCTCAAAATGGAAGCATTCACTGAAGGGTCAGACAGGCATAAAACGAAGGCTCGGGTTGTAACGGTGATTGCTCATTGTAGCATGTTCAACAGGCCAAGATACCACAAAAGCAAAATACTGTGGATGCTAAAGATCTGAAATAAAAACAGAAAGTGTAGGAGAAACTCAGCAGTTCTGGCAACATCTGTGCAGAGAGTAAAATATAGTTAATGTTTCAAGTCCAATATGACTCTTCTTAGAAACCCCAAAACACTTATCCAGTGCAACATGCAGTGATTGAGAGCGAGGAGAACCACTCCTCACCATATATCCTGTGTGCACAAACAGTAACAAAATGGATAGTAAAAGCCCATTAAGATAAGTTTAAATGTAACCATTTCTGAAGAAGGGTCTCGACCCGAAACGTCAGCTTTCCTGCTCCTCTGATGCTGCTTGGCCTGCTGTGTTCATCCAGGTCCACAACATTTTATCTTAAATGTAACCAGTTTGCCAGGATGTGACGGCATTAGAGAGGGTGCAGAAGAGATTCATGACAATAATTCCGGGAATAAGAACCACACTTAACAAGGTTAGATTGCAGAAACTGGGCTATTCACCTTGGGGATTAGATGAGGCTTTAATAGCAATGTTCAAAATCATGGGGAGTCTGGACAAGGTATATAAGCATAAATTGTCCCCATTGGCAGAAAGAGGACAATTCAAGGTGATTGGCAAAAGTAGTTAAATGACATGATAAAGATTTTTTTTCATCTAACAAAAGGATAGGATCTGAAATGCACAGCCTGAGATTGTGATAAAGGCAGCTGAAATCATGTCTTTAAAAAGGAAGTTATGTACAGTAATTATTTAAATAGGAACATTTTGCAGGACCATGGTAAAATTGCGGGGAAGTGGGGCCAATTGTTTTTGCAGAGAATCGGCATGGACACAACAGACTGAATGGCCTCTTTCTGTGTTGGAACCTTCCAATGATTCTATTCTATAAATCCAACTTCCAGCTTATTTTCTCATATTCTCGTGCAATTATTTTATTGTTTGAACACTAACTTTTCAACTAAAATGTTCAAGACATATTCAATATTGAGTGTGGATTTCACAAGCAACAAGGCATCAAAGTGACATTCAATGTTTCAATAAACTTCTGAACAGCATGGCCTTGGGGATTCCAACATATTCTTCATCAGTTCTGGAACTCCACTCTAAGCATTTTGCTGGAGCTGTCAATTACCACCAGGGATTGTGCTGCATTTTTCTCTGCTAGCTCAGTTCTCAATATCCAACTGGTGATAAGCATGAGTGTAATTTGCTAAAATGTGTGTGTATATATACACTGGAGGCAAGTTATATATTTGATAGCTGTCATTGAGAAGGATGAGCTTTTGTTCCAAAATCATCTAAAAAGACTTGTTTGATTATTTGGACCTTTGCTCCATCTTGTAGATGGATTGCTAAGTATATCCAATGTATGATTGGGTCAATCTATTAGTGTATGAACTAGAGAGCATCAGTCAAAGCTTACATGCTGGTGAAGCCTAGGGCTATGGTAGCACCTTCACCAGAATCAGAAGGTCATGAGTCCAAGGTCCAGCGTGACATAAACTCAAAATTCAGGCAGGTGCTTCATTGTATTAGCGAAACAATGCTACACCGACAAAGATCAGTCTTGTCTTTTAGAGGAGATGTGAAAGCTAAGTCATGCTTGCCTCCTAAGTGCATGTAGACATTTAAAGAAGAACAAGGAGTTCTTCCAGTTAAGATTCAATCATTTCTCTGATGTGGAATCGCCTGTACTACAATTTGCAGTTGGCAAGTAGAGTTTCTCCCCTGAATGACATTACCGAAATCAGATGGGCTTTTATGATGGTGCAATAGGGTGGAACAGTGGTTAGAAATGCTGTCTCACAGGGTCCTAGGTTCGATTCCAGCCTTGGGTGACTGTCTGTGGCATTTGTACATTCTCCCTGTGTCTTTGTGAGTTTCTGCCAGGTGCTGTGGTTTCCTCCCACAGTCTAAAGATGTGCAAGGTTAGGTGGAGAGTCCTGGTTTGCTTAATCTTGGTGTGTGTGCTGTGTTAATTGCTGTTTCGGGGTATTGGGGGGGGTGGGGGTGGTATGATCTTCACAGGATCAGTGCAGACTTGATGAGCTGAATGGCCGATTTTCACACTGTAGGGATTCTATGATTAACAATCATTATGGACAGAGTATATTCACTCAACTACCATGTTAGGACTTATATTTATACTGACTCTTTATTCTAGGCTTCTGAATTGCTTATCCGATAACATTGCCACTGTTCTTCCCATTTCTATCATAAAACAATATGGTTTCATAAGAAGATAAACCCAGAAGGAAAATATGTCATCATATTACTATATTCCCCAATCAACAACTTTTAAACAAGAAAATTGAGCTTCCAGTTGATAGTTGAAAAGTCAAAATCTTATATTTGAAGACTTTTATTATAAGAAACAAACCAATCCTCAATGATGGGAGAGCCCAGCATGTCAATGCAAACAATAGGGTTGAAGGACTTGTAACTTATCTTCATCCAGAAGATCCAAGTGCAGATTCATTCAGGACTTCTCCTGTGGTCCCTGGCATCATAAAAGTCAGGCTTCAGCCAATTTGTTTGATTCAATGTGCTGTTAGGAAATGAATGAAGGCACCAGATACACAAAGGCTCTGGGCCTGGTAACATCCCAGGAATAGAGTGAAGACTTATACTCCAGAACAAACTGTACCCTTAGCCAAGCTATTCTAGTACAACGAAAACACTGACATCTACCTGATAAGTCCCAATTGTTCAGTCGCTGTCTATTCTCATTCTTCAGCAAAGTGTTTAAGGTGCCATTAACAGAAGGTGCTATCAAATAGCAACGACCTGCTCACAAATGCTCAGCTCAAATTTTCCCAAGGCCATAGAGTTCCAAAACTTATTACAGCCTTGGTCAAAATGAGGGTAAAAGAGCTGAACTCAAGAGAAGTGTCTTCGGTCCAACCACCTTCATCTGCTTCATCAATTACTTTCCCTCCAGCATGTGATCAGTAATGAAGATGTTCACAGATGATTGTGCAGAGTTCAGTATGATGCACAGTTGTTCAGATCCTCCCGCAATCCATTTCCTCACACAACAGATCAGAACAATGTTTTGACTTGGACTAATGAATGGCAAGTAACATTCGTGCCATATATTATCAGTCTACAACTATCTCCAATAAGAGAGAATATGACAAATACCCATGACATTCAATGAGATCACTATCACTGATATCCCTGCCATAAACATCCTAAGGTTTATCTTTAATCAGAAACTTAACCAGACATGCAAAACACTTTCATTGTTCAATTCTGTGGGATACAAATCATTGTTCACAAGCAATCTTGACCATGTCCTTGGTTATTACGAATTGGTCATAGTCATCTCTGTGAAGGAAAAATAATTACAGGTGAACGTAGCAGGAGCACCTGCAGGACACAGTTTGCAAAGACAAATCCATGAAGACAATCCAAGATCCCATCAGCTGCACAAGGTCACAGGGCTAATTCGCTTTTCACTTTGATCTGTTACTGTTCACCAACATGCTCTTAAATGCAATTCAGCTTTTCTTGCAAATTGTGGGAGTGGAGCAACAATATATCTGTATTCCTCCTGCATTTACAATATCTTACTGTGTTTGAACAGTATGCTTGTGCTGTCATCATTGTAATAAAGTATTAATGTCAAAGGTCCAAGCAGAGGCATTCCATGGCCCACTTTTTCGGAATCCTCCTTGTATAGAGGTCTATGCTAAAAGTTCAATTGTGGTGATGAAAATGCTGACTGCTCGCATTACTAAGTACCTGCTTCGTACCTGATATTGCCCATATAAGTTCATTGAATCCATGGCCAATGAATCCAGTCGCAGTAGTGACATTGATACTGTTACTGTGTTGCAATGGTGGATGCAGAGAAATGGAAGACAAACCGATATGTAAGCCAGACCAGGTCCAGCAGCAAACTCCAGTGGCTGCTGAACAACCTCCATATGAAGACGTTGCAGGTGAAGCTCACCCCAGGATGTGCGGAAAGTACGGGAGGCCCAAGGTCTCTTGGCCTCTATGTCATTTCATGCAGATAAATGAAGCACAATGTCAGTATAAACTGAGGATACCCCAGGAGCCACTCACAGAATGATACCAACTGTTAAAGCAATACTTGCTGCCTGAAGGGGCATTTGACCATCCTATCCCTGTGGTTGAAAATGTGATAACTGCACAAGAATTCTGTGTGTCTGGCTGCTTCTAAGAATCAACTGGGGACCTGTGTGGGATTTCTCAATCCTCAACCCATAGATATATCTTTTTTTATTCACTCATGGGATGTGGGCATTACTGGCTAGGTCAGCATTTATTGCCCATCCCTAATTGGCCAGAGGGCAGTTAGGATTCAACCACGTTGCCGTGGGTCTGGAGTCACATGTAGGTCAGACCAAGTAAAGATGGCAGATTTCAATAAAGGACATTGGTGAAATAGATGTGTTTTTTTTTCTGCTAATTGACAGGAAATTTTTCATGGTCATTGGTAGACACTTAATTCTAAATTCCTTATTGAATTAAAATTCCACCATCTGCCATGGCAGGATTTGAACACTTGTCCTCAGAGAATTAGCTGAGTTTCTGGATTAATAGTCTAGCACTAATGTCACAAGGCCATTGCTTCCCCATATCAAGGCTGAGACCAAGGCCAGTTCTTCCAGACCGTTATTTTATTCCCCTGTGACAAAGTCAGTGCTGCAGCCCATACAATGCACTGCACCAATGTAATCGGCTTCCCCCAGACACAGGGCACTATAAAATGTACACACGTTGCTTTGAGAGTGAACTATCATAACATAGCAGTCTTCATCAATAGATAGGACCTCATTCCATCAATGTCTAAATCATCTATGATCATCAGTACCACATCTTAGAAGTATGCACCAGGTACCCTGGGAACTTCCATGATTCCAATTTCCTTGTAAATTCACACATTCCTGCTTTGAAGCAAAGAGAGACCCTCTGCAACCATGGTTGATCACTCCATTAATCCACACCCTGCCATTGTGGAGCAGACAGTAGATCTGTCAGTAGATAGCTTGAAGGTGAGATATTGCCATTTGGATTGGTGTGAGTGAGGGAGTTTGCAGTGCATTCCAGACAAAGTGTTGGATATATAATACATGCTTGCCTTGTTATTGATTTTATATCCAACAAATGAATAATTTTTTAAAAATTCCCATATCGATTCATAGATTTATCATCTATGAGCTTTATTGTGCCATTATATGTAAGAACGATTGAAGTCTGTAATGACCCTTGGCTGAGAAGGAAGCCTAAATAAATGACCTTAATATGCTTGTTACCTTTGGAACTTCCATTTATGTCCATCACAATGCTTAATTTCTGTGATTTTTTTTCCAGTTCCATCCTATCCAAACTTTGGTTTGTTCATACTCTACCATACACAATCTCATATGTTGATCATCAACATCCTCAAGTATTAGCATTGGATGATTCTTCAACAATGTACCTGTTTGTCTTTAACCTATTTCTACCTCCATAGTATTGTTCAGTTTTCATTGCCAGCTGTTGTCCAAATTGGACAAGTTGAATGCACTTCACTCACTCCTTCCATTGATGTGAAGACCAGACAGCCTATCCAGCAACCTGGAATCTTTCCTGGAATCATTTCGTCCCTTCTTATTTCTTCCACCTCCCACAAACCTTTTGGTTAATTCTTCCAACATCTCTCTTACTCTAGATACATTGGCCATCAATAATCTCCTTGGATATTTTGTTATGTAAAATGTTTTATAATGTTTGTGAATAGCTTTTAGTTTCCAAAAGGACTCTGTGACCATCTGCTATTTATTTATGTTTTCATCAGTATGCAGATCCTAGAAATTGAAGCTTATTAAAAAAAAAGAGAATGCCGCTAAAGCAATTAACACAACAGTAGTTTGGATTTATATTATGTTTTTAGCAAAGTTAGGCATTCCAAAATACTTCAAAGAGAGACAAATTGTTGCCAATTAAGCCACAGGAGAGGAGGCATTGGGCTGGATTTTGCAAACAGCAGTGAACGGTTAGTTCCAGCCATTCATTAATTTGCACTTGCCCACAGACTTTCTGTCAACATTTACACTGGAACAAGTGATTACTAGAAAGCCAAAACAAGAATTGGAAGAATGCATAATTCTCAGTGAGTTATAGGCTTGGAAGAGGTTACATTGATCGAAAGGGGTAAGAAGGTTCAGAGAGGTGAAAACTGGATGAAAATTTTAAATTTAAGCTCTACGTCTTTGAACCAAGGTTGGCCATTAAATACCAGGGTGATGAGAAATATTGGCGATGTTTTGGATGAGGTCAAGTTTAGGGGCCATGAAAGTTGGAAAAATGCAATAAAATAGTCAACTTTTGGGGGCAATAAAAGTAGAGTTAAGGAATTGAAGAGCAGAGGGGCTGAGGCAGTGGAAACTAACATTATAAAAGAGGTGGAAGTACACAGCCTTGGTGGTAAATAAGAAAGGGATTGGCAAAACTCAGAGTCATCTGGCGCTCTGAGATTCCAAACAGACAGAGAACAGTCAGTCTCAGAGAGTGACTGGCATGGAGGTAGAATCAGAGACTAGAAACCTCAGGAAATTCATCTGATGCATTACATTTTCATTTGAAAATATGCCATGCTATTTATTTCCCAAACTATTGCTAATGGTGAAAAGAATATTAAACACAAATCCCATTCCTTTACTGATTTTAACAAACCTATTCCTTTCTTCACTGACCAACACTGTCTTTTGTGATATGAAACATTAAAATAACTTTTAAAAGCACAATTATTTATTGTGGACAGGAGTCAATACATATTCCAATTTTCTTATTGCAAGTTAAAATGCATAGGAATGATTTGAATATTTCAAGTAATCCATAACTGCAATGGTATTAAAGTTAATTAACACTTCCTTGTCAGTACCGTAGAACATTTTAGAGGCTTGGTCAGTGAGAGTCCCTGTGGCCAAGTTATCTTTGTGTGATGTGTCTGCACATAAATGATATTTAAAGTGACAGAAATTATTTGAAAACAGGCTCTTTTTAAAATATTAATATTTATTTAAAATAAACTGTTGAACGTTTAATTAGAGGTGACAAATGATGTCATCTGTGTTTCAGGTGATGACTTCAAGTCTCAAATAATTTAGGACATTGCTGGTGTGCATTTTTGAAATACATAAATAAACTAGACTTACAGTTTTAATAAATAATCTGAAACACAGTGGACCATGATCTCCTACATGTTGTAATTTATGAAACCAAAGGCAAAATGCAAATCAAAGATGATATTTTTTTCTTTCATTAGCTGAGTGATGCTAAGGAAAATGAACTCAGTTATCTGGAGAAATCTGAGAGGCTGACATTATTACTTTGTGTGGCGAAGGTTAAGCGAGATTTAATCCTGATACTCCAAACTTTAAAAGACATTGACAAAGAAGGAGAAACTGTTTCCACTTGCATAAGTGTTGATGTACAAAGGGCACACATTTAAGATCATTGGCTAAAGAACCAGAGAGAAGGCTTGGAATTATGATAACATTGGGTACACTGAATGAAAGGGTGCTGAAATTAAATTCAATCATTTAATTTAAAAGGCAATTGAATATGAAAATATGAAAATTTATGGAGTGGCTGATCAAAGAGTAAAAGAAAAGGATTAATTTCATAACTCTTTCAAAGAGACAAATAGTCTCCTTCTGAGCTGTATGAATGAAAATTTGATATTTTAATTTGATTGCAGCACACTGTGTGCTGTAACTGTGGAAAGTACTTGCTTTATGAATTATAATATTTTACTGAAACACACTTGATGTGTGAGTGAAAAATCTCCCTTGATTTAGAAAAGACATGTTGCAGTAACAATTGTAGTCATATTTTTCAGTTACAGTAAAACATCCCACAGCACTTCATATGTGATGGAGCAAAAGAATTTGAACAGCTAGGAACAAAAAAAAAAGTTGTCTGAACAGGAAACATAACCAACAAGCTGTATATTTAACTAAGCTTTGAAGTTTGAAGGAAGAAATTATGCAGGGAAGTTCCTGAAAGAAGGTCTCCATAGATAAAATTGATGTCTGTAGCACAAAGAATGAACTAAAAATAATTAATGGAGCTGAGTGTTCCTGCAGTGCAGCAATGAGCCTGTGATTGACATTAGCTCCCCATTGAAGCAAATAATTTCAAATGTTTACAAATATTATTAGCACCATTTACCTACAATCTCAGAGCATAATATTTTGGTAAAATGGTTCAAGGAATGTTACTGCTGTTTACCATGTAATGCATTCATGGAAGCTGAGGTATACAGTATAAAGTATAACGGCAGATGTCTTTTCCCAAGGTGGGGGATTTCAAAACTAGGGGCCATATTTTTAAGGTGAAATGAGAAAGATTTAAAAAAAGACATGAATGGATTTCTTTTTACATTGAGAGTCATACCTGAGGAAGTGGTGGATGTAGGTACAGTTACAACATTTAAAAGGCATTTAGATAAATACATGAATAAGTAAGTTTTGAAGGGATATGGACCAAGAGCAGGCAGGACAAGTTTAGTTTGGGATTATGGTCAGCATGGGTTGGTTGGATCAAAGGGTCCATTTCCGTGTCATATGACTCTATGAGTCTGTATCTCACACTTTCTGCAGAAGGGTCTCTGGGACTGAAACATTAACTCTGCTTCCTCTCTACAGATGCTGCCAGACCTGCTGAAGTTCTCCAGCAATTTTTGTTTTATCTCACACTATTGATCCTCACTCATACACCAATTCTGCTCAGAAGAAAAATACTTGAATTATCCTTATTTTTGCATTTGTGAAAATATGGGGATTCGAATATGAGTACATTTAATTTACTGGGGCAAAGGGAGTGCTTGGCATATCCATTTTCAACCACCAAAATAAAACATTATTTAAATAATGACTAGATATTGTGAACATCTTTGCGCTACTACAAGATAACATCAATATTTTACATGACAATGTGAAGTTATAATATTTTACCACAAAATAACAATTTAATTTTTGCTATAATTTTATTTCACCCATGAAACAGCTCCGTTCTTTGTATCTGAAATAATTGCACAAAATGCTGGTATCAGGTCATCGAGTCACTTTTTATTTACTTGTGCACAGTACACTGACTGTGGCCAGCCAGCTCAGAGTCAGTCCTCCCAACTGAGGAGATTATAAATCTCCTGGTTATATTGGTCAGCAAGGGCTTTTCTGATTGACCCAAGTTAACAATCCCAATCAAGGATCTCATAGTAAACGTGATCCAGCTAAATGCCTTTTAAACGTTGTAACTATATCTGCATCCACCAATTCCTCTGACGACACTGTCTATGTAAAAAAATTGTCCCTTGTGTCTTTTTTTTAAATCTTTCCCATCTCACCTTAAAAATATGGCTCCTAGTTTTGAAACCCCTCACCTCAGGAATAGATACCTACCATTGTACATTATATCATATACCTCAGCGTCTATGAATGTATTACATGCGAAACTGCAGTAATATTCCTTGAACCATTTTACCAAACTATGATGCTCCAATATTGTAGGTAGTTGGTGCTAATAATATTTGTAATTACTGCAGTATCTTTAAGGCACTCATCAGCAACAAACCACTCACAGTCATCCTAGATGGCAAGTCAAACTTACAACTTTAAATTCTCAATGACAGACACTTAATATCAATAATTTCTGCTTTCACCTCTAACATGAAGTTCAATATCTACTTCAGAAGAAGGGTCTAGGCCCGAAACATCAGCTTTCCTGCTCCTCTGATGCTGCTTGGCCTGCTGTGTTCATCCAGCTCCACACCTTGTTATCTCTGGACGTTGTGGATGCCATGTTACATCCCAGCCCAAAGCTTCCAATTTAGGAAGGTTGTAAACATTCTAGAAGGGCAGATACCTTGACAGATCAATTGATTTTATTAAGTTATTTCAGTGGTCAGCCCTCTACAATGTTGAGAAACAGTTGTATCCGTGACATAACACTAAGTGCTTTCGTTATAGCATTATCAATGTTGGCTTGCTTTCAACAACCTTTCTTTTATACTGGAAGAATGTTGTAAATTCACAATTTGACGGCTCAAAGAGGTTAGTAAAGGAACAGCTGGCTTTTGTGTAGGAGAATGAACAAATGTGTGTTTTTGTCAAGGATTATGTATTTGAGGAGATTCAAACATATTGAATAATGTTATGATCCCAGATGATGGTAATACCGTACCAGTCAAATCCCAGAGTGAAACATGGCCTGATAGACCACCTGTTTGATTCTTGCAGTCGGTTATTATGGTGGATAATGACAGAATATATTCATGTGAGGTTATTAATGTTCTTTAACAAAAGAAGGCAAGTTATGACTCATAATAATATATATAAACATGACATTTTTGAAAGTTTTAACACCAAGTAAGGTTTCAATCTGTTTCCCAGCAATATACTTTATGGACTCAATCTCAATGAAGAGTCATTATTAGAATAACTCTTTAATGCCTTGCTTAACTGACTATTTTTACAGGTTTGATGGCCTAGAGATTTCTTTCTTGTTCTAATAACCTAGATTCTTCCCAGTTCTGGTGGCCTAAATATCTTTTCAGTTCTGACAGCTTAACGACACCTGCACAAACTTTCACAGCTTGACCATTTCACAAACTCTCATAATCTAGAGATTCTACAAGCACATCTCCCGCAGTCTGCAGATTTCTACATAACTAACACACTGCTCTTTTGCTAAGATAGAACTATTCTTCTGCACTGAAATCCAATTCCTATGACCTTAAAAAAACACATTAACCTTTGATCTGTTTTTTTCTCTGCACCATAAAACTTCAACTTTGCAAATACTTCATCAATTACCATCACAAGTAGCCAGCTAAAATCTTAATTCACATGATTTCCTGGAAACATTGTCTTTAGTTCACTGTTCCAAATGACTTCTTGACCTCTTAAAAAAATGTTAGTTTCAAAGATTTCACATCTATTTTACCTTTACTTAAAAATCAAAATTCACAAATTACCATTGTACTTATAAACTTCCGTGACAACGTGATTTCTTGAATGGGCTTGTTTCATTACATATCGAAATCTGTAATAGCTACTTAGAATTTTATTTTATTTCATCTCAGCATGACCCCTGCAGTCTGCTAATATGGATACTGGGTGACTTGACATGGACAATGTAAAACCAAAGCGTGGTGCATAGGTGGACATGATTTAGCATGAGTTGGCATTAAGTTATCAGAGGGCCATAAGGGGCCACTGGGGAGACGTGCGAGCATGATTTGTTATGATTTAGCATGAAAGAGCAAAGGGGTGCATGAAGAGGTGAGCGGTATGAGGAGTAAGGGCTGAACTGCCTAATGCTGAAAAAGCAACCCAAGCAAATTCTCAGACAGTCAAGGAGAGATACTTAAACATCTGCTAAAGCACTTGGCATCTCTGTGGCCACTTCCAATCTACAACTAGAAGAATTGGACCTGACTCTATCACACATCTATCAATTTAGAGCGAAAGTCACACCATTCAGGTACTTTTTTCCCCGCAGTGGCTGGGCCAAACGCAAAATCTCTTGACTCCAGTTCCCTTTCTCAGGAGTAAAAAAGCTGGTCTCAGCGCTGCAGTGGAAGGTCAAACAGAGTTTAAGAGATCTACATTTACCACCATGCAGGTTCAGACTGTAACCATTTTGGTTTCAGATCAGGGCGCTCAAAAAAGCATATGGACCATCCTCCAACAGAATTGTAGGACTGATGACGTGCAGTGGCTGTGGCAATGTGTTGCACATACTTGCTAGCCTTTCTCAGGATAATAGCATTTGCACTCCTACTGCTACCACGTTGACAATGGCCTTGATGTTGCTTCATAACCAATCAGCCGAGGCTGCCAAGGATGCAGTAGCAGTCTGAAACTTTGACCTTAGGGCCCATAAACTGCTCAATGGCATCCTGTAAGACCATTTCCAGTGTTTTCAATGAAGGTCAGAAACATTCCACCAGCAGTCACTGTGGTAGTAATATCCAGAGGTGGCTGTAACAGAAATGATAGCCTTTTGTTTGAAGATACGAGGTGAGCATTAGCTCTTAATAACCAGTTTTCTGCTTCCTAACCATAACAATATGTCTTGGATGCAACTGTTTTGTGTGTGTTTGTATTGAATTCACTGTGCCATTACCAAATGGAGGAACAGGTAGGAAGTACATATTACAAAAACCTTGAGTGGTGCTGATGGCAGGAACGCATTCTGTTGTATCATTTGAAAGTTAAACATCAAAATCTATCCACCAGATAGTTGATCCCAGAACCTGAAGATCCAGAGTGTCTCAAGGCTCAAATAAGCAGTTATGAAACGGTCTATCTCAGAGAGTCTCTTGATGTATCTGTGTAAATCAATATTCAATGCATTGACACTTTTTGGGGCACCTTCAGAGGTATAATGAACTCCACAGCTCTACAGGCATTTGGTTTTAACACTTGTAAACATCAGGATTTGTTCGATAAAATAATCCAAAAACTACTAGAGAGAAAATATCATCTTTACAAGAAAAGGGCAAGAAACCATTGATTCAGTGTTTGCAGTGAGACAACTCCTGGAGAAAGGCAAAGAACAAAACATGGATGTCTACACTACCTCTATTGACCTGATCAACATGTTTGACATAGTCAGCCCTGATGGCCTTGGAAGGTAATGAGAATATTCAGCTGTCCTGAGACATTCATAACAATAAATTGGTGTATGTCCTGAATAATGAGAATAATATTCTCAACCATTCTCAGTTACTAATGAAGTTAAACAGGGTTGTGTGCTAGTGTGTGGTAACTCTCTTCAGCCAGTTTTGTTTTATCAACCAGGCCCTCCATTGCCTTCCATGGTTGTGACCTTGCTAATTCAGGGATGCAGCGTATGCAAAACTCATTTTATTCATTCATTTCAACAGCATACTCTCTTGATTGATGACAAGACACAAGGAAGGATTGTCAAAACAATTGTAGCCTTCAACAAGTTAAGTTTTCATCCCAAATGAAAATGTGTGGATTGATAGTCCTGTACACTCTGCTCTAAACTAACAAGACTTGAACAGTACGTTAGTGTCATGTCAAGAAGCTCAAACAATTTCACTTGAATGCGATTGGTATTGGCCTATAGTGAACATGTACAGATCAAGTCTGTGAAATGTGAGTCTAATCGTCCAGGATATCTGACAAACATGAGGATCATATTTCTTCTCACTGCTGCGTCGCGCACTCTGTCGCGTGAAGTACCATGCAGGATGTGCCAAAATAGTTGACACCACAGAATTGCACGCATCATTACATGCAGTGTCAATGTTACAAGCATGATGGAGCCCAAAATGATGTCCAGTAGATAGTGAAGTTGATAGCCAGGAGATAGTGAAGTTAATGATCATTACATAGTGAAGTGGATGGCCAGAATATAGTGCATCTAACGGCCAGGAGATAGTGAAGTTAATGGCCAGGAGATAATGAAGCTAATGATCATTACACAGTGAAGTTGATGGCCAGTACGCAGTGAAGATGAGGATCAGTAGATAGTGAAATTTTGGCTATTTTCTATTAAGAAGAGTAGGGCAGAATTGTCCTTGTCCCCGAATGATGTGGGCAATGGCAGGTCAGTTAGGGAGTCAGAAAAATACAGTTTTCAGCATTGAGAGAATAAATCTGATTTTGCACCAGGATTTGAACAACAGGATGAGACTCTCACTAGCAAATGGTGCCAGAAATGCATATTCATTTCATTATTATCTATTCTCATCTCATTGATATGCAGGCTGCATTCCTCCCACTTCACCCAACGAAGGAACAGTGCTCCGAAAGCTTGTGATTTCAAATAAACCTGTTGGACTATAGCCTGGAGTTGTGTGACTTCTGTCCTTGTCCATCCCAGACCAACACGGCACATCCACATCATTTCTCCCACATGTCAGAAAGAAAATATATGGAGACAATTCCTGCACAGAAGTCAGAATGACTGCCTGGTGGCTCCAATTCACTGCCTGCCCAGCTAGGCCTCCTTTTGGACCACAGTCCCTAACAGTTCAGTTATGATTTATCTGTAATGACTGCCACTGTTCTTTACCCATGGAGATTGGTATCAGAAATACACTGCAAACACCAGATCATCATGGCATAATTCTTGCTGACTGAGAATATAATTCCCCACTTTAATGTTTCACTTTGGAGTAAACTAACATTCCAAACTATTGTAACGCTGCACTCAGGCTACTTTGCATGCAGGGGCAGACATCTACCTGATGTTTCAGAGGAGGGCACACCTCAGGGGTCTTCATTTGCTTTCCTGGTGCTTATTCACCTCATAATCACTTGGACTCTGATAACGTCTTTTTCTTGCCTTGCTTTTATTCTGCTTTGCTGGCCATTCAGGACTTCCAGGTTCATGGTGCTTTTCTCTTAACTTGAATGCAGAGCGGATGCAAAAGCAGGCAGCAGTAATCAGTCAGGGACTGGGAATGACATGTTGGAGCACAGCACCATGTTACATCAATGTCACACCTACAGAATGCCAACAAGCATAAGCGTCCTTGGTCAAATCGCAGGGGAGCTGTCATCAGTCAGGGAGCCTACCACACTCAGCCAAAGGCAGTGTCCATTCTCAGTTCAACATCTTGGGCATGTTCAGTCACCCACTGGAGCAATCAGGGTCAGGCATTCTAGCGCAAACAGACCAGGGATTAGTGGTAAATCAGTCAGTGAGCTACACAGAGATCAGTCAGGAATCTGGTCATTCATTAATCACAGCTGTCATTCCAAGTTGGTCCTGGAATGGGCCACAGTCAGCCCTGGAGGTTTGTTCACTGAGAATCAAGGTAAAAACATCTCTAAATGTCATCAGAGGCCACCACTGTGGCAGAAACAGTGTAACAGTTGACTGTGGGGATTGTGGGTAGCACACCGAGATGAATGGGAACAATAATTGACAAGGGACAACTGAACATCTCAGGATTGGAGTCAGTAATGCATTGGAGGACATGGTAACTGCAGGAGGAAGAATCCTTGATGGTCACCATAGGCTTGTCTTCACTGGAGGTTCAGTGCATCTTAATGGTTGTCATCATTCATCTGTAGACCTGGGGCTCAGGAGATAATTTTGGAAGATGACGATTTAAATGAAAAATTTTAAATGAAACAAAGTTGACAAACAGTGCAAAGAGAAAGAGTAATGCAGGTTTGGAGGGGTTCCCCTAGACTGATAAGCTGAGCATATGATTCACTGCGCTAAGAGATTCCTGCATTGCCTTCCATCCTCTCTTGAGCCATAAATGCACAGTTGAAATCAAAAATGGCAGCTGTCACACCTGGAATGGGTGGTGCAAGTGGTTTTGCCTGGCTAAGAATACAAACTGTCCTTATAGGCAGTATGAAGCCCTTTAAGGGGCAATTGCATTGATCAGGCACTTATACAGACCAGGTTAAAGACATCTGTAATCATAGAATCCTGTATGTGAAACACATGCAGTGAACCACTATGTTGAATACAAATTCTGGCTAAAAGCAATCTTGACCACATCCTTGGACATTACAGGTTGATCTGTATGAAGCTGAAGTAGTCACAGACAAACTTAAAAGTGTTACTTGAGGGCTCAATTCACAAAGATAATCCAAGCTTTCATAAGTAACAAGAGTGTGGAGCTGATTTTCTCTCATCTTGAACTGTAAATATTTGCACAATGCTGCCCTTCTTAGGTAATGTTGGGGAAAGAGGTGGGGAATTCAAAGTTTCAGTAATACCACGACACTTAAATCTCCTCCTATATTTGCGAGATATGGCTTGTATTGTATACATCAGGATAAGGACTATTATGCCAAAGGTCCATGTACAGGCTTTCCATGGTCCTCCCTGTTGTAGTTTTTCATATCCAACTCTATCAAGAACTATGTTAAAATCTCGTGCGAATGCTGACTTCTCACATTACTAAGGACCTGTTCTATTCCTGATATTAATTGGAACCATGACCAATAGGTCCAACCACAGCAGGGTCAATGTGGCCACTGTGCAACAAAAGAGCTGGGAAATTGAGGGGACACAGATGTGTCAACCAGCCCAGAATAGATTCCGGCTGAAGGGTCCCTCACATTGAAGAGGTGGTACAGGAGACCCGGAGTCTATTGTGTTTGATTCCTTTTCCTTCCGGATGAGATAGGCACATTGCAGCCATAGACTGCAAATGTACCAATTCGCCTGCAAAGAACTGTCATCTACTCAATGTGGAATTGTGACCATTATCATCATTCACCTTTATCCCGGTGGCCATCCAGGTTAAAGTTTTATGCACCTGGCTGCTTCCAGGTATCAGTCTCCACAGTGGGGGCCTGTGACAGATCTCTTGACCCTTAACCCACAAATGTGTGCAGGCCATTGCTGGAGCAATGTAATGATAGATCAGACTGTTGTACTTGTTTCCCCAAGGTGAGGTCAGTGCTGCAGGCTGGACAGTAGGTTTGCCAACTTAACTGGCTTTATTCAGGTGCTGAGCACCACAGACTATACAACCTTTTGATTTGAAAGTGCCATAACATAATGCAGCAACAAAGAAGAGCTTCATTCCATTGATGTACAAGTCATTTTCTGGTCATCAGTTTCACATCTTAGAAGGCTGGCCCAGGTGCCCAGGAATCTGCTGTTATGCCTAAGTCCTTGAGAACTTATGGTTCTATTTTGTTTTAAGGGACAGAAGCTTTATAAGGAAGATTACTGGGAGTCAGGAGCTACACTTTGCAATCATGCCTAATGGCTCCAAAGTGCACACCCCTTGAGGGGTGTGCACCTTAGAGGAGGCCAGGACATAGCTACAATACAGTCCATTTTTCTACCAAAGTAATCATAGACCAAACAACAAGCCTGTTGAAGGTAAGTTTCCAATGCTTGATGGATGCTGCAGAGCTAGTGTTCTGAGGAGGAAGATGAGAACATTGAGCAGGAGTAACATCATCTTCAACATGATAGAACAGTGCTGCGGCAGGCACAAACAAACCAGACAGGGCTTCATTGATACCCACCTCCAAAGGTCTGAGTAAAGTGAAGTGATCATTTATTGGGTGTACACTTGTTGCTCGAAAGGCACTATTGTTTCTTGAAACAAATAGAGCATTTTTATGATTCTTTTCTTTGCTTTTACACTTGTCCAATAAAATGTAACATTCCAACTGTTTGAAAGCTTTCCAGCATATGATGCTCCCACCTTGAACAATGAAAGGATGTTAAATCACGTTGGTTGTCAGGGAAAGAGTAACACTCCCTTAGAGAGGGTTCTAACATGGCGCTAGGCTGTGTAGCTTCATTCTTTTAGCTGCCATTACAGTGTCAGTCAATCAGATAAGTATAATGACATAAGTTAGCAATGCATTTACAAATATGATCTTCTATTTCCAATGAAGTGTCACCCCTGCCATCTGTGTACCCTCAGAAGCTGTTAACTTTGCTTCTCTCCCATTACCTGACTGTGAAGGGCTATTCATATCTTGCAGGAATCAACCTGGTACACTGCTGGACTTTAAATATTGTGCCAATGTTGGAAAGTCAGAATATCCTGGCAGTATTTCGACTGCTGGCAAGTGCAAGATATGGTGAGTGCAGCTTTATAGAGACGCGGTACACATGTAATAAGGTGAACAGCAGATAATTCACCAGAGTTAATCAAGAGAGACTCTCTCCATGAAGCTCCCTGAAATTGACTTGTAAACGATGTTTAGGAAAATTCAGCCCTTTCTTACATAAGCAATTAAAAATTTGCCAGCTTTTGAAAAGAATTTCAGCTTTCAGGGGCTATACTTGATTTTTTAAAAATATTTTGCTCTTTGCTGTCTTTCTTGCTTATGTCTTTTCTGTCTGTAATTTCTTTCTTTCTAAGGTTTGTGTATTCATTTAATTGTAGTACTTTCCATATCTCTTTTATTTCATAACTCTTTCATCATCCTCTTAATCATTTCTCTTGAAACAGCAAATGAGAGCCTTTGTCAAAATGATTGATGATTATACAGTCTCTCTCAAAACTGCAAATTCAAGGCATATGAAACATTGAGCTGAACAAAACCTCATATGTTGTGAAAATTTATTCAGTCAGAAGTAATGGTAGCATACTTTTGTAGATGGAATGCAATTTATGCTGCATGGCTTTGGTCAATTTAAATAATCACCCCAAGGCAAAATACATACGCAAATGCTCTCAAAAGATAAAACTGTCTGAAATTTCTCTTCAACTTCCAATGATAATCGAATGAAAATCCCGTAAAATCAATCTGCATGATTCAGCCTGACCAAATACTAATTTATGCTTGCAATAAAACTGAAGCCATGCTGGTTTTTAATCATGTCCTCTGCAGGATCTGTATTAGGCTCCTTTTTCACGGACATGGAAATAATGGGCATTAATGACCATCTATTGCACATACATACTCCCAGATTAAAATTCTAACATCTAGTATGAGTATATTCAAAAATGTACTGTTGCTATCTGTACAAGTTTGCCTTTATTTCCTCGCATTCACACTTAACTTGCTGCTTAAATTATGGAATCTGTGTAGATCTGGGAACAAGTCAGTCATTTTGGCTTAAAATGTGGTTTAAGTGCTTTGCCTGAATATTATCATCATGAAATGATGAAACAATACAACATTCTCTTGGGTAAATATAGAATCAGCAATAGTTATAAAATTTGTCAAGGGGGACCAGGAGCATTTGTTAAAGTATTCATGGGCCAAGAAAGCCAAGAATTAAGAACTGCCATCAGACCTAATGGTTTCATGTTACAGTTAAAGTCTTTAATTCAACAGTTCAGGTAATTATATTTCACAATGTGAATTATAGGACAGCTGGAAAAAGGTTATTAATATTCAAGTGACAGCAACAGAAATCAATCAGAACTATGTTATACAAGCATTCAAATTATTGGCAAGCTCATCAAATACTTGTTATAAAAAAAAATTAGGCAGAATCTCACAAAGGCCAAGTTGTATCAAGTTCTTTTTAAGTATTTTCACTGCAAATCCGAGTAAGTTCGCTCTCTATACCTTACCAAACTTGACCTACTGTGAATCTGAGGTGTTTGGTTTGTCCGATTCTGGCCCCATCTTATTACAAGCTATTCGCAGAACAACTTGCTACTCTTCAGCTACCCACCTGAAAACTAGCCCCACTTGCATCCTTGCCATCTTAAAATGTGTCTGGGCAAGCAGTCTTTCTGATGCCACGTGGCTGGTTCAGTAACTTTTGTAGAAGATGTTGGGGAAGATGAAGATGGTACTGTGATCCTCCAGCAGGAACCTGAAGGTCCTGGTCAAGGGATTGATGCAAAGGAGGGGTGTCCATTTCCCAGAGGGTAGGCAGAGGAGCTACAACACCAGCTCGGGTAGTCTGGTCAAACATCATTTGGGTAAGTGTCATCTCAGTGTTGTAGAGGAATGGCCAACAGTGCCATTAAAGATTCAATGACTTTCTCCATTGCCAGAAGGTATGTACCACATTCTTCACTCTATCACACACTCAATCTATCTCTGATATCTAATACACTTCTCACCAACAGTCATGCGCTGCCAATTCTCACAATTGCCTGCAATAACTTTCCTTGCCTATTCTTACCCAACATAGTCCCCAATACCATTAGCCCTCTGCAATACCTCCACATTCCCTTGGAAACAGCACCCCATTTGGTACACGGTACTACTGAAGTCACTAATCCATTAAATTTAAACAATTAACTAGTGAATTGCTCTTTGCAGAAAACCCAGCTTTGTTAATGCAAAACATCATCATAGTTTGGGCTGTAAAAGTCAGAATGGTGAGGACTAAGTCAAAAGATATATGAGGTTGTGAAAATAAAGATTTGATAGAAATTGTAAAATTGATCTTAGCCACAAATAGTCCATGATATATAGATTGAGCTATGTTTAAACTGACCGTGTCTTTAAAATTACTGATTAGCTACTCCCTTTGGGAGGTGATCTGGATGAAAATTCTAAAGATTATTTAGAGACAAATTGCTTGGATCTGTTGTGTTTTGGAAGAAGCTGAAGATGGTTAGGCCTTGGACACTCCACTGAGCATTTGAGAAAAGGAGATACAATGAATTCAACAGTCGATAGTATAGAGCTTTATTTAATCTCAGCTTGTGTCCTGAAGTCTGCCCACGGGTCACTGGCTGAGTTGATGTAATAATGTAAAGGTAAAGCATGGTGGGTGGGGGTATGGGTGTAAGTGTGTCCATCTGTGCATGTATGTGTCCCTATTTAGTTAGAACTGTGGTTATTTTAAAAAAATCAATACCAGCCCATGTGATGATAATTTTCAGTGAGAATTCTTCTTTTGTGTTTAGACTCTTCAGTTTTGAGCTCAGGACATCCAAATATGTTCAAACGGTTATATTTTAACACTGGTATAAATACAAGATTTTTTTTTTGTAAGGGGTCAAATACAGCCCTTACAGCGTGACAGCAGTAAATAAAACATTAAAACAGCCTAAAACCTCAACTCCTGGTTGTATAATTTCACCTATAAATATTACCACACCTACAAATCTAATCCATTCCCAATTCCATCCATGCATTTTCACCTGTTGTGCTGCATTCCTACATTTGTGTCACTGACATAGATCGCACAAGAGATATACAACAACAACTTCCCAGGCATGTGTTTTAAGGCTAAGTACAAGTCCCACCAATGACTATCATCATCAATATCTGGTATTCCTGTTAATTGCCCTGTTCTTTTGTTGAAGAGTTTAAAAATGTTTGTCAGAAGCTTTAATCCTCTGCTCCAGCTTTATATTTGATAGCAGAGGTAAATCATAGCAAAAATAAGCAATATTCTCATATAGCTGCACTTTCAAGTCATTCCTTACAATACTACCCATCTCTGCAAGAGCATAAATCTTCAATAATATCCATGCTCACCCAGTCTAACAGTCCAGCTGGAGTAAAATAAAACAACCCATTTGGAATAGGACAGAATAAGTCTCCATGCTGGTATTCCCAGTGTATCTTTGTGATCCAATACTTCTTCTTTCCTTATTATCCAATCAACCTGTTCAGAGAAGGTTTTTTTTCTCGGTTTAGTCAGTTCTGCCTCTACCTCACGTCAATTCCTTTGGTATGCCATCAACCAGGCTGCCTTCACGAGGGTTCATTTACAAATGGACTCTGATCAACTTCTACTAGGGGGTGATTTGCTTCCAGAATCGCCCTAACACACTCCTCCTTTATGGGAAGTCACTCATGAGATTAAGTCATCCATTGCTGTTTTTTTTTGTCATTTCTTTACCGTTCAGGATCCACACGTGTGGTTGTAAGAAATCTGAAAGACTCTTAAACAGGGGGTCTCACTATTCTTGAATGATCCTTACTCCAAATTTTTTTGTCAGTAACATGAAAGAAAAACTTTTGATGCACTCTCCACTTTACCTGGAAATCTTTATTAACTCATTAAACAGTTGCACATACTCACAATACCAGTTGTGGGTAATAGTGAGATCCTGAATGCAAAACCTTGTTACCGGGAGAAAACTGTGCCAACAAGAAAGATGACATTGACAGACAGTGCAGAGCTGCAGTTTTGGTTTTCAACTGGTAATTCATAACATGACATTGTTAAAATTTAACTGAAAAATAAAAATCTCGAGGAACGAGCTGAGACACTGATAGTAGTTAATTTTGATTTCTGAGATGTTAAATGGCAATCATTTACAACTGAATAATTATTAAGAAGTTACCTACAATTGTAACCAAAAGTCCTAAAAATTTGGGGAGGGTTTAATGAGAAAAGAATGGTGAAATAAAGCAAAAAATCTAAAATAATAAATGTATGAATAATGACAAAATGCAATTTTTGGAAAGATAGTAGTAGATTAGCACAAGGTGACTGACAACCTTTAGATTGTTACATTAGAGGAGCATTCATCCCTCACTAGAATAATGTTGTACACTTAACCTATTGATAATGCTTATCACTATTAGCCTGACCATTATTTAGACAGCAAATTCTGACTTCTTGTGAAATATAAAAAACAAAAGAGCTGTGGGTGTTGGAAACCAGAAACAAAACAGGAACTGCTGGGAAATCTCAACAGGTCTGACAGCATCTGTAGAGAGAAATCAGAGTTAACATTTCAGGCCCAGTGACCCTTCCTCAGAACTGATGTTGGTTGGAAAAAGTTAGTCTTATGCAGAAGATAGGATGGGGGGAGGGAATAAGGAGTAAACAATAGGTGGAGATAGAGCCCAAAGAGAGAGAAGCATGGTTGGACAGAGAAAGGAGTGGATAACGGTCTGCCTAGGAGAATGAATGGCTGCTAATGAGAACAATTAATGGCTAACAATAGGTTGTGTGTAATGGCAAGGCCGAGCTGTGTGAGATTTGGGATAAGGACACAGGAGAAGTTGCCTGAAGCCTTAAAATTTTTGAACTCGATATTGAGTCCAGAAGGCTACAGAGTTCCCAAATAGAAAATGAGGTGCTGTTGTTCAAGCTTACACTGAGCTGCACTGGATCACTACAGAAAGCCTGAGACAGAGATTTTGGCCAGGGAACAGGGTGGTGTGTTGAAGTGAGAGATAGTAGGAACTGCAGATGCTGGAGAATCTGAGATAACAAGGTGTGGAGCTGGATGAACACAGCAGGCCAAGCAGCATCTGCTCCTCTGATGCTGCTTGGCCT
>JAHRHZ010000009.1:7224198-7249149 GCA_024137785.1 Ginglymostoma cirratum
AGATGCTGCTTGGCCTGCTGTGTTCATCCAGCTCCACACCTTGTTATCTCAGATTCTCCAGCATCTGCAGTTCCTACTATCTCTCACTTCAACACACCACCCTTTTCCCTGGCAGGTGGCAGGCAACTGGATGCTCGGGGTCTTTTTTGCAGACAGAACGCAGGTGCTCTGAGAAGTAGTCACCCAATCCATGTTTCGTTTTCCCCAGTGTAGAGGAGACCACATTGTAAACAGCGAATGCAGTAGACTAGATTGAGTGAAGGGCAGGTAAAATGCTACTTCACCTGGAGGGAATGTTTGGGCCCTTAGATACTGAGGAGAGAGGAAGTAAATTGACAAGTGTTTCACATTCTACAGTTGCAGGGGAAGGTGCTGTGGATCTCTGGGGAGGGTGATAGAATAAAAGAGGAGTGGACCAGAGTATCCTGGAGGGAACAGTCCTTGCAGAAGGCAGAAAAGGGAAGGGAAGGAAATATGTGTCTGATGGTGGCATCCTACTGGAGGTGGCGGAAATCACGGCTCATGATCCTCTGGATGTAGATGCTGGTGGGATGGTGGGTGAGGACAAGGGAACCCTATCGCTGTTGCAGGAGGGAAGGGAGGGGGTGAAGGCTGAAATGTGGGAGATGTGTTGGACCCGGCTGAGGGTCCTGTTAACTATACTGCTGGGGAATCGTTGAATAAGGAAGAACATGGACATTTCGAAGACCCCTTTGTTCAAGTTGGCATCATCGGGGCAGATGCGATGGAGATGGAGGAACTGGAAGAATGGAATAGAGGCTTTCCAGGAAGCAGGGTTTGCTGATGTATAGTCAGGATAAATGTGGGAGTCAGTTGGTCTGTAGCGGATATTCCAGAAATGGAAACAGAGATCTTGAGGAAGGGAAAGAAGGAGTCAGAGATAAACAGGTGAAGGTGAGAACAGAGTGGAAATTGGAAGAGAAATTGATAAACGTTTCCACCATCTATAAACACAAGTCAGGGGTATGAGGAAATACTCCTCACTTGACTGGATGGGTCCAGCTCCTACAACACTCAAGTAGCCCACTTGACTGGCATCAACATGTACTTCCTCTACCACCAAAGTTCAGCAGCAGTGCATGCCATTGACAATACACAGTGCTGAAATTTACTATGGGTCTTTAGACAGCACCAGTCAACCCACAACAGCTTCTATCTAGAAGGACGAGGGCAACAGATACATAGAATCATAGAATATATGGGACTACATAAATGCATGGAAAGACCATCAGCTGCAAGTTCCCCTTCAAGTTATGTGCCAACCTGACTTGGAATTATATTGCCGCTCCTTCACTGCCACCGGGTCAAATTCCTGGAATTTCCTCCCTAATGGCATTGTGGGTATACCTATAAGAAATGGACTACAGCAACTCACCATCACTTTTTCAAGGGCAGCTGAGATTGGACAGAAAATGCTGACCAGGCCAGAGATGCTAATATCTCATGTATTTTGTAAAACAAAAGCTATGGGCAAGAAGGATAGAAGTACCAATTCTTTCACATCATGTCACTGAACAAGAACTTTTTACATACTTACACTTGCTGTTGGAGTATGTTGGAAGGACTTACAATTTGAGACTCAACTTGTTTGGCCTGCTGTGAAGTCACCTTCATTGGCCATGAAGTCTTGAATACAGGGCTTCAGGATTCAAAGCAGTGATGCTACCGCTGCACCATAATATCCCCTTCCTCAGTCTACTATGCAGAGAAATTCTTATGGTTCCACTTGTTGTATCATCTGCTTTAAGTTAATATTGCTACTTGAACTTTTACATACCATCTTTAATATCCCTGGGCTGTAGGTATCTATACATACTATGGCCCTTATGCTGTTGGTTTCTAATCTTTAAGTAAAGCTTTTCTTTGCATGAAGTACTGTAACACTCATTTATTTACACCTATACATAGTAGGTTACTAAATATAATTCTTCATTGTAGTATCTAAGACCTCTCTGTTTACATGCTTCTTTTAGTCAGATGGTTGCTGTCAACATTTTTTTCATCTGCTATGTTTATCCCTTTGACCAACTAGTTATTAACACCTCCGTGGGACCAATGACATTGGAAGTTTTGGGACCATATGCTAGTGAGCATCTTGCTGCAACTATCTGAGGAAGAAATGCCCAAGTCACTGGCACTTGAAGAAGTGCTAGAGGTCAAACACTATTTGGGTTTCTTGCCTAAGGAGAGATAAACTGGTATTGGAAGCAGTCCAGAGAAAGTTCACTAAGCCAACCCCAAGTAAAGGATGACTGTGTTATGAGGAGTGATTACATAGAATGACCCGTACTCAATGCAGTATTAAAGAATGAGAGGTAACCTTACTGAAACATACACAATTCCTAGAGGACTTGGCAGGGTAGAAGCAGAAAGGTTACTTTCCCTTCTGGGAGAATCTAAAACCAGTGGGCACATTTAAGTGCCTGGGATGAGAGGATCCACAGGTGTTGGCATTTGGGGACATTGGCCACATGCACAGGGAGGAATAGGAATGACCAATGGGAAAGTGGGACACATTATCCCTCATTGCACGGAGGCTGCAGGAGTACTGCTATTCATTGGGCATCCAGATACCTCAAGCATGCAATTGTCAGTTGCCTTCGTGTATAGATTGGTGGCTGTCAGCATGTTCCATGCCCAGAATCCCCAGACCGTGTTAAAGAAACCATCTCCTCAGGACCAAAAGTATAGCGACAGGGAATGGAGCACTCACTCCACACGGCCCTTCCTCACAAGGAGACAGGCAGCACCCAGCAAAACAGGAAACCACACATACAGGACCCTCAAAATTCTGCTCTCAGGATACTTCAGAGTTGGACAGGCTATCCACCTCTACCCTGCCTACTAAACTCCAACCCTTGAAGCAGAAGAGTGTCTAAAACTGTGGCAAAAGCCTTCATTTCAAAGAGAAGTAGAATATAAAAAAAGTGAGGTTTGCTGCACAAGGCACGAGTCAGACCACAGCTGGAATACTCTGAATTGTTTAGGGCCCTTTATCTAAAGTAAGATGCACTGGCATAGAAGGCAGTCCAGAAATTGTTCACTAAGCTGATACCAGGTACGGAGAGATTGTGTTCTGAGGAGTGGTTGAGCAGAATGGGCCATACTCTTTGCAATATAGAAGAATGAGAGGCAACCTTACTGAAACATACACGATTCCTAGGGGACTTGACACGGTTGAAGCGGAAAGGTTGGTTTCCTTTGTGACAGAGTTTTGAACCAAATGGCATAATCTCAGAATAAGGAGTTGTACATTTAACTTAGAGACGAGGAGGAATTTTGTACAGTAACTGCCAGAACACCAGAAATGCTTCTGTTGCTGTTCAGTTGTTCTCAGTCCATCACTTGTTTCTTTATTCATCCAATTGTGTACCCCTTTCACTTTGTATCCTCATCCCAGTGTCATTTAAGCCAATCCTGTCTAATTCCATCCTATCATAGGCATCCTGCTGTCCTCTGCTTTTCTGGGTTTTTTTTTGTCTGTCTATTTACTTGAAATCTGGACCCGTCTCTTCAGTCATGCAGCTGTAAACTGCAGATTTTATTTCTTAAGATGGCAGCAAAGGAATGTTTATGCTTTCAATGTTAACTAAGTGCGTCCAAAAGATGCATTCTTTTCATCATTTCAGTTGTATCCTATTGAAACACAGCTCAATATAAATAGGTCTCCATCTCAATAGGCCTCCAAACTATATCAACTGTAACAAGCATGGCACAAATGGATATAGAATATAGCAACTGGGTGAAATTTTAAAATTATCACTTTATATTTTCAGTGTATTGTGACACTGATGTTAATAAATATGAAATAAAAACCAAAAGAACTGTGGATGCTGTAGATCAGATACAAAAACAGAAATTGCTCAAAAATCTCAGCAGGTCTGGCAGCATCTGTGGAGAGAAATCAGAGTTAATGTTTTGGGTCGAATGACCCTTCATTAGAACTGACGGTAGCTGGGGAAATGTTGATTTATATGCAGAAGATAGAGTAGGGGAGAGGGTAAGGAGTAAACGATTGGTGGGTACAGACCCCAAAAATAGAGAAGAACAGTTGGACAGACAAAGGAGTGGATAATGATCCAGCTAGAGGGTGAATATCTCTTAATGGGTTCTGTTAGTGGCTGACAATGGGTTGTGTGTAGTAGCAGACTATGTGACAGGAAGGCCTGGGTTGTGGGGATTGAGGTAAGGACATGGGAGAGCTCAAGCCCTATAGTTGTTGAACTCGATATTGAGTCCAGATGGCTGCAGGGTCCCCAAATGGAAATGAGGTTCTGTTCTTCTAGCTTGACCTGAGCTTCTCTGGAGCACTGCAGCAAGCCTGAGACAGAGGTGCTGGTCACCGAACACGGTAGTGTGTTGACGTGGCAGGCAACTGGAAGCTCAGGGTCTTTTTTGTGGATACGATGCAGCTGTGGAAATAAGTCTTGGCAAATAAATATGAATGCTATCTTCTGTTTGAAGAAAACTCCACAAAATATCCTCCACAACTGTTTCTTGGCCTGAGACACAATTTTTTTTATCATTTCTGTGGAACTTCAAGTCCAGGAATACATTTTCTAACACATTTGGAAATAGATGTGACATGATGGGAAATGATTTTAATTAAGGGTATGCTGTTAAGAAAAGACTTACAATAAATCACCAACTTTGTAAAGTATCATCAAAAAATGGAGGCAAATAAGAAAGAATATTTTGAAGAGTCTAGAGCATTAAAAAAAAGAACACATTGGTCCTTCTGGTCTATTGATTAAAAGATAGTATTAAATGCAATGCTCACTTCCCCCAATTGATTTTTCTGCGAACTACTGGTTCAACTCCTGCTTGAGATTACTGAAATTGTTAACTTCAGTTTCCATCCAAGGCTGCAAACATTCGGCTCCATTTGGTTTCATCTTCTAGAAAACAAATCACTGCATAGCTGTTTCTCAAGCTCAGTGTGCTAAACACAAAATACTCTTCCAGTCAACACATTATAGCTTCAGTGTAAAGAAATATATCCCGATATATTTCCCAAAGGTGCCCTTCATTAATCTTCCTGTTTTAGACAATGGCAGTATCATTTTGAAATCATTTTGTCTGTCTAGTTAGTTATTGTATGAATTTCAGGACGGTTTTGAACTTTTTATCTATCAGATATTGCCACAAATATTGCTACTAACTGCCAAAGGTCAATGTCAGCCGCGTGAAAGATAAACAGTCCTTTTGATTCGGAATACACTATCTTCAGTGACAGAAATTGTGCGTTAGTGAACTAGCAAATGAAGTAACATATGGAGTTTAAAACTCATCTGTGATTATGCTGTTCTGAACTATGTTTGAATTCAGAATATATCAAAGGAATACATGTACAGTTACCAGGGTGAAAAGACACTAAATGACGATAACAAGCATGGGGCTGGATGAACACAGCAGGTCAAGCAGCATCATAGGAGCAGGAAAACTTGACGTTTCGGGCCTAAACCCTTCTTCAGATTTCTGATGAAGGGTTTAGGCCCGAAACGTCAAGTTTTCCTGCTCCTATGATGCTGCTTGACCTGCTGTGTTCATCCAGCCCCATGCTTGTTATCTCGGATTCTCCAGCATCTTGCAGTACCTTTTATCTCTGACTAAATGACGATAGGTGGGATTTAACAATAACAAATAAGCAATGATAAATTGTCACGTCACTTTGCAATCAACCCCAATTTTCTTTAAGGAAAATCAAGGTTGAGAAATGATTATTCGTCTTTCAAAGCTGTCATATCTAATCTCCAGTGAATCATTAGGCTTCCCTAAAGAAATATCTCCATTGCTGGAAAGTGTGAAAGGAGCTGAAAATAGAACTGTAGACTCCAAGTCGGACATATTGCCTACAAAGCAACAACTACTAGATTTCAAAAAGCTGTTGATTTGCTATCAAAATCAGTTGACTATTCTTAAAAATGTTAGTTATTCTTTCAAATACTTTTGATGTAATATTTATCAGTGGGCATTCTTCATGAACTCATATTTAAAGAGGAAGAAGATAGTTTATTTTTGAAATATCAGAGTGTTGACGGCTATGAAAGAGGACTTGAGGCCTTGTGTAAATCACCCTCAACCTTGTTGAATGGCTGGGCAAGATTGAAGGGCTGAATCACCTATTTCTGTTCCTATTTCTTATGTTCTGGTTACAATTTGAAGATATTACCATAACAAAAAGGTATCAGTTATGCCGCAAGAAGCCCAACAACTATTGAGAACACAATTGATTTTGTAGATTCACTGACTTTGTTCCATCAGCTTTCACAGTAAAGGTAAATCTATTGAAGATCAGTGACAATAATTCTTTTCCTAAGATGGACATAATTATTTCATTAACTCTCTGGTATTTTCTTCAGGACTAAGTTAAATATTACTTTAATAATCGACGGACGGATATTCTATCTAAAATAATTTAACGTAACAATAACGAATATTTAAAAATTAAATCTTGGACTAGAAAAAGATAAATATAAATCATTTATTTCTCTCTTTTCCTTGGATATTTTAACATGATAGACTGTTTTCACCACCCTGTGAATTGTGTACACAATTCTTCAATAAACATTTATATATTAGAATTTACATTGCCTCATACCACCTTCTATCACTCGAACTCATGAACCTAATTTCAAAATCTCACTGGTGGGTTGTGGGGCAGGGGAGGTGAGGGAACATTATTGTGGATTTATTGTGGGTGACATGGTGGTTCAGTGGTTAGCATTGCTGCCTCACAGCTGCAGGGACCCAGGTTTGATTCCACTCTTGGACAACAGTCTGTGTAGAGTTTGAACATTCTCCACGTGTCTGCATGGGTTTCCTTTGGGTTCTCCAGATTCCTCCAACTGTTGAAAGATATACAGGTTAGGTGGAGAGATAAAAGGTACTGCAGATGCTGGAGAATCCGAGATAACAAGCATGGGGCTGGATGAACACAGCAGACCAAGCAGCATCATAGGAGCAGGAAAACTTGACGTTTCGGGCCTAAACCCTTCATCAGAAATGGGGGAGGGGAAGAGGGTTCTGAAATAAATAGGGAGAGAGGGGGAGGCGGATAGAGGATGGATAGAGGAGAGGAGGCAGACGAGACAAGCCCCGCCTCTTCGACTTGTCTGCCTCCTCTCCACCTATCCTCTCCTCTATCCATCCTCTATCCGCCTCCCCCTCTCTCCCTATTTATTTCAGAACCCTCTTCCCCTCCCCCATTTCTGATGAAGGGTTTAGGCCCGAAACGTCAAGTTTTCCTGCTCCTATGATGCTGCTTGGTCTGCTGTGTTCATCCAGCCCCATGCTTGTGTGACAGGTTAGGTGGATTGGCCGTACCGAGAATGCAGGTTTACAAGGATAGAGTAGGGGTTTGGTATGGATGGGAGGGTTGGTGTGGACTTGATGGGCTGAATGGCCTGCTTTTTCTCTGTAGGGGTTCTGTGATTTATTCTTGGATCTTTATATCTAGGATATTATAGTTTGGCTGAAACTTATTAAAGAAGCTCCAGGTTATTGTAATGAAAATAAGGCACTGCAGATGCTGGAGATCTAAAATAGAAACAGAACTTGCTGGAGAAACTCAGCAGGTCTGATAGCATCTGTGGAGAGAGAAACAAAGTCACCATTTTGAGTCTGATATGAGTAATATTTTTCAGCTCCAAAAAACTTGAAATATTAATTTTGTTTCTCTCTCCGTCGGTGCTACTAGACCAGCTGAATTTCTCCTGCACTTTCTGTTTTCAGTCCAGGTTGTGGTATTGATCTCAGGTGGTGCCTTTCCTTTGGGGAGAGACAGATCAGGCTTTCAGAGCTATTTATCATCTTTAGGATCTGTTTTTCTCAACCTAAAGTTGAAAGCACTCACGTGAGAGATATGTCTGATCTAGGATTGTTTCAAAGGAAGATTGAAATATATTCTATCACAGAAGTAATAGTTGATTATGAGTTGGGACTTTATGTAAGTTCATTAACAGATACTGAAAATTCACACTTGTTCCAGATTCTGTTTTTGCTCACGCTTTAGTCAATCGCCTTCAATTTAAATTACCGCCTGATAGTACACAAAGTAAGTGGTAATGATGTTACACGTATGCATGTATTTTATTCAATTAAACAAGTTTATGCTGATTGCACAGTAATACTTTGAATTAAATACAGTTAAGCAGATGTACACAACACTCTAATGAGGAAAGTGCTAAAAGCATATAAATATTTAAACATTTTATCTCACTGCAAAACAAAACAGAGGTGCCAAAACATGATAAGTCATGTACACAAAATATACTGTGACATTGCAGCAACTTGAATTCATATCAGAAGTCACACAACACCAAGTTATAGTCCAACAGGTTTATTTGAAAACACAAGCTTTTGGAGCGGTGTTCCCTCATCAGGTGAAGTGTAGGAAGCTGTTCACTGAACACCGACACCTCAACATCATTGAACTCATACGGCATGTTTAATGTACCATGAAGCATAATCACACAAAAACTGAGACTCAATCAAAGAAAGCACCATTTAGAGAAGTTGATCAAAAAGTTTGGTTTTATGAAAAACCTTCAAGGAGGAAATTAAAATTGAGATCTTTAGTGAGGGGATTCCAGAGTAATAGCCGAAACAATTGTGAATTGCTAATGTCGGAATGAGACAATTGGGCCTTTAGAAGAAGGCAGAATTATGTGCTATCTCAGTTTATATTTTCCTCTGTTTCACTCCCATTCCTATTCTTTTTATTTAGGCTGCAGGCACCCCCAGGGAAAAACAAAATCTGCATCCGTTGTTCATGGATTTGTTTTTTGGTCTAGCGGCAGGTATGACAACTGTACCTGTCCCTGATCAACTCTTTTCCCAACATCATTCACCTATGAAGCTGAACACTTTGTCTCTCATGGCACTGCTGTGCACAGAAGAGCTGGCAGCCTCTAATTGGCTGGCTTTCTTTAACAAGCAACACTTCGATCATAAGAGGCCTTGGACACAGAGACGGTCTATCACTGACATATAAGTGCCTGATTTGCACAAGGTGTAGTGGCCTTCTGAAAAATGGAGCAATATAGTTGTCTTACCAGCTTTTCAGCTGGTGTTTATGACTCATTTCTCCTCCACAAAGTTCTCCCAGCATTCCCTAAGGTTAGTGTCCTGTATCAGGGTTGTTAGCTTGTAAAGTAGAAAAGATTATAAGAAGTGGGGAGGGTGCATGGGAGTTTGAACAACATCTTATCATCTTCAATTTCTTCAGTCTTGCTGTTGGCCATATTCTCTGTCATGGCCTCAGTAATGATGGTAAACACCACCCCATCCATGCCTGCCCCTCACTGGTTAGCTATTGCTGTTCGTGGATCTGCACTACTCTGTCTGAAAGAGGAGACGGAGATGTGTCAGTAAGAGTAGTTAGTCTGGTACCTCACTATAATAATTATTTGATATTCTAGGTAGAAGAATTACAGATCATGCATATTATTAACTTTGTAAACAAGCATTCAGTCTTCTTCGAGATGTATTAGTTCTTTTCAAAACTTCATCATAAATTTGTCATGAAAATTTGCCAACAAAAATATTGGTTTGCATTTATTTGGTGTTGATGAAACATGAAAGCAAATTGTAAAACAAATTAATATATTGTGTTTGTGGCAGATGCTAGCTGATACTTTTTATTTCACCTTCCTGTATGCCCCCAGATGTTGGAACATAGAATTAATTGACATCTGAAGTTCATCAGCGAGGGTTGTCAAATCTTTTGATCATACAAATGAGATGTCAAAAATATCAATTGTATGCAAATAGGAAATACTTATTTTCAATTAATTAATTTAATTTAAGTCATCTCATTATGTGTCTTCCAGGAACCTTGGCTTGTCTTAGGGGGATAAGGAAGCCAGGTGTTGATTTGAGAGCAAAAATAATGAGATATAAAATGCTGCACTGGTCCAGCACAGTTGAGAAAATGCATTTTGATTTCAGAGAAACAACATTTGAATCCAGCATATCTTGAAATTCAGATGCTATAGTGTTCACAATTTATTGTCATTGAAATTACCCTCATTATTAAAATATTCTCCATTGAGCTTCGATCAAACAAAAGGGAAATAAATATGTTTTCAAAAATGGAAGTGCCAGATGAAATATATGGCAGAATTATCCTATATTGATTGCAAAGTAAAAAAGTTCTTTTTCTGGAGTACTGATATAAAAGTGAAAGTGTGACAAGATGCTTGATAAGTAGCTGTTGTCTTATTTAATCCTGAAATTAATCCACATTTGTTCTCTTTCAATGTGTAATCCAAAATTGCAATTATAATTATATTTTCAAAGAGAACAGAATTACTTTCATTTTTCCTTAGCTGATTCTTTTAACAACAAAGGAGAGAAATAATAAGAAACAACATTTTAAAAATGTCAAACTCTCTTTTATTATAATGTTATAACTAAAATATAATACCATGTAATTTATCATTTCATTGTTATTTGATAATGAATCAAGATGTAAACAGATAACCTCCATTGCTGAGAAGAAAAATATCAATTGGTGAGGCATTTAGGAGTAGGGAGAAACAAAGTTCCGACGGTGAGACTTGCAGCACACATCAATCTCATGAGAAAGAAGCATATTTTTTACAGTTGCTGAAACAAACTACATGTATACATCAGATCACGGTCTGTGAACCAGTCGAACAACCTATAATTCATTCCACAACTTCACACTTCTCTTCAGGGAACAATATGAAGATTCAAAATCAACTATAAAAATGGAATAAGATACTCTTTAATTTTAAAATCTTTAATTCCTCCAGTAAACTACAAAGTTCCAATAATTCATAATATCTTGCACAACTAATTCTGATACACTTATGACATGCTATTTAATGGAACATAAAATGCCCTGTGTTGTTCAATGTGTTTTTTAGAAAAATTAATTTATAGATCAATTGAGTTAAAAGCTATTTAGTGTTGTTTCTTCAGTCATACACTGAATAATGATAACTATATCCTTGAGACCTACTGTACATTCTGATTAGAGAAGGAACTTCTTGAGTGCAACCATTACTAGAATAGTGTTATTTTTCTAAGTTATAATTAAATTTGATCGGTTAAATCTCATCCTGGACTGTAGGAAAACCTAGTTAATTTAACCTTATGGATGGTTTGAGGTTGTAATTATTATGGTTGTCAACAAAGATTTTAAGAATAATTCTAAATAAATAGTACTGGAAAATTAACTCAACATTTTTTTTTAATTGTAGAGATCTTAAGTATAATTTGAATCATGGAATGTAATTTAAGAATAATGTAACTGTGAAAGCATTTCAAATCAGGAACGTAAATAGTCTTTAGTTGAAGACTAGTGTTAATGTGTGATGGGGAATTGGAACAAAAAGTCCATAGGCAATGCAGTTCCTTGTCTCAAAGTCATGTATAGTATCGTTATTTTATATAATAATATTTTGTTTTCTCTATTTTACCATTTATAGTTAAATAGTAAAATGGACTTCAATTTTATGATGCAGGAAATCAGATGTAATTGAATTCTACAATGTTTTCTGCAAAAAAAAAGAGTAGGAAATGAACAAAAAGCAGCAGAGGCAGTATTCTCAATAGGATATGAAATAGTAATTACATTAATAAAAATGAACAGCAATAGTAAGAACTGTTGTGCTGGAGTCAGAGATAAGACAGTGTGGCGCTGAAGGTAAACAGCAGGCCAGGCAGCATCAGAGAAGGAGGAAACGTCAGCTTTCTTGCTCCTCTGATGCTGCCTGGCCTGCAGTGTTCCTCCAGCTCCACACTGTGTTAATAAAAATAGACAGTTTATATTGTAAATGTGAATATACTATGAAAAAAGAACTGGCACAGAAGTGAAACAACAATGTCTCAAAGTACCTGCATGTAGAATACAGCTGGGTCTGCTATAATGCGATAGTTGCGTTCCTGCGCGGCTTCACATTACAGAAAATCGTGCTATCGAAATAACGTGGCCTATCAGTAAAATGAGGTTAGGGACAGGCCACCAAAAAAATCACTCAAAATTTCTCAAAAATCACTTAAAAGCCTAACACAAAGGATAGCATAGCACAGTTTGAATAAATGCTTAATTCATACCTAAAAATGAAATGAAAGTAAATTTGACACCTTACCTTGATGGAGGAGGAGTTTTGAAGTTGTTCTGCTGTTAATGCAGGGGCTGAGGATTATCATTATCATCATCACCTTCAGGTGCAGTTGTTGTTGCAGGGTTAGGGCGAAAATTATTAATCCAGAGGTGGGTGGCTGTGGTTCATTGTCTTCTGACTGTTTCTTGGGGATTGGCTTAAAGAAGACATCCAGTTTTTACTGCCTTGCCCTTTTTCTTCTTTCATGAAGGGGCTGTTCATTGGGTGACAAATAAGATCCTATTCCATGAATTGCTGCCCTGCTGCAGTCTGCACTGTAATCATTGTCCTCTAAGAGCTGCAACTGCTTCTCAATTTCCCTCGGGATAGAAGATAAAACAGAAGTTGAAAGCTCTTGTGGTGCTGCATCCTGGACTTCACCTTCATCATCTCCAGCTTCTATTTCCCCCTCAGTGACAAGTTGTTGTAGATTGGCTGTTTGAGAGATCTTTACAGCGGGACTTAAGCAGCTCTTCAGCATCCTCACTCTCCACTTCTTCAAATCCAACTTGCTTTGCAAGATCACCACAATGTTCTTTGATTCTTGGGGATCCTCTGACAGATCAAAGCCTTTAAAACCTTGAAGAAGCTTCCACCCAACCGCACACAAGCAGTCCTTACTGACATCACTCCAGGCCTCCACAATAACGTTAATTGCATTCTTGATGTTAAAGCTCTTTCAAAATTGAAGAACACTGTCCTTCTCCACCTCAGTGGCTGCAATCAGCCTCTTAAATGTGCGCTTTAAACAATAAGCTTTAAAATCTGCTATTGTGCCCTGGTCCACGGGTTGAAGGAGAGAAGTTGTGTTTGGGATAGAAATAGCACTTTGATTGTTTCAGAAAGCTCACCAATGGTGGAAGAATAGCTTGGTACATTATCCAGGATGAGGAGAATCTTGAAATGCAAACTTTTTTTTCCCTGCTTACTTTCTAAAAACATCTTCCAAAACATCAACAATAAGATCAGAAAAAAATTGTCCCATCATCCAACCTCTTTTGCTTGACCTAAAGTAAATGCCTAGAGTAGATTTAACATAACCTTTCAAGGTTCGCAGGTTGGCAGAATGGTCTACCAACACAGGCTTAAGCTTTAAGTCTTTACTGGCATTGGCACCCAGCAGCACAGTCATATGATCCTTTGCCATCTTAAAGCCTGGAGCATGTGCTTCATTCATAGAAATGTAGGCTTTTGATGGCATTCCCTTCTAGTATAAACCAGTCTCATCCAAATTGAAATTTTGATCTAAGTTGTAGCCTTCTTCATCAATTTTTTCTTCTATGGGAGGAAGTGACATTGCACGCTCCTTGTCTGCTCTGGCAGCTTCGCCACATAACTTACTGTTATGAAAAGCACAGCAGCTCTTAAAACCAGCAAACCAGTCGCTGCGAGCCCTAATGGCAGGCACATCTGCAGGATTTTCAGCTTTTTTGTTACATCTTCATAAATTGCTAAGGCTTTCTCTTTTATGGTGACAAAGGTGGTCCCAGATCACTTTTTTCATTTGATCTTCCATCCACACATTTAGAAGCTGCTCTATCTCCTCAAGTTCCTTTTTCTGTGACCTTGCAGATTTGCTAGCACTCAGACTTGTTTCAGCAATACAGCTTGCTTTAATCTTTTCTGCATTGTCTCTAATGGTGCATAACATAGGTTCCTCTATTCCTGTTACATGAACAAAATCACATGTTTTCTCATTATGCTCAAAATGATTTTTAACATCTAGCTTCCCTTCTGGTGTTATAGCCTTTCTTTTCTACTCACCATCCTCAATTTTTTCACCAGGATGTTTCTTACTAACATCGTTGTCACTTTGTCCTCACATTATTCTGGGTAACACAGCTGAATTTTCAAAAATAACCAAAAATCACAGAGTACTGTATCTCTCATGAAAAAGCTTCACGAAAAAGTCTATGAAATGATCATGTGATGTTGAGACATATTCCTCCACATACCGATGGAATCGTGTTATAGACAACACTTTATCTGCTTTATATTTTTGCCACTTCCTCAGTTTGTCCAGACTGGCCAATATCATAATAAAAACCGAAACTGCGGATGCTGTAAATCAGAAACAAAATCAGAAATTGCCGGAAAAGCTCAGCAGGTCTGGCAGCATCGATGGAGAGAAATCAAAGTTAACATTTTGGGTCCGGTGACCTTTCCTCAGAACTGATGTTAGCTAAAAAGGTGTTGGTTTATATGCAGAAGATGAGGTCGGGGTGGGGGTAAGGAGTAAACAATAGGTGAGGATCCGGACTCAATATTGAATTCAATAACTTTAGGGCTGGAGCTTTCCCATGTCCTTATCCCATCCCTCACACGCCAGACCTTGTTTCACATAGTCTGCTTTTACACACAACCTATTTTTAGCCACTAACAGTCCCCATTAAGAACTATTCACCCTCTTAGCCAGATCATTATCCACTCCTTTGTCTGTCCAACTGTTCTTCTCTCACTTTGGGCTCTGTCCCCACTATCATTTACTCCTGACACCATCTCCCACTCTATCTGCTGCATACAAACAGACATTTTCCTAGCCACAATCAGTTCTAAGGAAGAGTCTCTGGGCCCAAAATGTTAAATCTGGTTTCTCTCCATAGATGCTGCCAGATCTGCTGAGCTTTTCCAGCAATCACTTTTTTTTTGTTTCTGATTTGCAGCATCCGCAGTTTTGTTTTTTATTAAGATATTGGCCAGGCTGGGCAAACAGAGGATGTGGCAAAAATATGAAGCAAATAAGATAAGCAGAGATGATAGCAACCAAACCAGTGTTGCATAATTCTTGGGGCTAGATCAAGAATTTCATTACCTCAAAAGGGATACAATCTATAAACAGTGGAGGCAAAAATCTAAAACATAAACTGATACCTTCTTGACTATAAAGGGACAACTTGTGTTTACATAACATCTCTAATGTAACGAAACATCTAAGCCACGTTAAAGAAGTATTACCAGACATAGAGCTAAATTTTCAATTAAGCATGGTAGAATCTTACAGAGGGCTGGTGATGTGGGCTATTGGAATATTTGTGGTAGAAATAGATGAGAATGCCAATGATGCCAATGTTGACATTCAGGAGCAACTCCCTACATCTTTTATGCATTTGACAAGCAGCGTGGCAAATTTATTCCTAGTAGCCGCAAGTTGCCAATTAAAGTGGATTATAGCTAGTTGAATGTCTTTACTCAACTCACCTCGTAAGTAGTCAGCTTCCTATCTCACCAAACCCAGGGAGCAAGCTCACTGTGGAAAAATCCCAGTGCAGAAGTCAGACCTGCTTGCTACATCTAGCCTCCGTGTTGCTCAGCACCAAATAACTTCTCAGAGCACAATCAATGCCACCAGCTGCATGCAACACTAGTCCACGGACCTTGGCATCAGACTTGCCAAGTCTTCACAATCATTGTGGCGCGTCTTCAGTCAACTTCCAGGCCATTTAGGCAGCAGACTTGTACCACAGGGTGCATCAGCAATTAGCACTGAAGGGACACTTTGCACATACAAACAGGAACCTAGTTTATGAATTGTAATTGGCTGCATCTCAGGGCTGCCCACTTGTTCTCTGCCTTGCCTTGCCTTGCCTTGAAATGCCACGTTATTACTAGTGCTTCAGCCCGAAACAAAGGTCATCCCCACTGTCGTACTGACATACTATCTTGCGCAGACACACTGAGAGGCTGCTTGTTATTTAGGATCTGTTTGGGGTGTAAGGGTGATATTTGTGAATGGCGTACCAATGTATCATTCTAGCATTCTAAATCTGTCTGACTACAGTCTGGTGAGTGGGTAATGGTTAGTCCCATAGAACCAGCAGCAGACACTTAGGAAATTGTGTATTATCAGTTGGGAGCCGCAAAGATAGCGGTCAGGGCTCTGGTCAGTCATGTCTAAGTCTGCTCCTCAAAGTTGGTTAGAGGCATGGGGCCAGTACCACCCCAGGGGCCTGTCAGTGATAGTTGAGGGGATTATTGTGTTAGTAGGGGGATCACTACCAAAAGGATTGGGAGAGTCAAGGCTGAGACCAAAAGCAGAGGCAAGTGCAGAGGTGGGGATGAGGACAGTGACATAGACAATCTCAAGGTGTGTGAGGGGTCTGCAGAATGCATGGAAGGGATGCAGAACAGCAATGGAGAGCGTGGTCATCTACAGGATGGGCTGGTTATTAACAGGGACCACCACCATACCCACAACAGAGGGAGTGTGGAGAAGCAGGGTGGGCATGGGTAAGTGTTTCAGGGGACAGGGAGGATTAGTGGAGTTCAAATTGGTAGGTCTCCACATGGGAGGAATTGGAATGGCCTGTCAGGGTAAAATGATGTTAAAGGTGACATGCAACCTTTGAGAGTGCGGCTGCTGACAAGGTGGAGTCTGGTACTGATAGTGACCACCATGAGCTGCATTCCCTGCTACCATATCCCATTCTCTCAATGCCAAGTAAACTGGAAAATGCCTCGGACAACACCCATGGTGGATAGAATCCCTCTCAATTTGATGGGAGAAAATAAAGCATCCATGTCTTCTGGATGCCAGGGCATTGAAAGGGCAAATACATGAAGTATGCATTTGCAAACTGTAGCTTTTTTCATTTGAGCTAATTTCTTTACAATATGTGAGCATGAATCTGCTTGGGTTTCAAATGTTGGCCCAAGATGAATTGCTCAATGCCATCAGTGCTTGCAAATCTATCATTGACATCTTAATGATGCAGAGTTTCACAGCCTTGACTAAAAAGGGGAGGATGTTTGCCAATAGCATCCCATCATTTGAGAACATTCTATGGGGACTGTGGGATGAAGAGAATATGCCTACGTGATGTGACATGTTAAGTATGACAATGAACTCTAATGAATTCAAGGATGAAATTCATGGTGTATGGGATGGCGAGGTCCAAGTTGATACACATATCGTCACCAGGGCTCTGGTCCAGCTGACAATGGAGCTGCTGAAGAAGTGGTTCCACTACTTGGCGCCATCTGTGGGGAGGCGGGGACTTTCAATAGGGCCCAACAGAATGTGCCTCTTCATCCTGGTAGGCTGTGCCCTGCATATTGGAGCCAGTAACATTCCGGTGGAATGGGAACAGTCTTCCGAGTGGCAGAACGATGTGATCAGGGACAAAGAGCTTGTCCTGTGCATGACAGGGCTTAGCTGCACTCGGTACAACAGGTGATTAACGCTCAGTTCCAGTTGCTGAGAGCTGGGTGCATCAGACCATCATTCACTGTAAAATAGTTTGGTCATGTCTGAAATTGTCTAATTGCTTGTCTATACATGATGTTCCAGTCTTGGACAATGACAGATATAAGACTTCAGAGAATTCCTACGGCATGGAAACAGGTGATTCAGCCCAACAAGTCCACACTGCCCCTCTGAGGAAGCGTTTTTGTGTGCAGAACGTAAATGTTGTGAGAAGCAGTCACCTAGTCTACACTTCATTTCCCCAATGTAGAGGAGACCACATTGTGAGCAGCGAATGCAGTAGACTAGATTGTGTGAAGTGCAGGTGAAGTGCTGCTTCAACTGGAAGTTACGTTTGGGCCTTTGGATACTCGAAAGGGTGGAGGTAAATGGGCAGGTGTTACACCTTCACTGGTCAGAGGTAAGGCGCCGTGGAGCTGTGGGGGTGCCGTTGGGGGTGAAGGAAGAGTGGACCAGGTTATCCTGAAGAGAACAGTCCCTGCAGAAGGTGGACAAGGGAGGGGAGGGGAATAAGTGTCTGATGGTGGCATCTTGCTGGGGGTGACAGAAATGGAGTCTGATGATCTTCTGGATGTGGATGCTGGCGGAGTGGTAGGTAAGGACATGGGGAACCCTATCGCTGTTGTGGGAGGGAAGTGGGGCGGGGGGTGAGGGCAGAAGTTTGGGAGATGGGTCAGACCTGGTTGAGGGCCCTGTCAACAATGGTGCGGGGGAATCTTCGGTTGAGGAAGAAGGTGGGCATTTCTGAGGTTCCCTTGTCGAAGTTGGCCTCGTCTGAACATATGCGACGGAGACAGAGGAATGAAGTGAATGGGATGGAGTCTTTACAGGAAGCAGGGTGTGAGGATGTATAGTCCAGGTATCTGTGGGAAATGGAAACAGAGATGTCAAGGATGGGAAGACAGGAGTCAGAGATAGACCAGGTGAAAGTGACGTTAGGATGGAAACTGGAAGTGAAATCGACAAACTTTTCCAATTCCAGATGAGAGAGGGAAGCAGCACTGATGATATCATCGATATATCGGAGAAAGATTTGTGGGTAGCGACCGGAATAGGCCTGGAACAAGGAATGTTCCACATACCCCATGAAGAGACAGGTATAACTAGGGCCCATGTAGGTACCCATGGCCACCCCTCTTACGTGAAGAAAATGAGAGGAGTTAAAGGAGAAATTGTTGAGGGCAAGGATGAGCAGAGGAGGGTGGTGGTGGATGGGAATGGTTTAGGCCTTTGTTCCAGAAAGAAGCAGAGAGCTAGTGGACCATCCTGGTAGGGGATGGATGTGTAAAGGAAATGCACGTCCATGGTAAAGAGGAGGTGGCTGGAGCCTGCAAACTGGAAATTTTGAAACTGGCATAAAGCACTTTCTCACTCTCTATCCTGCAAATAACTGATTTCCTTAGCTAATCTGAACAATTTCTCTTTTTTCCTTCGGAAGGACTATACTTGCTTTTGACTTCAGTCAGGTTCCTTCAAAATTGTCCAAAAATTTTCCAATCTCTTGGCTTTTCTGAGCTAGGATCAAATCATCATTATTCCAAAACCTAAAGCAACCTAATGAGTTTCAATGCATATTTTCTTTCTTAATGTAAGCCCCCACAATATATAAACAAACTCACTAACGTTCTTGGAGGCACATATCAGATTTCAATTATGGATCTGGAAAGACTTACCTTAATTTTTAAAATAACACCCATGTGCCACGAGTTCAAATTTCAAACCCATAACAACTGAAACTTGCACTGAAGGGAAGTTGGAAGACTATGGCAAACCTTTTCTCTGCCTCAATCCTCACTTCTTTAGTAGTCTTAGTTTGAATCTAGATCAGCCAACTCATCCAGTCTCAGCCTCGTCAGCTTTTCCAGTATATGTTGCCAATCAATTTTTACCCTATGTTTTACCTGTACCATTTCCACTTCTACAAATAAATTGTCAGCATTGCCTGTCTTAGTAGACACTAATGTGAAGTACTCATAAAGTAGGGGTAGAAAGGGATTGGTATATACCGCAGGGCCAGAGTTATAGCTGGGGGAAAGGCAGTTATGAGGCAATTAGGCAAGACTTAGAATACATAAGATGGGGAAGGAAACTGCAGGAACTGGACACAATTGAAATGAAATCTTATCCATTTCTGATGAAGGGTTTAGGCCCGAAACGTCAAGTTTTCCTGCTCCTATGATGCTGCTTGACCTGCTGTGTTCATCCAGCCCCATGCTTGTTATCTCGGATTCTCCAGCATCTGCAGTACCTTTTATCTCTGATACAATTGAAATGTGGGGCTTGTTCAAGGAACAGCTACTGTGTGTCCTTGATAAGTATGTACCTGTCAGGCAGGGAGGAAGTGGTTGAGCGAGGGAACCGTGGTTTACTAAAGAAGTTGAATCTCTTGTCAAGAGGAAGAAGGAGGCTTATGTAAAGATGAGGCGTGAAGGCTCTGTTAGGGTGCTTGAGAGCTACAAGTTAGCCAGGAAGGACCTAAAGAGAGAGCTAAGAAGAGCCAGGAGGGGACATGAGAAGTCTTTGGCAGGTAGGATCAAGGAAAACCCTAAAGCTTTCTATAGGTATGTCAGGAATAAAAAGAATGACTAGAGTAAGATTAGGGCCAGTCAAGGACAGTAGTGGGAAGTTGTGCGTGGAGTCCGAAGAGATAGGCAAGGTGCTAAATGAATATTTTTCGTCAATATCCACAAAGAAAAAAGACAATGTTGTCGAGGAGAATGCTGAGATACAGGCTATTAGACTAGACAGGATTGAGGTTCATAAGGAGGAGGTGTTAGCAATTCTGGAAAGTGTGAAAATAGACAAGTCCCCTGGGCCAGATGGGATCTATCCTAGGATTCTCTGGGAAGATAGGGAGGAGATTGCAGAGCCTTTGGCTTTGATCTTTATGTCATCATTGTCTACAGGAATAGTGCCCGAAGACTGGAGGACAGCAAATGTTGTCCCCTTGTTGAAGAAGGGGAGTAGAGACAGCCCTAGTAATTATAGACCAGTGAGCCTTACTTCAGTTGTGGGTAAAGTGTTGGAAAGGATTATTAGAGACAGGATTTATAATCATCTGGAAAGAAATAATTTGATTAGGGATAGTCAACACTGTTTTGTGAAGGGTAGGTCGTGCCTCACAAACCTCATTGAGTTCTTTGAGAAGGTGACTAAACAGGTGAATGAGGGTAAAGCTGTTGATGTGGTGTATATGGATTTCAGTAATGCGTTTGATAAGGTTCCCCACGGTAGGCTATTGAAGAAAATTCCGAGGCATGGGATTGAGGGTGATTTAGCAGTTTGGATCAGAAATTGGCTAGCTGTAAGAAGACAGAGTGTGGTGGCTGATGAGAAATGTTCATCCTGGAGTTCAGTTACTAGTGGTGTACCGCAAGGATCTGTTTTGGGGCCACTGCTGTTTGTAATTTTTTTAAATGACCTGGATGAGGGCATAGAAGGATGGGTTAGTAAATTTGTGGATGACACTAAAGTCGGTGGAGTTGTGGATAGTGCGGAAGGATGTTGCAGGTTACAGAGGGACATGGATAAGCTGCAGAGCTGGGCTGAGAGGTGGCAAATGGAGTTTAATGCGGAAAAGTGTGAGGTGATTCACTTTGGAAGGAGTAACAGGAAAACAGAGTACAGGGCTAATGGTAAGATTCTTGTTAGTGTGGACGAGCAGAGAGATCTCGGTGTCCACGTGCATAGATCCCTGAAAGTTGCCATCCACGTTATAGGGGTGCTAAGAAGGCGTATGGTGTGCTAGGTTTTATTGGTAGAGGGATTGAGTTTTGGAGCCGTGAGGTCATGTTGCAGCTGTACAAAACTCTGGTGCGGCCGCACTTGGAGTATTGCGTGCAGTTCTGGTCGCCGCATTATAGGAAGGATGTGGAAGCATTGGAAAGGGTGCAGAGGAGATTTACCATGATGTTGCCTGGTATGGAGGGAAGGTCTTATGAGGAAAGGCTGAGGGACTTGAGGCTGTTTTCGTTAGAGAGAAGAAGGTTAAGAGGTGACTTAATAGAGACATACAAGATGATCAGAGGATTAGATAGGGTGGACAGTGAGAGCCTTTTTCCTCGGACGGTGACGGCTAGCATGAGGGGACATAGCTTTAAATTGAGGGGTGATAGATACAGGACAGATGTCAGAGGTAGGTTCTTTACTCAGAGAGTAGTAAAGGCATGGAATGCCCTGCCTGCAACAGTAGTAGACTCGCCAACTTTAAGGGCATTTAAATGGTTGTTGGATAAACATATGGATGATAATGGAATAGTGTAGGGTGGATGGACTTCAGATTGGTTTCACAGGTCGGCGCAACATCGAGGGCTGAAGGGCCTGTACTGCGCTGTAATGTTCTATGTTCTATTTTAGCTATATCCTGTGCCTCTAAACATATATTGCTTTCTTTCTGCTGATTGAGACTTACCGACTTCTCACTATCTTCTTATTATTTGCATGGCGGTACGGGACTTTTGTTTCCATTTTATATTGTCTAATCTCAGATTGTCTCCTTGCCAGATTTATTTTCATCTTCACTTTCCCTCTCAATGTATTGTACCTGGTTTACTTCTTGCTCGAGTAATTCGCTTAACATGCATCATCCAGCCTCTTCTTTTATAGAATCTCTACAGTGTGGAAACAGGCCATTTAGCCCATCAAGTCCACACTGCCGCTCCAAAAAGCATCCCATCCAGATCCATTCCCCTACCGTCTCCCTGTAACCGTGTATCTTCCATGGTTAGTCCACCTAGTCTGAACATCCCTGGACACTATGGGGCAATTTAGCATGGCCAATCCACCTAACATGCACATTTTTCGACTGTGGGAGGAAACTCGAGCACCCAGAGACATGGGGAAAATGTGCAAACTCTACACAGGCAGTCACTCAAGGGTGGAATCAAACCAAGGACCCTGGCACTGTGAGGCAGCAGTGCTACCCACTGAGCTACCGCACCACCCTCATCGTAGCGTCTACACAAGCAAGCCTGGCTTTGATTTCAGATGTGCTTTAAAAAGCATCATGAGAAGGAAACAGAGATGCAGGGAGCAGAAATGTTTACAGATTATATGTAGGGAACAGAAACATTTGTAGAATATATCCAGTCGTTGTGGAACTTATCCTTAAGATTTGTAAAATTAAAAAAAAAATTAGTAATGAAATATTACTTAACTTGTGCAGCATCCACATTGCCCAGTAGGATAACAGTTAGTTACTGAAAATTAGCTCGATAATTACGATTGTATGCAGACAGGCGTATTGATCCAACACTTTGATGAACATCAATATTAAGCAATCAGGCAGTAGTACCGATGCTACATTTTCCTAATCTATCAAGTGATGCCGTGTACAGAATCAAATTACATGAATCTGAAGCTCTCTCTGCTCAATTGCGCACGTACTTTTTATATTTTTTTTGCTGATAATAATTCTCTGGCTTTACCCTACTATTTCTTGACAGGAACATGACAAAATTAGAAAGGATTCATTTTAATGCAATTCACTCAAAAGTATATTTCATTTTCATGGATGCTGCAAATAAGGTCTGACCTAGCTTGAATAGATACTTTTAGATCATATTCATCAGAAGTCATGTTTTGCATGTCAACTACATTTCTACTTGATCATATTTCATTTCTATATCCTACTTGTACTGATTTACGCTGTCAATCTATTCTTCCTTTACAATTTATCCCTTCTTCATTCATTTTTTGTGATATCTCTCAGTATTTGACTATTTTCACTTAATTTTTTATTTTTCAACCAGACCTAAATCGGGCTTTGAAGCATGACTCTGATCGTCACTGGTAACATATCATGGCATCTCATTGCTGATATTATTGGAATCAGAGCAAGGACTATTCAGAACCAAAAACAAAGAACAAAGAAAATTACCGCACAGGAACAGGCCCTTCGACCCTCCGAGCCTGTGCCAATCCAGATCCTCTACCTAAACCTGTCGCGTATTTTCCAAGTATCTGTATCCCTCTGCTCCCTGCCCATTCATGCATCTGTCTAGATACATCTTAAATGACGCTATCATGCCCGCTTCTACCAGCTCCGCTGGCAACGCATTCCAGGCACCCACCACCCTCTGTGTTAAGAACTTTCCGCGCATATCTCCCTTAAAATTTTCCTTAAGTATGCAGCCACAAATGCTCTTCTGTCTCCCCTTTTCCAAGGCTTTTCTAATGTTCAATGATAAAGGATACACGACTATAGAGTCTTTACAGAAAAGATACTGTTCTTAGTAAGCAAGCATGGGGCTGGATGAACACAGCAGGTCAAGCAGCATCATAGGAGCAGGAAAACTTGACGTTTCGGGCCTAAACCCTTAGCAAGATGGTTTAATGAATGTTAACAGTAAATACAAATACAATACAAGTTAAGCGTAAATACTAGGACATTTGGAAGCTGTCCTGAATACAACTTTTCTCTATAGAAACTAGTGTAGAACTCACTTTGTATCTAGACACAACGAATGTGTATGACATCCTTCGATTTGATGAAGCTTAATGCAACTTTTGATTTATTATCCATTTGCATTGAAATATACACTTTGTGTTGGCTTTTATTTTGCTTTGTAGGAAAAAGGCAAAGTGATGGTTAGCAACTACAGAAAAGAGTGTAGTACTACTAATGAATATTGAATAAGCATTGTGTTTACAGGCATACACATTCGTTATTTCATCATGCAGAACCCAGGCAGTAAGAAACCATCAAGGTTGAAGATTGTCTTCTCCTCCTTCTCTTTCACCTTCCATTATTCCATTTTCTCCTACTCTTCACGCTCCTATTTCTCAGCATCTCACCTGGTGGAAAGGGTTTCTCCCTCATCCAGTCAATATTGGCACATTCTCGGGATAAATCTCAAGATCTATCCATTCAAGTGTTGGGAGGTTCCTCCAGGCAATAGAATTATTGCTGTCAAATGATAATGCTATTGTCATGACCCTGATAAATGTAATCCACTGGAAATCAAGCCCCAGTATTTCACAAGTCATCACAAGTATTTAATATGACCAATTTTATTTCCAGGATGGTCAATACCTGACTGTGGCCCCTATTAAAAAGTTAAATTAACTCAGGCCAATTTTCATTAGCAAACAAGACAGCAAAAATCAATTTGTTAGAATTAACCTATCCTCGAGCCTGTGGCAAAAAAAACTCGTTATTCATTACTAATAAGTGTACTTAAACTATAATTCAAGATTCACAGAATCCATACCATGTCATGTGGACAGCAATACCAGTTTGATCAGTTTGCCAGCAGATACGACTGCAAAGGAAATGAGAGTGACTTTGCTGAAGAAAATGTCTTAGAGAAGCTTTTTATTGCAATCACTTCTACACCAATTAAATCCTTTAGGAAAAATCTTCTGGACAAGTAAATGGACCATACCATTGACTCATTACTTGAGGATGGATGCAAAGTCAACAATGACATGCTCGAGGTCCAGCCTACAATTTGGTCATCAAAGGGCATCAGAGTAGCAAGATCTATATGAGATACAGAGACGTGGGGCTGGATGAACACAGCAGGCCAAGCAGCATCATAGGAGCAGGAAAGCTTGACGTTTCGGGCCTAGACCCTTCATCAGAAATCA
>JAHRHZ010000009.1:7249549-7315170 GCA_024137785.1 Ginglymostoma cirratum
GGTCTAGGCCCGAAACGTCAAGCTTTCCTGCTCCTATGATGCTGCTTGGCCTACTGTGTTCATCCAGCCCCACACCTTGTTATCTCGGATTCTCCAGCATCTGCAGTACCTTTTATCTCTATATGAGATACAGTTTGCTGTACTTACCCAAAAGCTGCCCAGCTGTTCTTCACCCTCCAGAGCATGTGGCACCAAGGAACGTTGGGCAAAGAAGTGCCTGAGATGATTTGTTCATTTTGGCCATAGAGAGTTGAATTTGGTCTATGACAAAAAGTCAATTTCAAAGGAAAACAAGAGCTATTACCAAAGCAATACATCAGGATATCGTCTCTCAGCTACACCAGGGACATACGGGTTTTGGATGTAAAAGACTGCTGGCACATGAGTTTGTGTGCTGAGCAGGGATGAATTAGGATGTTCAACAACTCATGAACGCATGTGAGGCATTGCAAACATACCGACACCAGAAGTGGGCAGAGCTTCTACGGTCCCATTCAGAGATAGTAGGAACTGCAGATGCTGGATTCAGAGATAACACAGTGCGGGGCTGAAGATCACAGCAGGCCAGGCAGCATCAGAGGAGAAGGAAAGTTGACATTTCAGATCGGGACCCTTCTTCAGAATTGGGCAGGGGGAAGGGAGCTCAGAAATAAACAGAGAGAGGAGGGATGGGACTGGGGAAGATCTTCTACACTCTCATGATGTCTCATTCACTCTTTTTTGAAAGCAGCAAAAGACTTACTCATATTGCATTGGGACACTTACAGCCTTGTGATGGATTGTTTCTCCAATGAGATTTCAGTGCCAAGCCAAGTTGCTGGAACATTGCAGTATATACTAGCTTGGAGCTACCACATTCATAGTGATGTATTGATTTCCCAAATATTTTGTGCTACAGAGGGAAAAGGAACTTACAAAGCATGAATTTGGTAAATGGCCTACATCATCAGATGAGGTTTCTGAAGAAAACAAAGATTCTTAGTTCCTATTATCTCTTATCAAAGAGTAGAATCATGAGTTTTCAGAACAGGCAGCCAAAGAACAATAGGGATTGGGTTTGCCCATGAATTTCCTGAGTTGATGCACTTTATCTAAGAATGGAGAATGCATTGAGCAGGACCTACATTGTGGTGTCCCCTGGCAGGCAACCCACTTTGAACAAATCAGGCCACCATGGGCAGAGTCTCCATTAGGACTCTTATAGCTGATGATACCTCTCAGAAAAAGATATAACATCATCATTTGTCAGAAAACCATGTCCAAATAGATGTCCTTTATTCCAATATGTATTCAAATTTAAGTTTGGGAGATCTTTCAACAACAGAGCATTAATTCTTGGTCAAACTTGCTTAATAAAGTACTCAGCAAATCCTCTCACATTTCAAAGTGCTATTGTGCTAAAGGTCACCATCGCAGTTTATTGTCTGCATAATCAGAACAGTTTAATTATTAATTTGATAAATGTTTAAAATGCAATCAAAAGCCATGTTTTTCAAATTAATTTAGGTTATGAAACTTCCAAGGTTTGGGATGTTATACAAGATACAACATTCAGGAAAAGTTAGATATGACATGTTAATTAGACACAGTAGATGTTAGTGCATCTGAAATTAACTTTAAAGACTCTATCCCATTGAAATTTCACAAAATATTAAATATTACAAAACAAACCTGGAATGCCATTTTAAAGTAAATTGCTAACATGAAAGCCTACATCTTTTAATTGATGCATTTAAATAAATAAAATTGACATAGAAAATAGAAAAAAGTTAATGGAGGGAGGCCAAAATGTGAAATAAATTTAATTAGGAGTGGGAAGCTTCCATGGGATTAATGTCCTTTTACTTATCATTAGCTTTTCTTGAGATGTTGTCTTGTTTTTCCCCTTGAAAATGCAAAATAACATTGGCTTGAAGCTGTAAAAGCAATCATTTACTTCAAATATCATTACCTCAATTATCGATATGCTATAAAACCAACAAGGAGGTAGTTCACACTAGATTTAATGATGAACAATGAGTCAGATTAGGTTAACAGCCAAATGGTGCATGAATAGAAGATATAACAGTTTGAATACACGTACAAATAGATTTAAGAACAGCTTCTGCCCTGCTGTTATCAGACATTTGAATGGACCTCTCAAATGTTAATGTTGATCTTTCTCTCTGCACCTTCTCTGTGGCTGAAGCATTGTATTCTGCACTCTGTTTCTGCTGTCCTGATACACTTTGAGTGGTACAATCTGCCTGAAAATAACACTTTTCATTGTATCTTGGTACATCTGATAACAATAAATCAAATCAAATCACAAACTTAGGAAGATTGAAGTTAATGTGTTTGAAGGAGAGAAATGAGAAACATGTACAAAGAACAGGGTTTTCCTTCTGAGGGCAGATGATGACTTTAGGTCCTGGACCCATCACTGTGGAACAACAGACAATGGTCCCAATTTTCACAGAGACAAGTCAAGTTGGGGATGGGTTTCGAGACCCGTTGGTGGCTGCAAGTTGTGAACATGTGCAGGTCTGTGTCATATAATCCCTCCAGCATGGGAAGAAAGCCATTTGGCCCATTGAATCCATGCCAACCCTCCACAGAGCATCACACTCAGAGCCGCCCCACCTTCCCCCCAACCCTGCACATCCCTGAACACTATGCAAAGTTAGATTGTGCAAACTCCACATGTAAAGTCGCCCGAGGATAGAATAGAACCTGTGTCTCTGGTGCTATGAAGCGGCTGTGCTAACCACTGAGCCACTTTGCTGCCCTGTGTACTATATTGTGTCAGTGTGGACCCACTTCAAGAAGATCCTGGCAGCTATCACTGTGGTTACCCTTTCAGTGCTTTACTTCCACTTTAACAGAAATGTACAGAGAGAAAGAGACCTGAGGGTCAAAAAAGGGCAGCTTCTTGACCTGTGGATGGAGATCTGGAGGCTCCTCCTTGTTGTAACAAGGTCAGCCAGCTGGACCTCAGAGAATATGAGCTCCTGGACTGGAGCAATTAATCTGGTCCATTCAGGGAGCCCTGGCTGATATAAAAAGGTTATGTTTCACAGATATTGATACACTGGTGCCTGAAAGTTTCAACAAGTGGCAAATATGCTTTCTTGGTATCCAAAGGGATTTAATGATTAACTTGGAAGACTTTTTGATGATTATTTCCTTCAAAACAATTTGTAAGCGATAACCTCCAAAAGCAAATTTGTTTTGATTGCATTGAGATAGTTTACAAGCAAAGGAAATGCACACTGTAATACAATAGCCTTCCTGATGGGAGTTTTGAGACTTGTCATTATTTAAGTTTTGATCGAAACACCCATAGCTTACAGAGAAACCTTTCAGATTTAGTTTCAGTTTGGGTGATTTTGCAGACTTCTATCTGAAGATGGATGTGTAAAGCAGCTCCACCTGAGGAAGGAAGAATATTGTTTAGATTTGTTAAAAATAGATTACCTCAGAGTCAGGAGTACTGTAACAGTCCCAGACCAGAAGTGTTTGGGTAAGCCCCTGATGGTAGACAAACAGGAGGCTAAAAGAACACAGCAGGCCAGGCAACATCTGGAGGAAAGGAACAGTCAATGTTTTGGGTATTAGCCTTCTTCAGGACATCATCTGCTGGAATCATAACAGCATGTACTTGTCACATTTCTCTTTAGACTGTCCATACCTCATAAAGAAGTTAATAGTCCACAACAGTTTCAGAAGGCTGATACCAAGCCTGGGTATCTAATGAGGAGAGGCTGAGTAGCTTTGGCCTGTACTTGGAATATGGAAGGATGAGATGTGACCTTATTAAAATATATAAGATTCTTAGGGGACTTGACAGGGTAGATACAGAAACATTGATTCTTTTTTGCAGGAGAGTCGAGGAATCAAGAGTTATGGGGAACAGGAGGAAAGTGAAGTTGAGGATTACCAGATCGCTACAACCTCACTAAATGGTGGAAGAGACTTGATGGGCAGCATGGCCTACTTCTACTATGTGTTATGGTCTTGTTGAAGCTGTTGCACACTTGAAGCAAAGTCAATCTTCTCCTCTCAGGATCTGTCTTTGTCCTCTCCTGGTTTCTGCTTCAAGGTGCTTTGAATAGCTTTCTCCAAAGTTAAGTCTTCTATCAACAGTAAGAAATCTGAAAAAGCTTCATCAAGAATACCAAAAAAAATTGTCTTTTATGAATTGTGACTTCAAAGATTTCAAATTCATGGTTGTCCTTGAACTATGGTGTCCACTAATGAAATTGTTTGTGGATTCTCCTGGAAGTTGAACTCTTCTTTTAAATCTTGTTCATTCAAGAATTTCATTTTTTCTTAAATGTAAGCAATTATCATTTGTTTTTAGATAAACTTCAGAAGTGTCTTTAATCTCTTTGATGTTTTGTCCATTAATGACGTCACCCTCATTTGGATGCACAGACCACAGTTGTGCGTTGACTTCCTCAGGCTTCTGTCTGATGTTAATTTTGTGAAAATTTTGTAATTCAAAAACCATTGTTTCAATAAAGTAAAATATTGTGTTCTGTATGATCTTTCTGACATTCCGTCTACTAGAAAGTAATGTATCTAATGGCATTTCTTCTCTGTGCACTCATTTATTTTAATAGTGTAAAGGTATTCACAATTTATATCATTGCAGATTGCTATCTATCTGCTGTCTTTAATATTCTACTTTAGAATTAATCAATACTGTTTTAATTACAATTGAGCTTATTGGTATTTGTGCTGCATTCATTTCATTTGTCAGATTTTTAAAAACCATGTATTACTGTATCATTTGTTAACTTGTTTAATTAAGCTTTAAATGTTATAATTGTATGTTCTGTTGCAACTTACTGCTTTCAGGCTTTTTAAATCTGTTTCATTCTAGTACAATACCCATTCTTTTCTAGGTTTCTAATCTTCTGCAGCCAAGAGAGTGTTTTCATACTTCTTCTGCTTAAAATAAATGTTTTCCCTCATTTCACATTCTAAGACACTAAGTACATTCTCCTAAACAAATGATTTTTGCTCAATTTTTCTCGTTGCAACTTTCACAAACCTTGCTGCCAAAATCACAGCTTGCTTACTGACTCCCTGTCTTTCAAATTGTTATTTTTCTTTCCTTGAATTTCCTTCCACCAGTCTCTTTCACAGGATTTTAAAAGAAAGGGTAGATTGTTTTCAGCTTAAATAAATTCTGAGGCCTTCCCAATTTTATTAACCCTAGTCTAAATTTTCTGACCATTTCATTGCTGCATGCACCTCACGGAGACCAATTTTGCTGGCTGTGAGGCTCACTGTGAAAAATTAGAATGCTCCTTACCATATCCTTGCCTTCCCTTTGCATTATTTTCATAAGTTATTCCTTTTCTGTTGGGAATTCTAACTTATCATCTGGAAAGTTGGGAAACCTTGCAATTAGCAGCAATCTTTACTCATTGCATTGTATTTATTGATCAATACTGGCTGTGGACTGAGAATTATAAAGTGCCAACATTATCATCAATGAGATAAGAGGAAATCACCGTCTTTCTTTCGTCTCCTTACTCCACAGGTCACAAAATTACATAAATTTAATCAGCTATAGTGGGAACCAAGTTAAACAATCATGTGACTTATTTTAAAATAAAAAGAATCAGGTTTCTTTAGTAAAAAATAAAAGATTGACTTTACTTTAAACATAACTAATTCAGTGGCAATGGAAAATTGGTTAACACAGTTTAAGGTATGAAAATATAAATGACTACTCCACTAAGTAATCCAAAGCACATAAATAAAATTCGCACACATACTAGACTTGGGAAAAATTGGATTTCTTTCTGCAGAGATCCACCTTGTGATTGGAAATACTCTCTTGACCAATAAGTCTTAATTCTCGACTGAAAAAAAAGACAAGGTTGGAATGTTCAGGCAGCTGTCAGTTGAATGTTTTGTAGCTTTAAGAGATGTGTTTTGTTCTGGTTTCTTTTAGAGAGATTGGAGGACAGGTGATGAGCAGTCTATGAGAAACTAAACAACTTGTGAGATCTTGGGGTTTTCTTTAAGTTGGAACCATAGAAACAGCCTGAGTGGGTGTTGTCAAACTCTCAGAGATCAAGGATTGTTAATTAGCTTTCAGCAGTAATTGCTGGGGTCTCAGAAGGGTTGGAAGGCAGTGAATCTCCCTCAACTGCAACACTTTCTCTCTCTCCTTCTCTGTCTCTGAGGAGCTGCTGCATCGATCTCTTTCTAGCTGATAGGATTGCGTGTGAGACAAACTGTTTGTATGAATTTGCCTTTTTGCCAAGGGTGTATTTGTGGGAAATTGCAATATTCGATTGGTTACTATTTATTGGTAAAATAATCTATTATTCTGTAAGTTTTCCAAAAGAGTTAAGTTATTCCAAATTCTTATTTCATTTGTTGTACTTTAACTATAGCATTTGAATAAATTGTGTTTTGCTTAACGTCGAGTAGTTTGACAAACGAAATGCAACTGGAACACAGCACCCAGAATTTTCCTTTGAAATAAGTTAAGATCTAGGCCACTTTCTCAATATATTTTGCGAGGGTCTGGTATGGTCCATGACAGTGTACAAAGATAGATGCTGAACACAAATAGATATCTCTGGGATCTTTGCCAATGCAGCTTGGTCTGGAAACACAATATCAGACAATCTTCTAAATATGCTTCAGGAGGACACTCAGGGTTCAGACTGGACCAGGGCTCCAGATACCACACTGGACCCTCAACAAGAAGTTTTAAGAAACAGGAAAGTTGGGATAGGAAGCTATTTTCCTTCCACAGATTTGTCACCGACTGAAAAATCCAAGTAAACTCCAAAGCACCAGCTCATAAACCGAGGGAGGGAGCCAGCAGTAAACAAGCAGTTTTAGCAAGACATGTGACTTTGAAAAGAATGCTTTGTTAAATAAAATGTTCCACTGTCCTTTCCAGAACCTCTTTAAGGAAAGCAACCCCAGTATCCATAACCTTGAAACTCAAGCTCACAAAAAGAAAAACATAAAGTCACGTAACAAATCTCCATGTTGTTTCATATTAACTCAATAGTAGTTATTATAGTCACAAAAATTTTTATTGGTTGTGCTCATTATTTCACTGATATTGACAGAAGCTGGTTAAACGGAATAACATGGCAGTCCAGAAATGACTGTCCATGATTGTTCAAAGCATGTACCGTTGTGCCCTTACCCATCCCAACCTGAGGTTGCAATGAACAGGAAATTGACCAGAAGTTTTAATCTAGTTGCAGTTTGGCTCACCCCAAAAACATTTGGAAAAGTTACAAATTGCTGAGTAGGGCGTCTGTGAGTTTTCAATAACATACCAACTTCATTATCTCTGGGGAGCACCCTGCACGTACGTTGAAAGGTTAATTTTATATTTCTTGACTGTAAAAGTTATTGAGAATGACAAAAAGATTCCAACTTTTTTATTGTTTTAAGGTTAGCTTAATTTGGCCCCTGATGTAATCCAATGCCATTTATTTATTTAATTGCGTAAAAGGTTAAATGGAAGTGAAATGAATGCATCAATGTGATTGGTTCCTTGCCAACTTGCTGACATCACCATTACTGTACAGTCATATATTCTTTTGTCTTGGTGCCACGTTAAAACAACCACCAAAAAAAGGCAGCAAAAGAGCCATGGATCTTTGTAGTCAGTGGTGAGTTCTGTTGGTTTGCTGTTGCCTGCAAAATTCAGCGTAATTTTCTGGGCAGCAAGTCAGAAACTGGCTGGGGATTGAGAAAATAACGGAGTGGATGGTAGCAAGCTCAAAAGGATGGTTGTTGAAAAGTTGAGTAGTGCTGATGAGACAAAGGAGTTTGGAAAGGTCTTCCAGAGCACTTTCTCCAGAGTTTATACTGCTCCTAGAAAGATGTAGTTTTTCAGCAGCCTTAAGTAATGTTGCAATGAAGTCGGGTGTAAGGCAGAGTGAAAATAAAAATGATTGGGATAACAAGACAGCCCCACAGATATTAATAATTAAGAGCATGGGAAATATACAGAGACAGTTACAGGAATGGAAAATTCTAATTTGGAATGGTGATTTGGCCTTTGTTGTGCATTTGATCTGGAATATTTAATAATAAATTAAGGAAGAACTTGGTCTCATGCTGATTGGCTTCCTAAAGATAAAAAATCAGGCTCTAGATGCACACACAGATTTCTGATAGGATGTTTGCCAGATGCCATCTTCTTTAGGTTATGCCCATGTACCTAGCGGCCACAGGCAGCATGCAAAGCAGGTAGTGTGTGGCATCAATCAATGTGTTGTGCTAATTTGACCCCAGTGCTGACATTTTCAAATACCATTTCAGTGCGCTCCCTGAGCATTGCACTGCCTTAAGTGGCATGACAGTGTCCCAGCAGACATTTCAGATGTGTTGGGAATGCAACTGATCAGTGATAGGAACTGGAAAAGATAGATGTAATTAGATGTGTTTTGCTAAACTTGGCCAAACACAAAATATTTGCTGATGCCTCGGGGCCCTTGCTCTTAAAACAGAAACTGGTTTTATTTAAAGAAAAAAAAGGTATTCTGATTGCTGACATGGTGACATGGTCTTATCAATATGGAGTAAGGAAAATATTCAGGAATAAAATCAACCAACATACGTGGATAAGAATGGTTACCTGTCATAACTAAAACCCTTTGCAGCCACACTCACAGCCGGAGCAACATTAGTTCAATCACAACAACATCATATGAATTGATTTAAAAAGGAACATCTGCCTTAAGGACTGAGTAAATGAGGGTTAGAAAAAGCAACAGAAACAAGAAGGTAGAAAATAGAAAACAAAGGAGTGTGAAAAGGAAGAGAATGTGTGTATGCAAGAGCGTGAGAAACACATTAATTGGGACTAAAGAAAGACATTAATAATTGAGACAATGGTAAACAAACAGAGCCAGTTATAGCAAGAGAAAAATTAGAGGAGATTCTAACTGCAAATACGAACTATTATTACAACAGGAACTTCTTATCTAGATAAGTCGATTATAAATGCAGATGTAGGAATTTACAACAAAAATATAAAAATAAGGACAGAATCAAATTTAAAATTGGGGCTGATTACACTACATTATCCTCTTTTAATTATCTTTTGCTCTTTTACTGAAGACTACACTCAATCTTACCATTCCATGAACAGTGCCAAAGCAGGTAAACTTATATTTGGGATAAATATACAATAGGATTAATTTCAAACTCTAATCAGACCTTAAGGTATGGATAATGATTATAAAAATATCATATTTACATCATCATCTGAACACCTCTTAGTTTTAATGATCAAAGTGAGTCCTGGGATACACGAGCAGAGGACTACTTGATTATAGAGAAATGTACAGACCCCAAGGAAAGCAAGCCATCTTATTGCTGAGGGACTGTCTGATAAAATCCAGTTCAAACTATAAATGGTTACATGTGCAAGAAATATATGCCATTGTAAGGTTATTTGATTTGACATTGGATGCCAGTTCTTCAGCTCAAATCTCCAAAAACTGAATATCGCTGAAAAATAACTGAGCTAGAATGGTGTAGCACATCCAAAGATTACATAATGTTACAGCAACAAAACAGTGAAGCCATGACATCTGTGCCAATGTATTCTTTAGGCTTGGCCTGCTGTGTTCATCCAGCCCCACATCTTGTTGTCTCGGATTCTCCAGCATCTGCAGTACCTCTTATCTCTGATATTCTTTAGGTCAGTTATCCGTCCCCACATTGCTGTTTGCTTTCCAAGTCCCCTAATTTCCCTGTGTTAAAATCAATGATTTAATCCTTTACAAAAATGGATGCTGCTGTTGCAGAGAATTCCATATTCTATTGAATCTTTGTATAAAATAATTATAAAATAAAATAATTATAAAATAATTTTTGTCGCTGCTGATCTTGAAATTGAACTTTATTGTCATTGTTTTGCAAAACAGTTGATATAATATATCACTATTTACCTCAGCATCATCCTTCCTAATCTTAGGTATTTCTTTCTGGTTATACATTGATCTTTCTAGCTACTATGAAAACAATTCTACCCTTAAGGGGCTCTTTTAGTAATTGTATTCACTCATTTTGATTCACTTAAATTTTAGAAAAAGTTAGCTGAAGACATTACCAGGCTTAGTGTTCCAATGTACCAGATGAACAGTAGCCAATTAATTAGTTATTTTGTTATTTATTCATGGGATGAGAGTGTTGCTAGCTAAGCCAGCATTTATTACCCAGAAGGCAGTTAAGAGTCAACCATATTGTTATGAGTCTGAAGTCACATGTAGGCCAGACCAGGTAAGGAAGGCATGTGAGGGAAGTCATAGCCTGGTGTTGTCACTGGACTGTTAATCCAGGGCCCCAGGTGATGTTCTGGGAACCTGGGTTTGAATCCTGCCATGACAGATAGCAGATTATGAATTCAGTAAAAATCTGGAATTAAAAGTCTAATGATGACCATAAATCCATTGTCAGAAAAACCTATCTGATTCACTAATGCTCTTTTATGTAGGAAACTCTTTAATGCTCTTTAATGTGGGTATAAATTGTCCTGTTGGGAATACCCAGCATGGGTTCATGAGGGGTAGGTCATGATTAACTAATTTGGTGGAATCCTTTGAGGACATTACTTGCATGGTGGACAATGGGGAACCTGTGGATGTGGTGTACCTGGATTTCCAGAAGGCATTTGACAAGGTGCCACACCAAAGGCTGCTACATAAGATAAAGTTGCATGGTATTACAGGTAATGTATTGGCATGGATAGAGGATTGGTTGACCAGTAGAAAGCAAAGAGTAGGGGTAAATGGGTGTTTTTCTGGTTGGCGGTCAGTGGCTAGTCATGTGCCTCAGGGATCAGTGTTGGGACCAAAATTGTTTACAATTTACATAGATGATTTGGAGTTGGGGACTAAGTGTGGTGTGTCAAAATTTGCAGATGACACTAAGGTGAGTGGTAGAGCAAAGTATGCAGAAGACACTGAAAGTCTGCAGTGGGATATAGATAGTCTAAGTGAGTGGGCAAAGGTCTGGCAGATGGAGTACAATGTTGATAAGTGTGAGGTCAACTATTTTGGTAGGAATAACAGCAAAATGGACTACGTTTTAAATGGTAAAAAATTGCAGCACGTTGCTGTGCAGAGGGACTTGGGTTTCCTTGTGCATGAATCGCTGAAGGTGGGATTGCAGGTGCGGCAGGTGATTAAAAAGGCAAATGGAATTTTGTCTGCCATTGCTCGAGGGATGGAGTTTAAAAACAGGGAGGCTATGCTGCAGCTGTATAGGGTCCTGGTGAGGCCACACCTGGAGTACTGTGTGCAGTTTTGGTCTCCTTACTTGAGAAGAGATATACTAGCACTGGAGGGGGTGCAGAGGAGATTCACTCGGTTGATTCCAGAGTGGAGAGGGTTGGATTATGAGGAGAGACTGAGTAGACTGGGATTATACTCATTGGAATTCAGAAGAATGAGGGGAGATCTTATAGAAACATATAAGATTATGAATGGAATAGATAATGTGGAGGCAGGGAGGTTGTTTCCGCTAGCAGGTGAAACTAGGACTAGAGGACATCGCCTCAAGATAAAGGGAAGCAGATGTCGGACTGAAGTCAGGAGGAACTTCTTCACCGAAAGGGTTATGAATCTGTGGAATTCCCTGAAGCGGTTGAACCGGTTGAAGCTACCTCACTGAATATTTTTAAGGCAAGTCTAGATAAATTTTTGAACTGTAAAGGAATTAGGGGTTATGGTGAGTGGGCGGGTAAGTGGAGTTGAGTCTCAAAAAGATCAGCCATGATCTTATTAAATGGCGGGGCAGGCTTGAGGGGCCAGATGGCCTACTCCTGCTCCTAGTTCTTATGTTCTTATGTTCTTAAACTGCCATCCTTATCTGGTTGGGTCCACATGTGACTCCAGACACACACCAAGAGTGGTTGACTCTTAACTGGCCTCTGTTTCCCGAGCCAACAATGCCCTCATGCCGTGAATGATTTTGAAGAAGGCTTCTTTCCCTAAAGGACATTAGTGAACCAGATGGTTTTTTTTCTATCAGCAATGAGTTCGTGGTTATCATTAGACTCTCAATTCCAGATTTTTCATTGAATTTGAATTCAAAGCTGTGAGGGGAGTTGAACCCAGAACATTAGCCGGGTCTCCAGATTAACAGTCCAGCAATAATATCACTCGGCCATTGCCTCCCCACCATATTGCAATAAATATCCATGGAAATCACTATTATATAAATTGCCAGATGTTCATGCCATAGGTATTCACCTGATGTTCTCTATGAATTGCAGTACTTCTAATAAAAAACACTCACAGTTCTTGGCTTTGTTTTCGGATCTGGTAAATAAAGGTTTCCACCAGGATGGCATAAATAGCTGGTGTAAATCTCCCACTATCAGTAGCTGAGATGAGGAAATTCATTTTCACATGCATTAGGCAATTCCATTTCATACATTCCACAACATGGCCTCTGTTATCAAACCTTTGGGATCACATTCAGTGTGATCAATTGACTAACTCTCTGCAACCTCAATGGAGTGTAATAAATGAACATTGAATTCAACAGTTACTTTGCATACTATGCATTTCCCTTCAAGATATGTTACAATCACTGAGCAGCCTTTTGGAAAATACATAAAAATGCCACCTTTGCAAAGCTACAAGCTTTAAGCAACATAATTACCACAAACCTTGTACCAAAGCTCTATTTTGCATCAATTGCCAGCCTAAAATTCTGCAACGTTAATAATGATGCATTTCGCTGCAAAGTATTGCACATGATTCACATATTCTTGTTTCTTATTGCAGAAATTGCAGAACGAAAGGACACTCCGTTATTATGAGATCGCATTAGTGGATGAAAAGATACAAATTTCCATACTGACAGATTCAATCTAAGCAAAAGAAAAATGACCCTAAATCAAGATTTCAATCCATCATCTTGAGTTCCTTTCGAAAACAAATCTCAATATTCTAACAGAAAATAAATGTTTTAATTAGCAATAATAGAAAGAATGCTTTGAAATATAATTCAGTGAGGGAAAGAATATTAAGAGGCAACTAATTTCCAAAAGAAAGTGGAACAGCCTTGAGCTATAGGTCGAGGCTGAATTGACTGCGGCTTTTCTTCCCTGGAGCACCAGAGACTGAGGAGTGACCTCATAGAGGTTTATAAATTCATGAGGGGCATGGGTATAGTGAATAGCCAAAGTCTTTTACCTGGGGTCGGGGAGTTCAAAACTCGAGGGCATAGGTTTTAGGTAAGAGAGTAAAGATTTAAAAGGGACCTAAGGGGCAACTTTTTCACGCAGAGGGTCGCAGATGTATGGAGCGAGCTGCCAGAGGAAGTGGTGGAGGCTGGTACAATTACAACATTTAAAAGGCATCTGGATGGGTATATGAACAGGAAGGGTTTAGATGGATATGGGCCAAACGCTGGCAAATGGGATTAGGTCTGGTTGGTGCTGACAAGTTGGACTGAAGGGTCTGTTTCCGTGCTGTACAACTCTATGACTCTGTCAGCTCCAAACCACTGTATTCTTTCAAATGAGAAGATAATCAATGCCTGTGTGAGATAGACCTCAACTTCTTATCAAAGGGATCTAGTGTTGATTGCCTTAAAGAAGATTAAGAGGAATGTTTCATTTATATTTTTTCTTAATGGGCCTGGCATTTACCTACCTTCCGCCTCTCCCAGGTGATTTATGGTTTTTAGATGGGCTGGGATTGTACATATAATGATGGTCAGGGGATTTGAGTGATATGGTCAAGGATAGATGGATGAATTTGTCTTTTCCTGTCTATCATTGTTTTTATTCCAAATATAAATCCCACATTTCCATGCTGTACACCAATGTTTTGCCATGCTAAACGTTTTCCATTCAACGATTTAAATAATAGAAAAGTAAGTGAAACAAAGTAACTAACATTATGACCATACAGTATTATAGTAAATCTTTGTAATTTGCTACGGTCACCCTGATACATTGGATAGAACTTTAAGAGATAGAGGGTTTTTTTGCAGCGGAGGTGACATGCAGTGATTCAGAGACACACGATGACTTTCTCTTGGCCTTTCAACTCTATTTTAGAACCTGTATTATTAGTTTTCCTAAACAACTAGAGTGAGAATGTATGATGATGATTATAGCACATGCTTCAAGATTCTTTGTTTTGGAAGGTAAGACAATGATAAGAATGGGTCTATGATAGATAGTTCTGCCTGAGGTAATAAAAGGCAAACACTTGTGATTGTCTTAAGGAGACGAGACAGCAAATGTAAGTAATGGAGTTCCAATCTGGGAAAGTTGCTACTTGGTCCTCGAAGGCATTCCTGGAAGTAATGAAACTGATCATCAAAGTGCAAAAGAAATATTCTTTCCAGTGGATGGGAGGAAGAAACCACTGTCTCCGACATGGGTGTGTGTGTGGCTCAAGAGATCATCAACAGGAGTGTTGCATATCACACATAGAACAGATGTGAAACGAGTTCAATAATATCAATAGGCCGGGAAAGCTGAGTTGTATCCCAGCTTTCTTCTCTGCGATGTTCCTTGAGTAACACCCTGTTCAGATCCATTTCCTCTCTCTCTTGAGGCACCTTTGCTTATTATCTCTGAACAGCCAATACTCATCTTATCATCACACTGCTAAATGAGATGCACAGTTGCTCACATTGAACTGATGCCAACAGTAACTGAAGCATGATCACCTGCACAATTTTGAACTCTTTTCTATTGCTCAGTTCAAATCTTGTCTTTCAACTCCCACAGGTGTAATGCAAGGTTTGGTGCAGTAGCAGAGCCATGTATCCTGTCTTATCATTCAGACACAGTGCATGCACCACCAGCTCAGATACATATCAATCAATGGGGCTTCCAAACACAGGTTCCTCATTTTTACACAGCAATCCACACATCAGATGTGAGCAACAGCAAATATTGGGAATATAATCAGCAGTGGAGCGTCTCCACCACAAGGTGCAGGATACAACAAGCTCTGCTCAGCCGGACCAAGATACCTAGCTTCAAGGATCATCCACAAAGAAGGGTATTGTAGAGCAATAACAGCAAATGTGTGACCTGTTGCATACCAATGGAGAGTGTTTTGTTTATTATTCCATAGATAATGCCATTGATTTCATAAATGAAACTTTAAGGGCATTTTCATAAATGCCCTTGAGAAGGTGGTGGTGAGCTGCCTTCTTGAACTGATGCAGTCCACATGGTGCAGGTACACAATTCATGTTATTAACTACCAAGTTCCCAAGGTTTGACCCAGTAACAATAGAGTTCCAAGTCAAGATGCCGTGCAGTCTGCAGTGAATTTGCATAGTACGATTGCAATGTTGGAAGGGTGACGTATTTCTAAGTTACAATCTTTGGTCACTTGGAGAGGAATTTGGTTGTTCCCATTCATCTGCACCCCTTTTCTTCCAAAAGGTAGAGATTATGGTTTCAGACGGTGTTGTTAAACAAAAATAACTTGGCAAATTGTAACTTGTGGTCATACACATTGTATCCGCAATATGCCAGTGATTGAAGGAACAAGTGTTTAAGTTGTGTTGTCAAGCGGGCTCCTTTGTCCAGGTGAGTATCACAGCCTTTGATTATTATTGACACACATTCAGACAATTGGAAAGTATTCAAACACACTCATGATTTGTGGCTTTGGGAAGCTAGTAGATACGTTCCTCACGACAAAATACTCAGCCTCCAACTTCCTCTTATACTCACTGCACATACGTGTGTCTGGTCTAATTAAGCACCTTGTCAATGGTGACACACAGGATGTTGATGATGAGGATTTCATATAATAATGGCTTTTCAATAAGATGTGTCTGTTACAAACTTGAAAGGAGAAACATCAAAAGTGGAAAGCCAAGAACTAATTAATTTGAGACAAAATGGTATCCCACATTGTGCTAAATATATTGGTCTGGATAGACAGCAGTAATGAAGGGTCAGTTTAACCTAAAACATTATCTCTATTTCCCTCCATGGATGCTGCCCAAACAGCTGAGTATTTTCAGTTTTTTTTGTGGTTTTAGTTTCAGTTCAGAATTCAAACATCTTCATTATGTTGCTTTGACCAAACAGAATACTTCACTATTCATCTTACCACTTAAATTTAACAAATAATGCAGATTTACTGACATCAATTTTGTCCTAGTTCAGGATTCTCTTAAGGTTAACGTGTAGGTTCAGTTGGCAGTTAGGAAAGTAAATACAATTTTGCATTAACTCTGAGAGGTTTCGAATACAACAGTATGGGATATACTGCTAAGGCTGTATATGACTCTAGTCAAACTGCATTGTGAGTAGTTTTGGGCCCCATATCTAAGGAAGGATGTGCTGGGAGACTCACAGGAATGATCCTGCGAATGAAGAGCTTGTCATTTGACGGGCAGTTGAGAGCTCCGGTTCTTTACTGTGTAGAATTTAGAAAAATGATGGTGGGATCTCAATGAAGCTTATAGTATACTGAGATACCTGAATGTAATAGACATGTACTAGATGTTTCCACTAATCAGAGAGATTAGGACCCCAAGGGCACAGCATCAAAGAGAAGGGACAGCACTTTAGAATTGAGATGAGGGGAAATTTCTTCAGCCAGAAGGCGGCGAATCTGTGGAGCTCTTTGCCACAGAAGGCTGTGGAGACAAATTCATTGAGTGTAATAGACAGAGATAGATATGTTCTTGATTACTAAGGGGTCAAATGTTTGAAGGAGAAGGCAGGAGAATAGGGTGAGGAGCATATCAGCAATGATTGAATATTGGAGAAATTCCGATGGGCTGAATGGCCTAATTCTGCCCTTAATTGTGGTATTACTATGCTCCTTTTCAGTAGTAATGCAGCATATGTAGATCAAAGCATTTTGCTATGCAGTATTCATCAAGTTTGGGAGTAAAACTCTGCACCCAGTTCTTTCGAAAATAGTTGAAAATCCAAAAAGCTCCAAATCATTATGAATCCTAATTTACTGGGGTTTTGATTAATGGTTAGAACTGAAAACCTTGTACCACGTGGCCAATGCTGAGCTATGTGTATTTTAAATTTAACTTCCTTTCATACATTACCACAGGTGAAAATACATGTGTTATTTAATGCAAATGAGGGAGTAGGATTTGCAATATACCTGGTCTCAAGTTACATCAGCATGTTCATAGTCCTACAACTCTTGAGAAGTTTTATTGATAAAAAAAATCAATGTCAAAGATTAATGTTGTCATTAGTTTTATCCTAACCTTCTCTGAGTAATCTAGATTTATTTATGTTGTTTCAACTACTGTCATCTTCATTTCCTCCCACATGACTATCCAAAACTTTTATAATGATGAAGAACATTGAGTGCTCATCATTCAACTGGACTCTCCAGGCTCCTCATCATTACCATCAAGCTTTTGGGTAAATTGTTACACAGCATTGCCTCTGTTGATATGTCTGAATACATATCTTGCACATCAATATTTGCTTGTATGAAGTAAAACAAATTTGCATGGTGTTTCCAAGTGTCACAGCTAATATTGATCATTAACACCCAAAAAAGATTCAGTGTACTTCTGTCTCATAGTTTCTTGTTGTGTGGGACTTTGTTACGCAGAAATTAGTTGCTGCATTTCTTACATATTAGGACTGACTGCACTTTCAAATATTAATTGTCTAAACTGCGAGCCACCTTGAAGCTATGGTAGTTGAACAGGCACATTGGCTCCTCCAAAGTGATCTATGATTGTCATGAAAAGAAGGTGCCAAAAATAACACAGCACAAAATCATTCACAAGGCCAGTCTCTCTTACAGCAGACTCCTGGAAGAATGCAAATTATTATTTTTTTTCATTCATTATCTATTTTATCATTGGTTTCCTCGTCATTCTACTGTTCTGCCTGGTTTTGCATTATCTGAAAATCTGAGTAGTTTCTACCCAACATCTGAACTCAAGCTGAAAGTGCAAATCAGAAACAGTAGGTGAACAAACAGCGTCTCCTTAAGGACCATACATAATATAACATCTCACATATAGTTTGATTCTTCTAGACCACCAAGATTACTAGATTTTCAGAGGCTTGCTGCTGATAACCATTGAAAAGCTTCAGTTTAAAATGTTCAAATGATTCACCTCTAGCTTATTTGTTCATTGAGAAACATAGAGGGATATGTACAATACCTTTATTGAAGAACAAGATTGAAGAAACGTTCGGAAGCATGTAGGGGGTCAGTAATATTATATTTCAATTTTGAAAGTCCCTCATGTAAGAAGAAGAGTGCTGAGGATTAGAGTCCCATAGCTTCAACATCTTGACTTAACTCAGTCATTGAATTCTCGCCTTTGAGTCAGGAGGTTGTGAGACTTGAGTTCATAACTCCAACTGACCCTTCACTGCATGACTGATGGAAAGCTACACTGTAGCATGTACTGTCTTCCAAATCATACTTTGAACTGAGGCCATATGGCTTTCAGTTGGGTATTAAAGACCATGAGACTCTTTGAAAGAAAGGCAGAAGCATTTTCCCAAATGTTTTGGCCAATATTTATCAATAAAACAGATTTCCTGAAGTATATTCCATTAATGAATTTTAGGATCACTGTTTGGCTGATATGTCATCTGTCGTGCAACATTTTAAATGTATGTCATTGACTGTAAAACATGCAAGCACTTCCTGAGATTGTGAAAGGTGGTGTATAAAGACAAATTCTTTTAATGTTACTTGAAACCCTGAGAAAGTAAGAGTTCTAATAGGAGACAATGAGAAATCTTTACTGGGGCTAGAATTGCCTCTTCAAAATTAGATTCTACTCTGTACAGCCCAGTGCCACATTGGACAATAATACTTTTATCCCAACTGGCCATTATGATAACTGCTAATGATAGCCTGGGTAATTACACAAAATAATTTATGGCTTTTCCAGGCAAGTTTTTGATTGTATTGCAGGAATTAGATTTTGAGCTTGTTCTCACAATTTTGTTCATTCCGCTATAACCTTTGTGAATCAGAATAAAAATTGAGATTGAGAAATTTATAATTAGAGAACTCTGAAAGGTTACCTCTCTCCCTCAAATGCTAAATAATAGTGAATTAAGTCAAGAAGTTTGAATCATGCTTCAGCACAGTTGATACAAAATAGAAGCTTTTCTTCTAGCAAAATGAACCTTAATAAGAAGATGACATAATAGTGATAGGTACAGTCATGCTGATATAACATTAATGCAGGATGCTGATTGATATTATATCGAAGTAACAATGGTCATCTCACCAGGTACCAGGTTCATTCACAAAGCACACTTAAAAGGTGCTGCAAATAAAGCCATATGGCAAAGATTATGTCATAGGAATGTATTTATCTGGAATTACAGTGAAAAGAGAAACACATCACACATTGGAGACAGGAAAGATCTTACCGAAGGTCTTAGGACCAACTTAAATTAGTGACTCTCTGCCAGGATTTTCATGCTTTTCTTACAACTCCATAGACAAAGTTATAAATTTTGAGGAAGGGTCACCGGACCTGAAATGTTAACTCTGATTTCTCTCCACAGATGCTGCCAGATCTGCTGAGCTTTTCCAGCAATTTCTGTTTTTATTTCTGGTTTACAGCATCCTCAGTTCTTTCAGTCTCTATAAGCTTTGATGCAGCAGAAAGACTTCTCACAACTCAGGAAGATTATAGTTGAATTTGGATAGTGAGGCTTGTACTTTTCACTCTGTTTGATCCTGCAGCACCAGGCATAACTGAAGATGAGGTGTCAACCAGGTGAAGCCTCCAAACAGGACTACTTGCATGCCAAATAGCGAAAGCAGCAAGTGATAGACAGAGCTAGGTGATCGCACAATCAACAGATCAGATCGAAGCTCTGCAGGCCTGTCACATCCAGTTGCGAATGATGGTGGACAGTTAAACAATTCACAGAAGGAGGAGGCTTCCCAAGTATCCCCATCCTCAATGGTGAAAGAGCCCAACAAATCAGTGCAAAATATAAGGCTGAAGATTTTGCAACAATCTTCAGCCAGAAGTGCCGAGTGGATGATCCATCTCAGCTTCCTCCAGTGGTCCCCAACAATAAAGATATCAGTCTTTGGCCAGTTCAATTCACTCCACATGATATCAAGAAATGGTTGGAGGCTCTGGACACTGCAAAGGCTATGGACCCTGTCAACATTCCAGCAATGGTACTGAAGATATGTGCTCCAAAACTTGCTGCTTCCCATGCCAAGCTGTCCCAGGATAGTTACAACACTGGTACCTACCCGACAACATAGAAAATTGCCCAAGTATCTCCTGCACATAAAAACAGGACAAATCCAACCCAGCCAATTACCTCCCTGTCAGTCTCCTCTCGATCATCAGTAAAGTGATGGAAAGTGACATCAACAGTGCTCTCAAGCAGCACTTGCTCAGCAATAATCTGCTCAATGGTGCCCAGTTTGGGTTCTGCTAGGGACATTCAGCTCCTGAGCTTTGGTGCAAACAGAGGTGAGGTAAGAGTGACAGCCCTTGATACTAAGGCTGCATTCGACCAAATGTGGCATCACAGGGCCCTAGCAAAACTGGAATCAATGGGTACTGGGGGAAAACTTTCCAGTGGTTAGAGTCATGCCTGACACATAGGAAGCTGGTCATGGTTGTTGGAGGTCAGTCATCTCAGCTCCAGGATATCTCCACAGGGATTCCTCAGGGTAGTGTTCTAGGCCCAAACATCTTCAGCTGCTTCATCAATGACCTTCCCTCCAAGATAAGGTCAGAAGTGGGGATGTTCGCTAATAATTGAACACTGTTTGGCACCATTCACGACTCCTCAGACACTGAAGCAGTCCATGCCCAAATGCAACAAGATCTTGACAATATCCAGACTTGGGCTGACAAATGGCAAGTAACATTCACACCACACAAATGCCAGGTTATGACCATCAACAACAAGAGACAATCTAACTACCATCTCTTGACATTCAATGGTGTTACCTTCACTGAATCCCCCACTATCAGCATCCTTGCATTTATCATTGATCTGAAACTCAACTGGACTCACCACATACATGTGGCGGCCACAAGAGCAGGTCAGAGGCTAGGAATACTGCAAAGAGTAACTTACTTCCTGACTCCCCAAAGCCTGTCCACCATCTACAATGCACAAGCCAGGAGCGTGATGGAATACTCCCCTCTTGCCTGGATGAATGCCACCCCAACAATACTCAAGAAGGTTGACACCATCCAGGACAAAGCAGCCCGTTTGACTGGCACTACATCCACAGGCATCCACTCACCACCGATGATCAGTAGCATCAATGTGTGCTATCTACAGGACGCATTAGGGCAGCACGGTAGCTCAGTGTTTAGCACTGCTGCCGCAAATTGCAGGGACCCAGGTTCGATTCCACCCTCGGAATGTGTCTGTGTGGTGTTTGTACATTCTCCCTGTGTCTGCATGGATTTCCTCCAGGTGCTCCGGTTTCCTCCCACAGCCCAAAGATGTGCAGGCTAAGTGGATTGGCCAAGCTAAATTCCCATAGTGTTCAGGGATGTGTAGATTAGATGGGTTATAATTTGGTGGGTCTGGCTGGAAGCTTTGAGGGTCCGTGTGGACTTGTTGGGCTGAAGGGCCTGTTCCCACACTGTAGAAATTCTATGATCTATGACTACAGAAATTCACCGAAGATCCTCAAGCAGCACCTTCTAAACCCACCACCACTTACATCTAGAAGGACAAGGGCAGCAGATATACAGGAATACCACCTTAAAATTCACCTCCAAGCCATCCTGGCTGGGAAATATATTGCAGTTACTTCACTGCCACTGGTTCAAAATCCTGAAATCCACTCCCTCATGGTATTGTGGGTCAACCCACAGCAGGTGGACTGCAGCAGTTCAAGAAGGCAGCTCATCACCACCTTCTCAAGGGCAACTAGGGACAGGGCAATAAATGGTGGGACCAGCCAGTGACGCCCACATTCCACAAAATGAATAAATAAAAACAGAATTGTTTTTGTGAATTATACAATAATTTCCTGCAGTTGTTGATCTTGGATAATCATTCTGCAGTTCGGAGACTAAAATAGTAGGAAGTTGAAGCTTTTTGTCTTGCACTCATGAGAACCAGGATGTAAGAAATAGGCTTGGAGAAAGGGACACAATTTTGTACAGTGTCTTTTCATGTTGTATAAAATGGTTTCTTTTTTCAAGTCTGTTTCCTGCATTCCAGTTCTGATGAGTGCAAGACGAAAAGCTTCAACCTCCTGTCACCTTTTAGCAATATCTAAATTTTGTATTGCCAAGCAATTATTTAGACCCTAAATGGTATTTGCATTATTCAAAGGTTCAAAATTTTTGCAAGTTTTTAATAGAAAAGAATCTTTTCAGAACAGCAGAACATTAAAGTGGCATACACTATTGATAGGTAATGTTATCCAATGAAAGAATGCTTAGTGCGTCATGGACTTTATCAAATGCAGATAGCTATCAGGTTGGACACAACAGGTATCGTTCAGTATGTCTCAGAACTACCTTTGGAAAACCTTCAAACAATATGAAGGCTTTTGTCTAATCCAGTGCACTAACTGTCCTTCAGAGTGCATTGTGCCAAGGTTGATCGATACGTGATTGAAGTCAAGCAAATGCTGTTTGAGAGTTGTTATTCTAACCACATAGAATTGTGAGCAATTTGCCAACATCAACCTGTCTTCAAAAGAATGTAATTCAAAAACATTTTCTGAATCTTATGAAAATAATGCAGTGATTGAATATAGATTTTGTGTTGGAATATTTTGTGGATCTTCAAAGACCAACAATATAATGGAAGATTCACTTCAGGAAGGACCCTGCAGAAATCCAGACTCATGGAGCAAAGTGGGAATTGCGCAGAACCTGCACATTTCTGATATTTAATCCTCCTGCTTCCGGTCTCTACACGAGCCTTTCTGACTCTGAATGAGAAATGGGGACTCGAGGTACATCCAGGAACTTGTTTGAATATTTGCCAGGGAAATGTTAGGTAGTTTAAAACCTTGTCTAACACCTAAATAACTTTGTAATCAACCAGTCAACCACCTCCTGAACCATCCAACTATCATCGTAACCCTGATCACCTCTTCAACCGTCTGACTATGCCACAACCCAACAATCATTGCCCCCCACCCCACCGACTCCAAAACACCCATTTCCTTCCTCAACCCAAACTGATTTTTGTACAGATCTGAGGAAGGATCACCAGACCCGAAAGATTAACTCTGATTTTTTTCTTAACAGATGCTGCCAAACCTGCTGAGCTTTTCCAGCAACTTCAGTTTTTGTTCCTGATTTTTCGACTAACCAGACTGCACCTGCCGACAGAGAAAACAACTCCCGTCAACCACCTACCTCCCACCTTAATCAATTACAAACTGAACCATTGGATTATCTTACACCGACACAACCTGATTATCCCCCACATACACCTACCACCACCCACAAACAACCTGCCAACCAACTGAACCCACTAACCAAACCGATAACCTTGCTGGATGTGACAATCCACTCAAACTGACCCAAATAATCCTCCAACCCAATTACCTCATTCATGTGCCTACTCACTCAGAGAAGACCCAACTACCCACCCGACTAGACCAGAATCGAACACCACACCTTAGGAAGGATATATTGGCCTTGGAGAGAGAACAACATAGCTTTACAAGAATGATACCAGGGCTTCAGGGGTTAAATTATGAGGAGAAATTATACAAATTAGGTCTGTTTTCCCTCAAATTTAGAAGGTTAAGGAGTGATCTGATCGAAGTCTTCAATGTATTAACAGGAAAAGATAGCGTAGATAAGGATAAACTATTTCCATTGGTTGGGGACTCGAGAACTAGAAAACTCAAAATTAGGGCCAGACTTTCAGGAGAGATGTTAGGAAGCACTTCTACACACAAAGGGTGGTAGATGTTTGGAGCTGCCTTCCACAAATGGCAGTGGATGCTGGGTCAGTTGTTCATTTCAAACCCAAGATAGATAATTTTTTGTTAACCAAAAACGTTAAGGGATATGGGCCAAAGGCAGGCACGTGGAGTCTGGCTACAGATCAGCCACGATCTCATTGGGGTGGAACAGGCTCAAGAGGCTAAATTGCCCACTCTGGTTCCAATGTTCCCATGACTTTACCCTAGAACCTTCTGAATGTACCCAACCCAATGAAATGTATCCCTAAAATCTAGACTAGGCCCATGGCCCAATTATATAACCTCCACACATGTCTATACCACATGACCAGATATGACAACTCCAGTTAGACCTAAATACTCACTTTAGCTGAACCAACCACACCTCCCAACATGACGATGTCCAACCATACCCATCTATTCACCTGCACATTGTTCTACCTAACCTCCTACACATTTCACCCATCCACACATACCCCCAACTCAGAAGCGTAACCATTTCACCCAACTTCCCACTTATCAACATACCCAGCCCAGCACCCACTCAGTAACCCATCTCATCCAGGTGGAGCGCGGCAGAAATTTACCAAATTAATTAGGGAGAGCAGTGAAGGCTTACCAAATTGATTCCTGGGATGGCAGAACTGACAAATGAGGAGAGTCAGTAAGGATTGTATTCACCGTAATGAGGGCAGACATCAAAAAACTGATAAAATGCTAACAAGACTAAGCAGATTAGATGCAAGAAGGATATTTCCAAAGGTAAGAGAATCCAGAACAAGGGGTCACAGTTTAAGGATAACAGGACAGAAACCACACAAGGAGTGATTAGCCTGTGAAATTCACTACCACAGAAAGTAGTTAAGGCCAAAACATTATGTGCTTTCAATGAGGTAAATACAACTCTAGTGGCTAAAGTGATCAAGGGATATGTGCAGGATTTAGGTATTGAGCTCAATGGTCACCTGTGATCATAGTGAATGTCTGTGCAGGCTCAAGGAGTCGAACAGCCTATTCCTGCTCCTATTGTTATGTTGATAAGTCTCCACCTATTCACCTAAACCGTTCATCCAGTAATCTGCTTACCCATTCACTCATCTATTCAATAATGCTTGTTACAAGACTGGTCATTTAAATACATATCAAACTACAGCAGCTAGTACCATAAAGAGATGTGGTTGGTGGCCTTTCCTCTTTTGTCCCGTTATATTCCACTTCAATGAAGTTCTCTAACAGACGCTGTGCCACATGCTTCTGAGAAAGCTCAGAATAGGAAGAGCTGGAAGAAATGGGCAGCAGTGTCCATTGGGTTAACCATTGTGCTGCTGCTGCATAAGATTCAAGGCAATGTATTGCTGAAGAAGACTGTTAAGAAGGAGAAGTCAAACCCCTGTGATAACTAAAATCGAAACACAAGCCCGCAATCTGTTATGGCAGGAGTAATAATTCTTCCAATAATTAAACCCAAAACAACCAAAGAAACTTGTCTCACTTTGACTAATCTGTTAAACTGTTATGAAGAAGGGAAGGTTAAATGAAACAAAATCCCTGATACTCACTTCATAGGTAACAAGTAAAATTTATTTATTTTACCCTAACATGTAAAAAAATTAACAGAATTACTAACAAACTGAACAACTCCCCCTTAACTACTAACTATTCCCTAACTGAAGTAAATTCTACTAGTATGCTGTTCCAATAAACACAAGCCCCACTTATATAAACCCAAGTAATACAAAATAAATTAAACCTTTGTCTCTCAAAGTCTACACGCCTTTCTTTTGCAGTTCTTGTATCATAATCACCTTTCTTTTACATACTCGGCTGTCAGGGATATTTTCTCTTTGAAATCTTCTGTGAGGACTCTGCACTAGAAATGCCTTTTATGGATAGATGGTACTTTCTTAGAGGGCTTAGTGATTTCTTGTGAAAGACAAATTCTTATATCTCACACGGCGGTTTGCTCACACACCGATTTTCAAACCCCCTCTCCTTATATACCTTGGATGACATATCAACATTCTTACAATAACATTGGTCCGAGGTTATCAAAACCATCAGATTTAGATTCAAGTGCCTTTCAATTGCTAAGTTCTTGGTTTATATTAATTGGCTGATTCCAGCTAGTTGCCAAAACATGAAAACAAGCCTCAGGTTTCCAATCACACAGCCAATGGATACGTGTTTCAAATTCAGCACTGTCGGTACCCCTTCAGCTGCATAGACACATTTTCTGTATAAATGTCTAAGCTTAGAAAAGCACTTTACCTCTTAAAGGAGATATGCACTCTTCTCCCTTACCTTTCTTTTAACAAACAAATTCTAGCTTCCTGCTTTCCAATTCACAATTACTCCACACAACATTGTAACAACGGCAAACTGATGCAAAGATCAGACATTTAATTCCTCACCCATGACAGTGATGGCCCATTCTGAGATTAAGACCTGGATTTTCAAAGTTGGGAATTTTCCAGCTTGCCATGTTGCCCAGAGAAACTGTGCCCTGATGGCAGGATTTGATTCTAGAGACCCAGAGGCAGGATGGAGTTGGATGTAGATTGGACACAGCCACAAAGGCTAACCAGTAACCAGGAAGCTATCAATCAAACTAAGAACAAAGAATGCACATTTAGAAGTGGTAAGGTCCCTATGTCTGGGCTAAACATCTGCATTCAAACCCCATCTATCTTGGAGGTGTATCATGACACATCTGTTTTGGGCCATTTTGGGTACACCATAGACTATCCACAACTCTGCAAAAGTCCTGCCCTGGAATTTTATCCCAGTTGCTTTCTTAAACATTAGGTTCTCAATCCCTCACTTACCTCATCTTCCCCATTCCCCTCCCATGCTCAAATCTACCACATCAGCTCATGTCCCACACAAATCCACACAGCTTCTTATAAGCTCTGTCCCAACTTCGTGCCAATTCGGAATAAGTCATGCCCGTCACCTGCACCAACCCATTGCCCCTTATTGCCTCCATGCAGCACCAAACTTGGACTATATGTTTCATAATAAGCATCAAAATTTAATGTAATTAGTGCTGAAACGTTATAAGTATGTCCATTCATTTAGCTTATTTAAATTTATGTTGGTTTGCTGCAGATAATTGTGAAGCTCCAAGTTTATTTAACAGGGCACAGAAGGTTAACATTAGTTTTGACACAGTGTTATTGCTCTGTTATGTGAACAAGTTAAAGCCTGGCATTTTTAAAGGACTTTATATATTTGTTGAGATATGACAGGCCAGGTGACATGGAAGGAAGTTTGGGTGGATGTCAAGATTAACCTTTAAGATGAACAACCCTTCTGAACGCACTTCAAGCAACTGTGAGTGTGAACTCAGTGTTATTCTCCAGTTCATTGCTGTGTTGTTCAGAAGGGCATTTCATTATGTTTGCTTCATAATTTCCTGCATTATCAACAGCAGAGAATTGTAGAACCATTTTTTGTTATTGATCTCTTAGTACAATACAGATTTTGGGGTTTGTTAGCTCAGTTGACTGACTTGCAATGTGGAATGGAGCCAACAGCACAGATACAACTCCTGCACTGGCTGAAGTTACCATGAAGGTCCCACCTTCTCAAATTCACCCTTTCCTGAAGCATGGTGGCCCTCATATTAAACCTCTACAGCTTGTCTCTCTCTAATGAGACGACATTCCTCTGTGACTATGGTGACTTTAACTTTACCATCAGATCCATGCCTTTGCACACTCTGAGGAAGGGAAACAATGTCCCACTCCAGCTCTCCTGTTTTTAAAAAATCCTTTTGAGATGACACCAATCTGAAGCTTTGATCCAGTCGGAACCCAGATTCGCCTCCAGGAGAATGTCTAAAAGATTCTACGACCCTGTGTTTCCACAGTAACCTGCATTGGCAAAGATCTCAGAAATCTATGTCTGTGATGGGTGACAATTATCTTTGATCACCTGAAGGTCAGTCTGAAAATTTCACACCTTATCCTTTTGTTTTTCTGCCTTGCAGATCTAAGACGAAAGTGTTCTTTCTCATAAGAAGTGCAGACAGAGATTCATTGTACGTATAACATAAAACAAAGAACTGCATTGCTAGAAACCTGAAGTTCAAAAAAACAGAAATTACTGAAAAAAACCAGCAGAACTGGCAGAATCTGTAGACACAATATAGGTTAAAGTTTGGAGTCTGGTGACCCTTCTTCAGAAATTCACTTCACTGGACTTGAAATGTTAACTCTGTTTGCTGCCCAGAGATGATGCCAGAGCTGCTGAGTTTCTCCAGCAATTTCTGTTTTTGTTTCATTGAATACATAATTGTTTATATATTTGTTTTAGATTATTTAGAGGTGTAAACTGTGTATTTTTATAATAGAAACTAAGTGTGAAAAAATTCCTTACATTGTCATTGCCAACAACATGTTAACTAAAAAGCCAAATAACTCAGTGGTGTATTATAGTGATTGGAACCAGGTGGATCCCACTGACTATGAAATTCTTGATTGAGTTTGTTAACCTGGGTTTGTCAGGTTGACATAGCAAGCCTCTTAAATCAGCAGTATCCTTTTCAAAACTATTTTATTATCCATGGTAGTCTCAGATATTAAAGTGAATTGATGGACGTTGGGCATTCTATTGCATTTTCACCATAAAACTGATCATCATTCCACTTTCCCATCCATTCTCCATATCACTTCAACGCTTGAAAGGCTTAAAAATATCATTCTTATATATAATCAGTTCTGGGGTAGAAAATTTCATAGATTTGTTACTCTTTGAGTGAAGAAATAGCTCCTTATCTTAGTCCCAAATAATCAGCCATTTATTCTGATATTCCAGCCATAGAGAACAACTTCTCAGTGATGGTTTTATAGCCCCTTCAGAATCTTATACATTTCCTGAGATCACCTCATGTTTTTCTAATTTCCAGAAAGCAGGCACAATTTACTCATGGGACATTCATTATAGGACTGCCCTTCCATTACAAATCTAATTATTTCTTGCTGCCATCCCTGCAATTAATTATATTCTTCCTTAAATATGGAGACAAAAATTGCACACAGTTCTCTAGGTAAGATCTCACTAAAGCCTTATACAACTCTAGCTTTCATATCATATTTTAATGTCACTCTGTCATTGCAAGTAAATCAGTGAAAATATGGGTAAACAGATGAATTTTGCAGATTTATTAATACTTAAGTGAAGTTAAGATATGCTGAGGATTTGGAAATCTTCCTTTTTAGGTTATGATTAATATACTTATTTTGACAGATGATTAAACCTATGCATTTTTAAAGCACTATTAATTATTTAGTATCTATGACAGAATTCCCTGGAGTGGTTTGAGATAAAGGCAGGAAATATGGGGAAATATGGCATAAAAGAAAAAGATTCAGAATCTCAACGAGACATTTTATGACTTTTCCCGATAAGGCTTAAGTGACAAGTTCAGAATCTTACGAATGAATTGCAACTACCTTATTTTCATGCATTTAGAGCTGCTTATGGTTCATTTTTATGCACTTTCCTATCACTTTCTCTTTCCCCAACAAGTCTCCTTGCCCTTATGAAAGTCAGAGTGGTGACCTAGCAACAGCAACTCACTGCCTGCTTTCCCGGGCCTTCATCTAACCTCATCCTCATCATGGTGTCTCAGCATGCTTCATGGATACTGATCTCCTCTACCCCATGTCCATAAAAAATAGCATTGGGAAACCACAATCATCATTATCATCGTCAGACCTACTCCCATGTCACTTCAGCCTGTCTGGGCTTCACTTTGGAGGTCAGAGATACCTAGGATGTGTAGGCTTCTGCCAGGTCACATTGTGTGCAGAGACAACTATACATCTCGTGCATCAAAACAGGATGCATGTAATGGCTCTCAGCCTCGTTTCTTAGTGTTTATGGTAAAGACCATACATTTTTATCCTTTGTATTTTTGGTTGTTACAGAAATGGAAACAATGATATTTTTTCTTAACACAGAGGATTGTGGAATGAATTTAAAAAAGCACATTACTGAAACTCATTGTGTGTGATATTTACACTGCTGCTTCATGTGAAGCAGAGGTGGGGAAATTACCACAATACCAGAGAAAGTAGGAAATGCCAATGCTGGACTCTGAGATAACACAGTGTGGAGCCGGATGAACACAGCAGGCCAAGCAGCATCGGAGGAGCAGGAAAGCTGACGTTTCGGGTTCGGACTCTTCTTCAGAAATGGAGGAGGGAAAGGGGGCTCTGAAATAAACAGAGAGAGGGGAAGGCGATAATAGAAGGTGGATAGAGAAGCAGATAGGTGGAGAGAAGACGGACAGGCCAAGGAGGCGGGGATAAAGCCAGTAAAGGTGCGTGTAGATAGGGAGTTGGGATAAGGGTTGGTCAGTGAGGAGGGAGGGGCAGGTAGGTAGGAGGGAAGACGGACAGGTCAAGGAGGTGGGGACGAGATGGGCTGGTCTTGGAATAAGGTCGGGGGTGGGGAGATTTTGAAGCTTGTAAAGTCCACATTGAGACTATTGGGTTGTAGGGTTTCCAAGCGGAATATGAAATGCTGTTCCTCCAGCCTTTGGGTGGCATCATTGTGGCACCGGATGAGGCCCAGGATGGACATGTCGTCCAAGGAGTAGGAGGGGGAGTTGAAGTGGTTCATGACTGGGAGTTGTTATCGTTTGTCACGAACCGAAGGCAGGTGCTTCACAAAGCAGTCTCCAAACCTCCACTTGGTTTCCCCAGTGTAGAGGAGGCCACATCGGGAACAGCAGATACAATAGACCACTTTAGCAGATGTGCAGGTGAACATCTGTTTAATGTGGAAGGTTTTCTTGGGGCCTGGGATGGGGGTGAGGGGGGAGGTGTAGGGGCACATGTAGCACTTCCTGCTGTTGTAGGGAAAAGTACTGGGGTTGGTGGGGCTAGTGGGGAGTGTGGAGCGGACAAGGGAGTTATGGAGAGAGCGGTCCCTCCGGAAGGCAGATAAGGGTGGGGATAGAAAAATGTCCTTGGTAGGGGGTTCAGATTGCATGTGGCAGAAGTGGCGGAGAATGATGCGTTGAATCCGGAGGTTGATGGGGTGATACGTGAGGACAAGGGGAATTCTATCTTTGTCGTTATTGCGGGGAGGAGCTGTGAGGGCTAAGGTGTGGGAAATGCGAGAGATGCGATCAAGGGCGTTTTCAACCACGGTGGAGGGGAAATTGCGGTCCTTGAAAAACGAGGACATCTGGGATGTCTGGTAGTGGAAAGCCTCATCTTGGGAGCATATGCCACAATACCAGGATGTGTATGCAGAGTGCAACAAATAGCAGGTTGATTTTCTTTTTATTTATTACTGGATGTGGGCATTGCTGGCTGGGCCAGAATTTATTACCCATCCCTAAAAGCCCAGAGGGCCATTAAGAGTCAACCATGTTGTTATGATTCTGGAGACACAAGTAGGCCAGACCAGGTAAGGATGGCAGTTTCCTTCCCTAAAGGGCATTAATGAACCAGTTGGGCTTTATGACAATTGACAATAGTTACATGGTCATTATTAACTACTTAATTCCAGATTTTTATTGAATTCAAATTCCACCATCTGCTGTGGCTGGATTTGAACCCATGACCCCAGAACATTACTTGGGTCTCTACATTATCTGTTAGCAATAATATCACAAGGCCAACACCTCCCCTATTAGTGTAATTGTGATCATTTGTGGATGCCTAAGATTATTAGGCTGATCTCTGATTTGTTTGTGGGTGTCTGAAAATCTTGTGGGTGTGAACAATATAGCCTTTGGATCTCTGAACGGGCAGGTTCTGCACTCCCACATTCCCCCACCCATTTCTGCAGTAAAAATACCTAAAACTTGAAGAAAAAAAACAGTTATTTATTCCCGCCAGAGTGTCAAAGATCTGAAGCCTTTGTTCCTTGGCCTACTGTGGTGACATATGAGTGAGGTACTCACCAGATGTGCTCCCAAACCTAATCTAGAAAGACTGTTCGATGAGGTGAGAGTCAGAGATGGTGGAAGATGGAAGTGGGAACCTTGCTGGTGGATCCTCTGAGGGTTTAATAGCTTCCTCCTCAGAGTTGGACCTCCAACTATTTCACATTTCAGGATGAAAATGTGGTGGATGCTGCTAGAGTCTGCATGGGAGAGAGGGAGTTTGTTGTGTCAGAAGGGTAAAAGTTTACAATGATACAAAAGAAGTGATTGCATATGATAGAAGTTGATGGATGATCGAATACTGGTGATGATTGAATGAGGGAGGTGATACGGTATCCCTAGTGATCGAATAGGAAGCATGGAGGGCAAGGTGGGTTTCATATTTTGGTAGGTTTAGTAGGTTAGAGCCACTGAGTGGACATGCTATATCCAATAGTGAGAGTCATCGTCCATGATATGTAATGAGGGGCATGTGCAGTTGCCCTGTGAGTGCGATGGAACAGAGAGAAGTTGATTTCACTTATCTTTGTACAGTGCAGATCATTAAATTTCATCCTGCCCTATTGGGCATTGCATTTCACCAAGGACATTGCACTGACCTGAACTGTTCTCTCCAACTGGCCTAGCTGGGTCAGCAGGGTACAACAATGTCCTATTTTCTACCATCCAGCCCAACACAATGCCCAGGTCCCTGTTAGTGAATGAGAAACTAATGGGCTTTCTCGGCTATTTTCTCAGGATAGTGCTGGAACATCGCAGCGTGAAAGGCGGTTGCTAGCCTGCAGTGCCTGAACTTGGAGCTGGAATTTAAATATAGTGCCATTGGTGTCAATATTCCAAAGCCCAGGAAGAACAAGCCTCTGCCTTTCCTGTCACACAACTCCATGGGATGGACACCAAAGCTGCCAGTTGGATAATTAATGAGATGAAGAACAGAAGGTTGAGAGAATAAAGTAGCCATGAGCCTTTGCAGCCTGGGCACCACAAATTTGGCATAAAAAAAACCATTGCCTAAAAGTTGCAAAATTCAACCATTAATCGGATTAAAGTATCTTATTTTTATGTATTATGTTTATCATGTGATAAGCAAAGGGCACTTTGAGGAATGTTTACTCAGAGATAGTAAGAACTGCCAATGCTGGAGTCAGAGATAACATAGTGTGAAACTTCTGAAGAAGGGTCCCAACCCGAAACGTCAGTTTTCCTGCTCCTGTAATGCTGTCTGGTCTGCTGTGTTCCTCCAGCTCCACACTGTGTTGTCTAGGAATGTTTCCTGGGATAGTAGGAACTGCAGATGCTGGAGAATCTGAGATAACAAGGTGTAGAGCTGGATGAATACAGCAGGCCAAGTAGCATCAGAAGAGCAGGAAAGCTGACGTTTTGGGCCTAGACCCTTCTTCAGAAATCATTTCTGAAGAGGGGCCTAGGCCCAAAATGTCAGCTTTCCTGCTCCTCTGGTACTGCTTGGCCTGCTGTGTTCATCCAGCTCTACACCTTGTTATCTAGGAATGTTTACTGTTGTTTTGATGTTATAACGGAAATAACATTGATTTGTTTCGCATTATTTTCCTGAATAAGATACAATTTTATCTAGAAGCATAGTTAGAGGCTGATCTATGAAATATGTTTGAAATAAAACTTAAACAAATATTTCTTTCATGTTCTACTGTGGTGTACTAAATTTAATGTAATTTCAATGATATAACAAGACTGGAGGAGGTTATTGCTGCTCTATTCCCACTACTCCATGAGTCACAACTTAAAATTAAAATTAGTTTCCCAGTTACTGAGATGGCCAGTTAAATGCCTTTTCGATATTAGGTTTTAAAGAAAAATATCTATCAACCAGGTTTCTTTAATAAATGTAATTATCGGTATATTATCAAAGCAAAACATTTTCTTTGAAGATGCTATAACTGATTAACATATACAGTTATATCATATATGAAATATGTAATATGAAAGTATAAATTTTTATCCCTCTGGATAATCCAAACCCACATACATACACACACACACACACGCACGCACACATGCCTGTGTACACTTCAGGAAAAGAAAATTAAAAATGGATTTTTCTCTACAGAGGTTTAAGGGCTAGTATGGTCAAGTCATCAATCGTGAACAGTTGTCTCTGGAATCTTAGCGAACATGGTTTGCTCGGGGAATTTAACTTTTAGAAGGTCCTGAAAACACTCTCCCAGAAAACAAATAGGCTTCACCTTGAACTCAGCAAGAGTTAATTTTTTTTCTCTGAAATAGGTGTATTAGTTGGGCAGGCAATCTTTACAGGCTTCTGCTTCCCCAACTAATTCCAGATACCAAAGTATCCTTCACCCTGTTACTGTTCGGAAAGCCCTAACAATCGTAAGCAGCAGAATAATCTGTTATCATCAGTCATGTCATTTCTAAGAAACTCTCCAATGTCTACGGTGAACTTTTAATTACCAACTTTAAAGAAATCACCCCAACTATCTCCACAAAACTTGAAATAAATCAACATTTTTTGCAACATTCAAAAGTTAAGCCCTCAAATGAAATACAAAATATGAAATTTCTTTAAATCACATGTTACTACTTTAGATTTTGTCAGTACTTTATTACAGGACATCTTATCTTTTCTCAGAATTGACCCACATCTATCCCTATCTTTCCAAAAACAGAAAGTTATCAATTCAAAATTCTAATTCAGGATATTCAGGTTTTCACTTGAGTGTAGTTCTGAGTGACTGCTGCAGAGCTAGAGTTGTCAGCTTTCCAACGAGATATTAAATCACGGACATGATTAAAATCTCTGATGGACAGAACTGATCCCTTGAAAACACTTAAAGAGTAATGGAGTGCTACCGGTGTCTTGGCCAGGGTTTATCTGTCATTCAAAATTAGTAAAAACAATTATCTTTTCATTTCACCGATGGATGTGAAATCTGGTTATGTGCTAATTTACTGAGACAACAAGCATGGGGCCGGACGAACACAGCAGGCCAAGCAGCATCACAGGAGCAGGAAAGCTTGACGTTTCGGGCCTGGACCCTTCTTCAGAAATGGGGGAGGGGAAGAGGGTTCTGAAATAAATAGGGAGAGAGGGGGAGGCGGATAGAGGATGGATAGAGGAGAGGATAGGTGGAGAGGAGGCAGACAAGTCAAAGAGGCGGGGATAGAGCCAGTAAAGGTGAGTGTAGGTGGGGAGGCAGGGAGGAGATTGGCTGTGGTACCTGGTTTGCTTCAGGACATGGTCGAGCAGTTTCAAGGCCGAAGAGACTATGAGAGAGTTGCAGTGGGAGAGAGATCCCCTGAGGTTTGTCCGGAGGGAAGAGGGTAACTTCTTCAGGGTAGGCATCCTTAGAAGAGGCTTTGCAGTGGGGGTTAAAATTGTCTCCTGCAGTTTGTGAACTAAGCAGTCGTGAACCTGTTTTTGGCCAAGCTGCAAATAATGCATAATCTTTGAATTGGAAACAAGTTAGAAATTCACATACTTTTTGAAAAAGTCTAGATTCACTCTCAGTGCTCAATTAACAAAATCTTAATTGACTTTTCACATACTGACGGTGCAAAATTTGGATTTAGTTTAGACTGCCGGTCAGAACCAGAAGTTAGGGAGTCAAAGCATACACAAACAATGACACAGAATGACTCAATGAAGAAACAGAGAAGGCCATTTTCACATTGTCTGATTGTCCCAAACCACATCAATTCACCCCATAAACCTTTAAACAGAATACAAATCCTTTGCAATAACTGTACAGGAATACAATTATCAACCCACTGGAAAACATTGTGCTGCAGCCTTTGCCTACTTAATACCATTAATTTGTAACTGATAATGAAATTGTTTATAAACTATGCTCATTTCAACATCGACAGAGAAGCACCTGACTGTCCAGCATTGGCTTCCTACGTGTGTAATTAAAAACATTACCTGACCACTGCAACTGGACTCCAAGAACAACATCAGGTCTGACACCAAGCTCATAGTTTACAGAGCTGTGGTGGTTCCTACCTTCCTTTACGGCTCTGAGACATTGACTGTCTACAGCAGATAACTCGAGGTACTGGAGCAGCACGCTGCCTGTGCGAGATCCTGCAAATCCATTGGGAAGGAAGACGTGCTAACACCAGCATCCTTAACCAGGTCAACATCCCCATCACTGAGGCACTGATCACCCTTGATCTGATTTGATTGGCTGGAAATACCATCCACATGACCAACACGAGACTCCCCAAGCAGTTGCTCTGCTCCCAGCTTCGAACAGGCAGGTGAGCCCCAGGTGGACAGAGGTAGTGCTTCAGTGATACCCTCAAGGCCTCACTGGCAAAGTGGGGTATTCCCACAGACACCTGGGAATCACTGGCTCAACACCATCCAAAGTGGGGCAGTATGATGGCTCAGTGATTAGCACTGCTGCCTCACAGCGCCAGGGACCCGGGTTTGATTCCACCCTCGGGCGACTCTCTGTGTGGAGTTTGCATATTCTCCCCGTGTCGGTGTGGGTTTCCTCCCACAGTCCAGAGACGTGCTGGCTAGGTGGATTGGCCATGATAAACTGCCTGTCATGTTCAGAGATGCATAGATTGGCCGGGTTATAGGGGGATGGGCTTGGGTGGGATGCTCTGAGAGTCAGTGTGGACTTGTTGGGCCGATGGGCCTGTTTCCACACTGTAGGGATTCTATTCTATTCTATTCAAAGTGAAAGAAGAGCATCGGAGAAGGCATTGAGCATCTTAAGACTTGCTTTTGGGAAAAAGTGCGTCCCACGCAAAAACAGTGTAAGGAACATGCTGCCACACCAATGCCCCACCTCTCACTTTCTGTGACCACATTCTGCCCCAAATGTAACAGAGCCTGCAGAAGCCACATACAGACTCACTCTGAGAATGGAAGAAAGTCATTCTCATTTGCAAGGGACTGCCGTTGATGCTGAAATTTTATAAGAGTATTTGTTGGACCTTTCTATATTAATAAATGGCCCTTCATGTTAATTTTATTTATTCAGGGGATATGAGGTTTATTGCCCTTGAACAAGTGGTGATGAATTACCCTCCTGAATTACTGCAGCCCATTCAGTACGCTCTTTCCATGTTGAACGTTGCTTGGAAGGAGCAGTGTGGGTAACAAAGTGATGGCTTGGTAACATCGCAGCTGGCCAAGTCCTCATGGACATGGCCTCATGGATTTCCAGAATGTACAAAGAACCAAGAGTAGCACAGAATGAAAATGCCCTTTAGCCTACTGAGACTATGCCAACACATGAGGCCTTTCAGAACCAAAAATCCTCTACTGCTGTGCTTTCCTTGTCTGTCTATTCCCTGCTATTCTATCCACATCCACCACTTCCTCAGACAGTGCATTCCAGGCACTTGTTACCCTCCTAATAAAAAAAAACTCACCCCTCACATCTCAGTTAAACTTCGCCCTCGGTATTTGACATGTAGAAGTAAGAGATTTAAAACAAAGGTGAATTATCCTTGATCTCGGTCATGTAAATCCACTTATCCCAGACGTCCCTTTCCATGGCTGTACTAGTAAAGGCCGCCAAGTTAAACATTCACTCTCGCCACCACGAGCACATCTGGGACTCATTGCAGCAACTCTCCAAGCCCACTTAAGCAGCATCTCCCAAACCTGCCAATTTTAGTACCTAGGATATGCAACAGACATAAGGGAAGACAACCATCAATAGATTCTTTGCCGAGTCACACATCATAGAAAAGTATTATCTATGTTGTTGATGTGTCAAAATTCTGTAACTTCCTACTTAATAGTACTCAGCACTGAGCATGTATCACGTGAAGTGCCTCAGTTTAAGAAGTTGGCTTACTTTATCTTTTAAGGGCAATTAAATGCAAAAAAATTGTAGTTTTAGAAACCTTCCAGATGGACTTCTCCTAGTACAATTACAACTGTGCACCTCTGGAATTATACTAATTTTATGTTCACAAATGAATTGCACAGAGAAGATTATTCTGAAATATTAGTTTACTGTCCACTGCATATTCTACCAAGGAATTTGAAAAATATAATTTTTTAGAAGCCAACATTGGTCATATTGTTTGAAATTGTATGCTCTGAATTCTACATTAAAAAATCAAAAAAATATGTTTAATGTTCGAAGAGTCTGCAGTTATTGCACACTTTAAAATGATACATATTACTCTTAATATTTCAAACATTCTCAATCATAAAAAAGTGGTTACAATATATCTTTTTGATATGTCAAATTTTCCCTTACATTTATTTTCTTTTTGCTCAAATTTAACTGCTCTTGGATTTTTTGACATTGAGCATTTTAAATTATTGATGACTTCAATCTTCAGATAGAAATCATTCTCATATCCTTTGGAAGGCTGTTGAATAAGAATATCAGAAAGTCCTCCCTGTGTGGAAGGTTTCAAAATAATGTAGGAGCAAATTACTGCAGATGCTGGAATCTGTGCTGAAAACGACAAAAGCTGGAGGTCACAGCAGGTCAGACAGCATTCTTGGAGAGAGAACAAGCTAACGTTTCGAGTCTAGATGACTCTTCATCAGAGCTGAATAGAAGTATGCAGGGCACAGTGTTTATGCCATAGTTTTGGGGAGTCTGTGTGTGTGTGTGCGCGTGCGCGTGTGTGTGTTTGCGCGTGCACGTGTGTGTGTGGTGGGGGTGGCGGGGTGGAGAAGGGGGCGCGGTAGTGGGTGTAGGTTGCTGGTGGAGAAAAATGTTAATAGTTCGGACTAAGTGATCAGAATGTGAGAATGGCAGAACAATGGTGTGTCTCCTGCCAGGCTTGAAAGGACAGTAACTGGGATGGGCAAATTTTGGGCTCGTCATGATGTTGAACTGTTTCTGAGAGCTGTCTTTCTTATGGACATCAAGGCGCGCAAGCTCCAGCAACTTATGGACCTCAATATTCGTCCTGCAGACCATCCCTTAGCACCCACCCCTTTCCAGCCCTCAGATGCCAGTACTTGCTGTCACCTTGAGGTCACCCCCACTCCCCAAACCCCACCTCTTGCCATGTGCTCACCATACTTCCTGATCTTCCCTTCTCTGAGGCTGAATGTACTGTCCTTGGCAAAAGAATCAGCTTCATACTGTTACGCCCCCACCTTAATGAATTTCAGGTTCATCGTGATGTTGAACTGGCTTTCTGCCACCTCAATTTCCACACTCACTTCTTCAGGGAGGACTTTCCCCCTCATTCTATTGAACTCTTCACCGGCCTCCAGTGTTCACCTTCCACTTGGACCACTTCCCCTAGCCTCTTACTTGCCCTCGATCTCTTTATTGAAAACTGCCAACGTGACATCTGTCATCACAATTTCCCTGCTCCTCTCACCCACTCTAATCTGTCCCCTTCTGAAATTGCCCCACATCGCGCTCTTAGGTCCAACCCTAACTTAGTTATCAGACTGGCCAACAAAGTGGGTGCTGTTGTAGTCTGGCGCACTGATCTTCAACTTGGGGAGGCTCAATGCCAGCTTTCGGACACTCCTTCCTACTGTGCCCTGGACCATTGTTGCCAAGACTGTCACCAATCTCATTACCTCCGGAGATCTTCCCTGTCACTGCCTCCAACCTAGTAGCCTCCCAACCCCAGACAGCATAGCTTCAACCTGCTGAACTTTTCCCGCAACTTCTGTTTTTTTGAGCTCGCTTCTAACTCCTTCCAAAAATCCACAAACCAGACTGTGCCAGTAGGCCCATCTAATTGTCCTGTTCCTGCCCCACTGAGCTCATTTTCTCCTACCTTGACTCCATCTTCTCTCCACTTGTCCACAGCCTGCCAACCTACATCCATGATTCCTCTGATGCCCTCCTCCATGTTGACAATTTCCAGTTCCCTGGCCCTAACTGCCTCCTGTTCACCATGGATGTCCACTGCCATCCTTTAAAAAGCTACTGACTCCCATAGCTATGGCTCGTCACACCCCACGTCCTGCAAAGACTCCATCCCATTCTCCCAGTTCCTTCGTCTATGTCTCACCTGTTTGGCTAACGCCACCTTCCAAAACAGTGCTGCTGATGTGGCTTGCTTCTTCCATGACCATGGTTTCCCACACACTGTGGTTGACAGGGTCCTCAACCACATCTGACTCATCACCCCTGCTTCCATCCTTGGCCCTTCCCATCATTCACAACAACATGAGCGAGTTCCTCTTTCCCTCAACTTCCATCCCACCAGCGTCTGCATCCAAAGGATCATTCTCTGCCATTTCAGACAACTCCAGCAGATCTTCCCCTCACTCACCCTGTCTGCATTTCGGAGGGATCGTTCCAGTACACCCTAAACCATTCCACAACCACCAATGCCACCCCTCCTCTCCACGGCACCCTCCCATGTAACCGCAGAAGGTGCAAAACCTGCCCCTTCACCTCCTCCCTGCTCACCATCCAAGGGCCTAAACAGCCTTTCCCAGGTGAAGCAATATTTCAGCTGTACCTCCTACAATCTTGTGTATTGTATCTACTGCACCGAATGTGGCCTACTCTACGTGAAGAAATCCAATGCAGACTGAGTGACCACTTTGTGGAACACCTCTGGTCAACCAGGACCCTGGCTTTACCATAGCCAGTCATTTTAAGACAATGTCCTGCTCGCATGTTCACATGTCTGTCCTTGGCATGCTTCGGTGCTCCAGCGAATCACACGCAAACTGGAGGAACAACATCTCATCTTCAGAGGGGGCACTTTATAGTCTTCTGGGCTTAATATTGAGTTTAACACTTTCAAATTATGAACGATTTCTTTCTTTTCTTTTAACATGTTATCAAGTCCACACCTCCCCCAATCCCAGTTACTGTCCTTTCAAGTCTGGCAGGAGACATACCATTGTTCTGCCATTCTCACATTCTGATCACTTAATCTGAACTATCAATATCTTTTCTCTCCCAACATCCTACACCCACTACCCCTACACCCCCGCTTCCCCCAAACTATTGCATAAATGCTGTCCCCTCCACACGTCACTTCAGCTCTGATGAAGAGTCATCTAGACTGAAAATGTTAGCTTGTTCTCTCTCCATGGATGCTGTTTGATCCACTGTGATCTGCAGCATTTGTTGCTTTCACTCTTAATAATGTAGCTGAACTAGCTTTGGTCTTAGTTGAGGCTTTACAATTGTCCACACTGAGCTTTAGTTGACTGTTGAAAAGGGAGAATCCACACCCCTATTCCCAATCAGCACGCTGTGACCTATGTTGGGATTAAAGTATGTATACATGTATGTCTAGTGAGGGCAAAGGTAGCTCCAGCCTTCACTCCAAGGTTGGGTTATTCATAGGGTAAGTTCACATTGAAGTTTATCTCCCTGCATCAGCAGGGGACAGCGGGACCCGACAGTGCAGAGGGCAGACAGTGGGACAGAATGTAGCAGGGTTGAGCGAGCCAGCTATTCAAGATGGCAGTGCCGGCATGGTAGGTTCATCTGTTCTAGGCTGGCAGCATTTTTTTCCCCTGCTCTCTCCTTCTCGTCTTTTTGTACTTATCTTCTGGAGTTCTGGAGGGAGAGGCAGCAGTGGCGATGGCACCACGGTGACAGTGGCAGTTGCTGTGCATCCCGAGCAGTGTATGCTGGGGTTCCGGTACGGGAAAGTGGCTGTGAGCACAGAACAGTGTAGGCTGGGGGTCCGGTACGAGGAAGTGGCTGTGAGCACAGAACAGTATAGGCTGGGGGTCCAGTACGAGGAAGTGGCTGTGAGCACAGAACAGTGTAGGCTGGGGGTCCGGTACGAGGAAGTGGCTGTGAGCACACAGCAGTGTAGGCTGGAGGTCCGGCGTGTAGACTGGCGTGGGCCTGAGCTCAACGTAGTTAGAGCAAGCCCGAAGTGTTGGTCCCCAGCATCTGTGGCATCGAGAGTAGGAAGCCCAAGGCTTCGTGTAAGGCAGGCCAAAGTGGTGGAGAACGAGGCCTTGCAAGGAGTGCACTAAGAAACACTGTCGAACTTTTACCCTTATTCTTTTAATTTTCTACTTAATACTAGGAAAGACTGTAACTGTAACTTTTAACTTTTTTTCTTTATTTTCCTACTTACATGAAGAACAATGTAATGCTTTACTTTTAAACTTTATTTCTCTATGTTACTACTTGTACCTAAGTGCTTTGTACCTAACATGATGCAATGTGTGGCAACTTTGTAAACTTTTCACGGTACTCCTGTACTTCTGTACTTGAGTACCCACGACAACAAAGCTGAAATCAAACCTGAACACTGCGCAGAAGGACAAGTGTGAAACTATTAGTGCAGTCAAGGCAGGAGAGAGAACTGGAGAAAACAAATCTAATAGAAATGAAATATAAATCAATAATGTTTTAGGACTTAATGTGGATGAGGCATTGAACAGCACACATGCAGACAACATAAAATTCCTTCTCTCAAACCAGAAAAAGAAGTCTGCTAATTCAAGCTATCAGCATAATAAACAGTAACCCAAGTTAACTTAGAAAGCAAACACCACGAAGGTTTTGTCATCTCGAAACAAAATCTCAGAATGATTGGTTCAAATTGTATTTTCGTTCTACCCATAAAAAACATTTCAGTCAAGTTAAGGCAATAATAAGAGAGCGGCTTGGCCCAAATAATGCTGAGCTGACTCATTCTTCACTGTTATCACGCAGAATTAAATTCTAATGGTGAAAAACGTCTGATATGAAATGTCTGGACAGTAGAACATTTGTACCCTGAAATGTTGCTTACTAGGAAACTCAGCACAGGTAAAAGTGTGCCGAGCATGGGGGGAGAGCGAGCTCTCATGAGGAACACCCAGGGTGGAGTGACTGTCGGCCCATAACTTAAGAAAGGGCTGTAATGTTTAACCTCTAAATTTATTTCCTTATTTTTGTTTTCATTTTACACTAAAAAGAACTATAGTGATGAACTTTTTAACATATTTCTTTATTTCTCCAGTTTTGTATTTCAGATTTTGTACCTAAGATGATGCCAGGAATGGTGATAGTATACACTTCTACACTGTACTTCAGTACATAAGACAATAAAATCTAAATCTAAATTTAAATCTAAACTCATTTTGCTTTACCAGGAAAAGTTATAATCACTCTATAGCTCAGTAAAGTTATTAGAATGCCTCTCCATGAGTTTGGTGGTTTACATTATCATTTATTAAATCTATATTCCGCTAAATACCATGCGTACCTTTGAATTATGCAGTGACAAATTGCCTGTTGAAATGCACGCAAGAACCAAAGCATAGCTACATTTTGATTTACAAACATGTTTTAGTAATGGATACAATTTTAAAATAATTGCCAAGTGACAAGTATCTGATGGGCTCTTTTTCAAAAATCCTAGGCCAACTTCTTTCTTATTTTCCCATAAAGGTCAAAAGAAAATATAATTCCAAACAAGTTGTATTCTCTGTGAAAACATGCACAAAAGTCTTTTCTGAAAAAATTTCAAAATTTTTGAGACAGGAAGAAAGTTAAAAGGAAATATTGCAGTGTCCGAAAAATGATTGTGATTAACCGATGGATCAGTCACTTCCAGGGTATTACATTCACTGAAATGATGGGAAATACCAGTTTGCAACTCATCACAATGCAAACTTCAAATCATTTTCAAAGGATTAAATTTTTTTCACATTTTATTTCAATGATATAGAAGATACAAGAATAAACTTCCAAAGTGAAAAGCAGCATTTGCAGATAACAGGTTAACATAAAGAGGAGGAAGAAGAAGCCCAGCAATTCCTCTAACATTAAAGCAAACCGAAGGGTGCCTGATTCCATAAAAAACAAGAGAAGCGGCAATTGCTATAACCAAACCCCACGTGAGAGATTATTGCCTTCCAACATCCGCAAGCAGCTTACTTTGTGTTAGGTATGTCTCAAGCAGTTGGTGTCAGCCATCATTCTGTTCGTGCACTCACCTCTGAATCAGGGGATTAGTTCCACACTGTGGTCGAGCACAAAAATAAAATCTGAGTTTCTGATACAAAAGTGAAGGAGTGCTGGACTGTCAGAGGAATCATCTCCTTCAGCTGGATGTAGAAGATCAAGCTCCACTATTCAAAGTGAGCAAGGAAGCTTTTGATTGCGGCCCGGCCAACATTAATCCACCAAATACTACCTCTAAAAACAATTTATCAATCGTTATCAAATTGTTGTCTATTGGACTTCACCGTGTGAATTGACTGCATATTTCCTACTGTGCATTCAAAGGTACTTCACTGATTGTAAAGCACATTGTTGAAAGCCCTTCTTTACAGATACATATAACATATGTATATAACATATATAACATAACAGTAACATATACTTTGACATGGAAAACATGAGCCCTCACTATTCACCATCCTTCAGATATGATTTTGCACCATGAATTCAATTAAGCCTAAGTCACCTTAAAGTTTATTACCACTCTTATGGTGGTTTTACATTTAATTATTTTTGCTGACTTGAGTTTGAAAGATTGTGAATATTCCTGGATGTTTGTTTTTCTTAAAGAGGCAAATCAAACAACAGTGTTTTTTTTTATAAGACATTTCTTGCAAATCACACGGTTCCAGATAATTGCTAGGCTTGCTTGCTTGACCTAATTTCAGGAAAAACACCTGACTGCTTTTGTAGATGTAGGAACTGCAGATGCTGGAGAATCTGAGATACCAAGGTGTAGAGCTAGATGAACACAACAGGCCAAGCAGCATCAAAGGAGCAGGACGGCTGACGTTTCGGGTCTAGACCCTTCTTCAGAAATGGGGGAGGGGAAGAGGGTTCTGAAATAAATAGGGAGAGAGGGGGAGGCAGATAGAAGATGGATAGAGGAGAAGATAGATGGAGAGGAGACAGACAGGTCAAAGAGGCAGGAGTGGAGCCAGTAAAGGTGAGTGCAGGTGGGGATTTGGGGAGGGATAGGTCAGTCCAGGGAGGATGGACAGGGCAAGGGGGCAGGATGAGGCTAGTGGGTAGGAGATGGGTGTGGGGCTTATGGTGGGAGGAGGGGATAGGTGGGAGGAAGGACAGGTTAGGGAGGTGGGGACAAGCTGGGCTGGTTTTGGGATGCGGTTGGGGGAGGGGAGATTTTGAAGCTTGTGAAGTCCACATTGATACCATTGGGCTGCAGGGATCCCAAGGGAAATATGAGGTGCTGTTCCTGCAACCTTCGGGTGGCATTGTTGTGGCACTGCAGGAGGCATAGGATGGACATGTCGTCTGAGGAATGGGCGGGGGAGTTGAAATGGTTCACGACTGGGAAGTGCAGTTGTTTGTTGTGAACCAAGCGTAGGTGTTCCGCAAAACAGTCCCCAATCCTCCGCTTGGTTTCCCCGATGTAGAGGAGGCCACAACGGGAACAGCAGATACAGTATACCACATTAGCATGACTGATTTTATGGCTGGCTCTCATTGACTGTTCTAATTGAACATTGTTTTTGTAGGCTTGGATTTTCAACTGGGCATGTTTTCTGAAATAAAGGAGCCTTTCAGCTCCTGTCTCCAGTTTCTGAAACACCTTTGCAATAAATCTAGTGCAAAACCTAACTGCCTCTTGAATAACTTCTGTACAACTTCTCAATTCTAAGCAAACTGCATCTGCTAAGATCCCAGATCCATCTACCTATGTTGGTCACATCTGACTACATGGGCCAAGACACCAGAGTGACAGCCATCTGAACATTCCTCATTTCTGCTTTTTGCCTTCAAGAACTGAGACTTATTCGTCAAAAATGTTTTCCTTTCCCAAAGTGCCAATTAGCAATTCATGACAATGGATCCGAACCTCAAATTATGGACATCCTGAAATTTTAATTGTAACATGTGTTTTTGAGAAAGGGGAAATATAGCCAAAAGATGATAGCACATATAAATATGTGGCTGTCTGGAGAGGAATTCTGGAATGTCATACCTGATGATAGCAAGAGAATATCAAACAATAACCCTTCAAAGGCAGAGTAGTAAATCAGAAGAAACTGGATTATGGTACAGAGATAATGAGAGGCTGCTTGTACTAGTTCCCGACTCCCTGCCTGTAGAAAACAATCCAAATGCGTTATGTTTCCAAAATGCAGACATGTTGCATTTTACCCTTCTAGGAATATACAAAATAGGTGTTACAAACCAACAGCAACTTGTGGTCTGGGTGTATGCTATGAGAGTCACAGGTGAGAAAATCTCTAGTCATCCTTGGACTGCAAGAAGAAGAAAAGAATTATCTTTCGTTCTTTCTTTGCCGCATTGCCAGGAGGCAACGGAACCCACAATCAAAAGGAAATAGAACAAGGCCCATTTAGCTGATCTGCAAAGCCAGGCATGTTGGAAACAACTACCCACACACCAAGATCTGTGCCACCAGTATTCAGAATTATGAAGATAGATACAAATGTGAAGCATATATATATGTATATACATATACATTGTAATATAGATCAAGTATGAGGAAGTTTAATGGACAAAAGCAAACAGAACATGATATTTTATATCTGTCAGAGCAGACCTTCTGTACTATTGTTCATGCCAAGTGGACGCATGGGTCTTTTCTACTTTTCTGAAATGATTCCAATATTTACCTTTTGATTTACTCTACCTCAAAGTCTATTATTATCACTTGGTTTGACAAAGTTCCTGATAACAAAACAAAATTTGTATTTCCTAATTTGAACCAGGCCTCACGTCCTGTGATTGGAAGCTATTTTGAAGTTCACTTTGAATGCTGCAGTTTCTCCAGCCTTTCCTCAGAACTGAGCACCCTTGCATAAAAGATCAGTCTTAAAACTCATCTCTGAATTGTCTTAGTACTTGCATTTTTCTTTTATTTTCATTTGGGAGTAAGAACTCGATGCAACATTTAAGGTGTTGTCTATAGACAATATAATCTGAGTTGAGCATTTCCTCTGTATTCTACACTTATGATTATATTAATCTGCATTCAATTGCAATGCTTTGCAATGCAGGCAGTCCCTGGGCTGCAAACTGGTTCTTGCTGGAGCCTGTTTGCAAGTCAATTTGTACACAAGTTAGCAAGCAATGCAGGCCAATGTACTTCAGCTGATTATAAGTAGCTGAAATATTTGTATGTAAGATCATTAAAATTACAACCACGTGTGGGATTGCGTTTATAACTAAGTACAAGCATTCATAAATTAGATGTTGGTAAATCAGAGACCCCTGAAGTTGCACAAGTTGAACAGCTAATTTACTAAAACCCAACAGCAATCCTGGTCTCCCAGCTATAGGTAGGATGTTGTGAAACTTGAAAGGGTTCAGAAAAGATTTACAAGTATGCTGCTCGGATTTGAGGGTTTGAGCTATATTGAGCAACTGAATAGGCTGGGGCTATCTTCCCTGGAGCATCAGAGGCCGAGTGGTAACCTTATAGATGTTTATAAAATCATGAGGGGCATGGCTAGGGTGAATAGCCAAAGTCTTTTCCCCAGGGTAGAGGAGTCCAAAAATAGAGGTCATAGGTTTAAGGTGAGAGGGGAAAGATTTAAAAGGGACATGAGGGGCAACATTTTTAAACCGACAGTGTTCGATGTATGGAACAAGCTGCCACAGGAGGTGGTGGAGGGTCTGGATGGGTACATGAATAGGAAGGATTTAGAGGGATATGAGCCAAACGCTGGCAAATGGGACAAGATCAGTATAGGACATTTGGTTGGCATGGGCAAGTTGGACTAAAAGGGTCTGTCTCCATGCTGTATAATGCTATGACTCTATTACTGACTTCCTTTTACTAGGTAAGCCAGTGGACATTAATATGATGAGGTAAGTCCTGACGCTCGGCATCAGTGTCTGCAAGTAGACTAATTCAAGAAGAATTTCAGAAGGTTAAGCCACCTCGCTCCAATGCAGTTCACTATTTCCCTATTATGTGAGCAACATGATCGGATTTTTTTTTCTGAGGGTCCCTGATGCATAATGCAGTGCAGAAAAATGATTCTTTTCTCAGGGCCATCTTCCCAATTAATTTTAGCTGTCTTACACATCTCTCTGTTTAATTTGCTGATCCATCTGTGATCATTTACGCCATTTTATTCCAGGGGAGCTTCAGATGTTCGATGCAGTCAGACATCCTCTTGTATGAATACAATCCCTTTGTTGTATTTTACATTGATACCATTAAACCAATCTTCTGTGATTGCAAATTTGTCACTAATTTGTCTGAAAAGTGAAAACCATACTATATGACTGATATCAGTACCACCATTGACAGCTAACAAAGCATTCTGGAGCGTTGAACTTTCTTGTTGAATTCGAAAGCCTTTTTCGTGATTCATCCGGGGGATGTGGACATCATTGACTCAGCCAAAATTTATGGTTCATGCAGAAGTTGACCTGCAGAAGGTGGTGGTCATCTGTCTCCTTGAACATTGCAGTCCAACAGATGGCAATTCCAGAATTTTGACTTAGTGACAGTGAAAGTGTGCTATGTTTCTAAATCAGGATAGAGAGAACGTGTCGCAGGTGATGTTTCCATGTAGGGGCTGCCCTTCTCCTTCTAGGTAGAAGTGGGGTTGGATGGGAATGCTTAGGGAGCTTTGGTGAAGTTTTGCAATGCATATTTTGCATTGTACACACAATTATTTTGAACTAGTACAGGTAGTTTTCACAAGGACCATGGATGGGCCCAACTCCTATTTGATTGGGTTGGGCAAAGATGAATGTTTTATGACTGGGACAGACACAATGGGCTGAAAGATCTCATTCTGTGCTATAAAAAAATCAATGGCTCTCTGTGAGAATAAAATCCAGTTAAGGACTGTGGGTGTGATCAGCTGACAGGGCGGTGAATTTGGACATGCTGTTGATCAGCCAACCTACTGTTCTCGGTATCACAGGAGGTCAGAAAACAATAATAGTGAGCATTAACTATAGTGAGCACTGCGCATTGATGCTGAAGGGAGTGAATATTTATGGACGTGGTGCAGGTCAAGCTTCTTGTCATAGGCGGTATCATGGTCTCAGCTCCACTAACCTGCCTGCTCAATATAAGCCTTAATTCCTGTACAGTTCAAAAATCTATCTTTGCCTTAAAAAGGTTCAATGAGGTAGCTTCAAATGCTTCACTGGGCAGGGAATTCCAAAAATTCACAACCCTTTGGGTGAAGAAGCTCCTCCTCAACTCAATCCTAAACCTGCTCCCCCTTATTTTGAGGCTATGCTCCCAGTTCTAGTTTCACCTGCCATTGGAAACAACCTCCCTACTTCTACCTTATCTATTCCCTTCATAATTGTATATGTTTCAATAAGATTCCCCCCCATTCTTCTAAATTCCTATGAGTATAATCCCAGTCTCCTCAATGTCTCCTCTTCAGCCAACCCTCTGAACATTAGAATGAACCTAGTGAATCTCCTCTGCACCCCCTCCTGTGCCAGTGTATTATTTCTCACATAAGGAGACCAAAACTGTGCACAGTACTCCAGGTGTGGGCTAACCAGCACCTACAGCTGCAGCATAACCTCCCTCTTTTTAAACCCCATCCCTCTTGAAATGAGGGACATTAGTCCATTTGGCTTCTTAATTGCCTGCTGCACGTGCAAACTAATTTTTTGTGATTTATGGGAAAAAAAACTACATACCATTCTTTATTGAAAATCTAACACTCACTTCCTATTTTCTCTCTTTTTTGTTGCAGCTCCCATTTTAGGGACATTAAATAGCACTTTGCTTTGGCTATACAACTGTGAAAAGGTTAGGTTTACCTAGTTCTGCTATAACGCTTGTTTTGTTAATCCAAATTGGCTATAACGCAATTGATGAATAGCGGACGCTGTTTGGATAATGCAAACTTTTTTGCGGTACAGGTATAGCAATTTCCTATAGCAATTTCCCAATAACGCCATTTTCTATGCAAATTTCTATAGCGTGCGATCACACAAGAACGCAACTATCGCATTATAGGAAAACTACCTGTACTAGTTCAAAATAAAGTGAACCACAAACAAAGATAATGAATTCTGATTCCAGTTACAATTTCAATTTGTTCTGGTATTCGTTAAATATTCAACAGAGTAGTCATTGACCTGAAAAGTTAATGCTCACTATTATTGTTTTCTGACCTCCTGTGATACCAAGAACAGTAGGTTGGCTGATCAACAGCATGTCCAAATTCACCGCCCTGTCAGCTGATCACACCCACAGTCCTTAACTGGATTTTATTCTCACAGAGAGCCATTGATTTTTTTATAGCACAGAATGAGATCTTTCAGCCCATTGTGTCTGTCCCAGTCATAAAACATTCATCTTTGCACAACCCAATCAAATAGGAGTTGGGCCCATCCATGGTCCTTGTGAAGTGATAAGACGCTCTGTGGCAGTATAATCAATCCATCAAACATCTCTGGATGCATGCCCATCGAAAAACCAGCTCATCTGAGTCTTCTGCAGCAGAACGCATCTGCAGTACTAGTGGGTTATCACACTAACCTCTTCCTTGGCCTTTCTGCAATATACTTCTGCCCATTCGCTCAGCATGTGAAAATCCCAGCACTACATCACCCCCTAATGGTCATGTTGTATCAATACCTGAGATGATGACTACAACTTTCAAACAATCCTTCCTCTTCAGCGATCCATTGCTACTGTCTCTCTGCATAATGAGTTTGTACTAGCTGTTCAAGGAACAATTCTTTCAAATCTATCTGAAAGTAGAAATGCAGAAGGGGAGAGTTGGGGTGAAGGTAGTGACATGGAGTGAAAAGCAAGAGGAATGTGGTCATACCATCTACAGCTTGCACCTAATGACCTTGGGTCAGATAGTAGAATGAGGACAATGTGAAAGTTGAGAAGGCTCATATGCACAACACACAGTCGTTCTGAATGTTCCCAGCAAGTGCTGATGTGACACGTTTATTCATAGTTGGCCCAATGATCCAGAACATTGTCTCCTTCAAAGTATTCAGGAAATGAAGACATGCCTACGCTATACAGGTTCTCTTCTGCTGTCTGGTTTTAGGCACACGGGTTCTGCAAAAAGAGTAGGAAGAATATTTTGCAATGCGCTTGAATGATGTACCTACCAAATTTGAATATGTGGTGCCATGTGGAAAAATGAGAGATAGATTTGTGGCTGTCAGCATTGGTACATGTTTGAATGTTCAGCTTGAGTCCTGATGATGTTGGGTGAATGATGAGGGTATGGTGCATTGAGCAGCATGAGGTGTTGGTCTTTCAGCAGATCGGAGATATTTATTGAAAGTGTATTCACTGACCCAGTGCACCTGTGATAGTTCACTTAACATTTATGCCCTCAGGGCCACACTCTATGAATTGAACGCTCTGGCTACCAAATCTTCAGTGCTTTTTCATGATACATTTTGAGGACCTCTAATACCCTATGGCAAGAAAAAATGTGTCCCTGCTCTTTTTGACTTCTATTACTAAAATCTCCAGTGTTGCAATCAAACGTCGAGCCCTCTTTCAGGTCTACTGCACTAGTTATCCTACCTTCCATCAAACCCTTCCTAAAATGGTTCAATCACCTCTTGTACTGTATGCACAGCTCTGCTTTAAGAGGGCAGGCTATCGTTAGTTGGTGCAGGCTAACTAACGAACCTGCTAAATCTTCAGCCAGTGAGTAATTCACTTTGTACTGGGATGCATGCTGAAATCTTACGTATATTTCCATGTTGCATGATTCACCACGAATGGACACAGCGTCATCAAACATTGTGATCCAACCACTCATTATCAGATCATATCCAACTTATCTCCCATATCAATCAATGCCGTGTTAGATTATACATAAAATGCTTAATTGGCCTTGTATTATAAATTGCTGCAATTAGTGTTGGAAATTGATTTTTACTATCATGTTAAGTGAAAATCAATTATTAATATATTGTTTGATGAATGCTGCTGATTTACAGTGAGTAACTGAACTAGTTTCATTTTGTTGTTTTTCCCAAACAGTTCCTGGATCTTTACTGGTATTATGGGGTGTGCATTTGTATTTCTATGTCCTGTAAGGACCATTGAGGTATAGTGGTCAAAACATAAAAATCTGTGTCCATTTGATGGGATTCTAGGATTCCTTTAACAAGACATTATATTGTAAACATTTATTCAATCCACAATGAATGAATTGATAGGAAGTCACCTTAAGACGCGAGGCATTAAAGCATGACCAGTTAAAACATTAGCACTAGAATAATACCAATCTCTAGGGAAACACATACAGAAAGAAATAACAGAGATTGTAAGTTGAGGGTCAAAACTAAATATGTTTTTCCAACGTTCAGTCAATATCTCAGAGCTGTACTCAGCTACATTGATCGATTGAGTGTATGTCTACTTGTAGGAGCAGATCCAGTGAAAAACTTAACTATCTTCAAATAATCAATCTTTATCCAGTTAAAAATACCAGATGGCAATTTGCAAAGTAGATAAGAATAGAATTTGATGTGAGTTTCAGATGCTTCAGAGTTTCAGGGCTCTGTGCTTTATGGATCATCTGAACAGCTGCTCATTCCTGGAATTAGCTTTGAAAATGATCCCATGCAGGATCACTAACTTAATTGGAAATTCCGTTATTTCCACCCTCAGTAAATGCAAATATGGCACAACAGCCCTGATCAAAATGTCACGGCATGGATGGAATAAACTGCCAAAATGAAAGCAGTTAGCTCCTTTCATTGGGTCTAAAAGGGTAAATGTTGCCGGGTTTAAAACCTCAGCCAGTAAAAATAAAAGCAACTTTTTTCATACTGTCCAGAAGCAAAACAGAGTGCAGTTGAACTTTCACCTCAGAAATTTGGAGTCATCTATCAAGCCATGACAGCATATTCTCAGATGAAGTGCACTGAGCATCAGTTTCTTAGCTAGGACGGGCCAGGCTTCCCAGCCTGTCAGTTTCAATGGTCAATGTCTCAGCAGTATACTCTCACCTGCATGGAACTGGCGAAATTCACACATTTCGTGAATCCCAAACTCTAACTATTGGCCAGAATTCTGAGTAAAAATAAGAATCAATTACCAACTTAATTATTAAAACCAATGACCTGATCGATGGATATGAATTCTCTGCTCACCCCCATTCCCATCAAGTTCAAATCTGGAAATGAACTCATTTATGTCATATTTCCACCCAACACAACCTTTCAAGCCTTCAGCCCTCAACCTACACCCGACCACTGTCATCCACGCCTCAGCCTCAACCCCTGGCAGTTAAAACTTTTCTTGATGTTCCTGTTTGATATGCTAATTATCAGCTACAATGGGTGAAATCGCCCCAGCCCCTTAATGATGTAGACAATGGTGAGCCAGTTTGACAATGTCATAAGCTTAACCTCAGGTGCAACAAGCCGCACTGGGCTTTTATCTCTTCGCTGTTATTGAGTAAAAAGTAAAAGGAGGTAATAATGAGACAAGAGTAGAAGTAAAAGTTGGATCAAGGGACAAGCAGAATAGCACACTACTAGTGGTCACCACAAGGCCAGAAGGATGTGGACGCTTTGGAGAGGGTACAGAAAAGGTTTGCCAGGATGTTGCCAGGTAATGGGGGATTTTAGCTCTGAATAAAGGTTGGATAGACTGGGTTTGTTTTCACTGGAATGTAAGAGGTTGACAGGCGGCCTGATCGAAGTTTATAAGATTGTGAATGGCATAGATAGAGTGGAAAGTGTGAGGCTTTTTCCCAGGATGGAGGGGTCAATTACTAGGGGACACAGGTTCAAGGTGCAGCAGGGTGGGGGGGAGTGGTGGAGGGAGGGGGAATGTTTAAAAGAGACGTGTAAGGCAAGTTTTCACACAAACAGTGGTGAGTGCCTGGAATGTGCTGCCAGAGGAGGCGGTGGAAGGAAACGCAATAGCAGCATTTACGAAGCACTTAGATGGATACATGAATAAGAATGGAATAGAGAGATTTGGATCCTGTAAGTGAAGACGGTTTTAGTATGGAAGGGCAAAACATGTCAGCACGGACTGGAGGGCTGAAGGGCCTGTTCCTGTTCTGTATCATTCTTTGTTCTTTGTAATGGCAGAAACATGGAAACATGCCAAGGTTAGAAAGAGATGAAAGTCTAACAACATAGTCTATTCTTCATTAATGAAGATAGACATAACTAATCTAAACTGACCTGGTGCTTGCTTTTGTTCAAGTTAATAAAATGAATATTATAATACCATCCAATTAAAGTGGGGAAGGGAGAGGAGAAGGAGATAGGTTGGTTCTGCTCCATTACAGTAACATTTGCAGCAACAACCCTTGTGCTACTGTGGGTTTGACGAAATGAGAGACTTTTCTGAAGTACTCACATTATTGATAAGCATCTTGAACCATTAATGAAAGTAACTATCCATTTATTTCTTTATTGGTGAATTATTCATTAAGATCTTTTTTGTTAAAAAACAATAGATCGCCGACACTGAGGCTTTAAGCAGGTGTTAGGGATGTCTGTCCCTTTAAATTTCTCTATTTCCTCCTAGACAGTTTACCACATTTCAAATAGTTAGAATTAGCATTGTTTTAACTGGAACAGTGAATCTTATGTACGCCACATAATTAAAGTGTGTAGGAAAATTGATTGTGAAAACTGAAAATTACATTCTGATCAGTGATGTGTCAGACTGAAAGGCTGGGAATAATTACCCGATATATTCCATCTTAGGGTTGGAAACTTGTTGAGCTGTTGTGGACTTTTGGCCTTCTGTTAGTAGTTATGTATGATACTTAGGACTGCTCATTCATTCATTTTATGTAAAATAAATCAATTATTGTGACTTATCTTGATGGAGGATTTTTCATTGTGTTGTGAAGGAAGGCATTACAATTTGTGCCATGTGCCATATTTCAGTGGTGGGTATGTATTGTATTAGAGTGCTGTAACATAGGCCACTTGCAAAGCTATAAATTAATTAAATATAGGTTGATAGAGGTATAGTCTTACATGAAATTCACTTATGGGGATGATCCTAAAGCTCGGGAAAGGTCCAATGTGCTTTACTTGGAGTTAGGCAAGTAAATACTAAAAAAAACTGTAATAACTATTAATCCAAGATAAAAGGTACTGCAGATGCTGGAGAATCCGAGATAACAAGCATGGGGCTGGATGAACACAGCAGGTCAAGCAGCATCATAGGAGCAGGAAAACTTGACGTTTCGGGCCTAAACCCTTCATCAGAATGGTTTCAACTGGTTATCATAGAACTTGAATCAATTTTTGTATTAATTTACGTATTAGTGGAATAAGATCTGTGTTGATTGAAGCCAAGCGACTACTTCTTTGTTAATTAAAAATCGCTTTCAAAATTAGAGCCAAACTTTGAAACGTTGCTCATTTATTGTGCCAATATAAACACATTTCTTACTGAATGGAAGTGTATTCAGATACTTTGCCAAGACCTAATTTACTGAATTTTGCCAGAAATTGGTTAAATATTTTCACATGTTTCATGGAAGGTTTCTCTCCACAGGTGCTATTTTAGACCTCCCCTTTTTTCCCTTCCTGTCCACATTTTCTACACCTCAACAATCATTTAAATCTTGTACGTCTGCAGAAAAGTCTGTGACCTGAAATATATCACCTGGTTCTCTTTCCACCGATTTGGTGTGATATGCTAAGTACTTCCAGCATTTTCTGTATTTTTTTTTCATTTGGCCAGGAAATAATCTTCGCACAGGAATTCTTGTGGGAATGTAAAATGCCTTGCCTCAGGCCATACATGGAATTTAAGTAGGGAGAAGATCAAAGGCTGTCTACCCTCAACTTTACAGTCAGCTCCCAGTGTGACTTATTGGGAGATCTACACATCAACTGACTTGATGAAAGTGCCATAAACTTAACCCTGGGAACGTTCATGAGGGGAAGTTTCAAAACAGCTATATTTTTCAGCTTGCACACTGCAGCAGAGTTCTATAATTCTAGAGTATTATGAAGGTGGTCTGTTCCAACAGTTGTGTGGTGGCGAGGTTGGGGGTTATAGAATCAGGGCAAGATGCCAACTGACGTGGAATTCCAACAACATTACATTGAGTCTACACCCTACCAGCAGCAGGAAGCCTCCAATGTAACATGACAGTAAGATAATTATGCTGTTTGTACAGGAAACAAATGATCATTAAAATGTGGCTCCATATGATTGAAGGAAAGACTCCAAACTCAAATGGTCATTGCACTGAGATCCTGGAGTTTCAGATCCCTGACTGCATAAAGTGGGCAGCACTCTGGTGAACCTTCAGGTTAGCCTGTGCAAGTTAACCAAATTAGAGCTGCCTTTCGAGGGCATGTGTACCTTTCATGGGAATGGTGCAGACAGGGCACTTTGCACAAAGGAACAGGACCCCATCTCATGGATTTGACCAGGGTGTATCTGAGGGATCCTCACTCGATCCCGTAGCAATGATTCACTTTGTGCCTACTTAAATTCTGAAAGCATCTCTGGCTTGCCTTCTTTTTAGACCTTTGCCCCTCAACTAGAGCATACAGGCTCACAGTACTTCTGTCTTGCCTGGCTGTTCAGTGCAGGCATTTTGTCATGCTTGTTAAAGGGAACATTCAAAAGGTGGACAAGTTACTGTATGTCATGGTGTTATGTCAATTGCACATTTGCAACATGTGCCAACTACAAATGCACCAAAGAGCTTGAATGTACATCAAGTAAATGCATGTCATAAAGTCTAAAGGGAGTAGTCCCCGGTCAAGTCAGAGGGTACTGAAACATCAGATCAAAGGCAGCCTTTGATATCAGTTCAGGGGCTTGGGCATGGTCATTTGGCCACTTAATATGGCCAGGCTCGAGGGCCAGTACCTTTCCAGTGCCAGGAATGGGTCTTAGTGAATCCTGTGGGTTTACTGCAACTAGTCCTCAGAGTCACTAGCCCTCTGAAGTCAGTTAGGAACCCGCACAGAAATCAGTCAGGACTCTGGTTGCTCATCAGCTGGGCTGTTTGTCAAGCTCAGCCAAAAGAAACGGGTACTGGGGTCTGACCACTAGAGTTCACATCGGGGAGATGCTTGTAAGGGTCCCTGCTGTGGGACGGAATGTGGGGAACTCAGTAGTGAGGATCAGAGTTCATAACAGTCAGCAATACCCTGTCTTCAGCGCGGGCAGTGGACTACTATATTTGGCATTTTGACCTGATGTGCCTGGGACTAGGACGTAGCGAGAAATAAAGAAGCAAGATGAAGACTAACATTGATGGGTCTGGTAGGAATGCAGGGAAGCACAAAGCAGATGGGATTGATGGGGAGTGCTATCAAGAAGGGAGTTCATGTACAGTAAGAGGCTGAGCCTATGATTTACTCTGTGACGTGTGATCACTGTTTCCTTCTGTCACAGTGTAAGTAAAAATTGAGCAATGGAGATGAAGCTGTCTGCTACTGCGTACAGCCAGGGCTGAATAAATGTTTTATTTGTGAAGGAAGGGGCTTCCTTTTCAATGAAGCCTTTTAAAGGTCATCAAAAATACACAGATCCCAAAACCTGAAAGGTACCAGTGAGCACTGCATGCTACATTTGACATTAATGTACTGTGTGGCCCCAAGGTCCCATGACTGCATCATGTAACATCAGGAATCAATCCCACTAGTAACTATGCTGCACACTCAATGTAGTGCAGCTTAGAAAGAGTAACCCTCATTGCCAAATTAGCGACCACATTCCAAGTTCCCAAAGCCTACACGTGGTGCAGGAGTTGCTATCACTGAAGCTTGGACCATAAACTTCATGTAGCATTAAGGTAGGCTAATCTGTGCACTCTCAGTCTGTTAGTTGCAGCCAGACACGTATTCGCTCATACAGCTACTCGTAGAATCATAGAATCCCTACAATGTGGAAACAGGCCCTTCAGCTCAACAAGTCCACACTGACCCTCAGCGTATCCCACCCAGACCCATCCCCAGACACTATGGGAAATTTAGCATGACCATTCCACCTCGCCTGCACATCTTTGGACTGTGGGAGGAAACCGGAGCACCTGGAGGAAACCCGTGCAGACACAGGGAGAATGTGCAAACTCCACACAGATGCAAAGTGAATATATCGCCCATGCCACCAATGTGTGAGAAGCTCCTCTTCTTCCTTTCCCTTACGCTACCTCTTGCTGCAGTCCTGGGATCCACAGCTGGGGTGGATGGAGCCTCTCCTACAATGGACACCATTGGCCTTGGAGTTTTAGTCAGATGATGCCAAGAGCATTTGTGTCTCGAGGACCCAGGCATGATGGGTATGTCCAGCCCCAAAGGTAGCTACATCTTCCTCATCCTGAGCTCTTACAGGCCTGAGGGTGTGAGGCAGGGTGGATGTGCAAGGCTCAACTTCTGAGAGGAGACACCACACATGGTTCCCCCATTCTGAGGAAGGGTCACCGGGCCAGAAACGCTAATTCTGACTTTGTTTCACAGATGCTGCCAGAGCTGCTGAGCTTTTCCAGTAATTTCTGTTCTGGTTTCTCCTCCATCTGGGTGTCTATTGGCAATGCCCTGTCTCCTTGTGAGGAAGGGGCTACTGAAGTGTGCTCAAGCTGCTCCTTCCCCTTATTGCTCCTGTGTTGCACATTTTGATGAAGTTGGTAATTGCTGACGTTATGGCATCTCCTTCTGTCTGGAGCTGAGTGGATGCCTGGTGTCCAGGCTTCCGCCACGTGCCAGTGATGTGAGCCATTTCTTTCTAGGCCATCTGCAGGGACATGGCAGCTATATGTTAATCAATAAGTGGTTCCCAGCAAGTGATCCTGACTCTCAACTGGCAAATAAACCCAGCATGGTGTCTGTCTCTGAGCTGGTGGAGAGCACAGGACACAGCCTCTCCTATCCTTTGATGGATTCATGGGTTCTTCCCCAGTGGTGGAGGAGAAGATATCTTGTGGGGTTAGCCACTTGACACCATGCTGATGACACTGGTGCCTACAGGAGGCATAAGGGAGAGTACACTGTCAACGAGGGGTAGACATTCAGGCATATTAGTGTACAGTCTAAGGAAAGGTCACTGGAACTGAAACGTTAACTCTGATTTTTTCTTCACAGTTGCTGCCAGACCTGCTGAGCCTTTCCAGCAACTTCTGTTTATTTTCCTGACTTACAGCATCCGCAGGTTCTTTTGGTTTTTAAGTGTACAATTACTGTGGTGGTAATAGGACAGGCGGATAGCAATGGGTAATACTTTGTGCTCGGTTGCTGGGACAAGACTGGTCTTGATCCTCACCAGCCAAGAGGTGAGGAGGCAAATGTCAGGTCCCTCAATACCTGCTTTGGCTGTCTGTGCCATATTCTTTTGGTCATTTTCTTTTGGAATTAGGTAAAGCAGGGATTATGAACAATGGAGGTAGCTGGCACAGCTGTCTGTGTTGGTGCAGGTGGTGGAGGAAGTATCCTGTGTGAGCTGTAGGTGGACATGGGCTACGTAAATATAGTCATCTGGGGATTGGCATGAGTAATGTGGAATGAGGGAAGATGTTGCAGGCAATAGTGATAGTGGTAGAATATTTGCCTTGGTGAGAAGTGTGTGCAGTAGCAGAGATAGAGTGAGTGTGAGGTATTGGAGTGAAGGTGGTGGCACTAAGCCTGGTGAGTGAATTTCTCCAGCCTGTGTAGACATTGACCCAGGTGACACTTTCAGTTCAGGCTGGCATTGTTTGGTGTTGTGGCCTCTTCTACCAGTCCTGGGGAACCGCTCCCCCACTGTACAAACACCACAAGGTCCCTGCTGACGAAATGGGGGATCAATATCTCCTTATCTGCCATTTTCAGGGCAAATAAAGTAAACCATGCAAAGAAGCTAATGACGACCAATGCTTGACACCCTTTAAATGTGGCACAACTGCCAGGAATACCAGGACGGCCCGTCAATGATGAGCACTATCACCCACAGCAAGTGGAAATATAGGATGAATGGGTGTCACAGGGATGTGGTGCACGGGCCATTTGGGCAGGTTTAGGAAGATAAAAAATCCATTATACCTTGTGCAGTGAAAACCCCAATGAAACTTGCCAAAAATGACACAGCCAAAATGTGGGAAGATTCAATCCAATGTGACTGATAAAGAGGGCTATCGCCTCACTGTGTATGATGTTGCAGACCAATCTGCAACCCATGGACCTCAGATGAAACCTGGTGCCCATGATCCTGAAGACAACCCTGATATTGAATTGCTCCAGAACATTTTTCTTCTGCATTAAGATGATCATCTATTTATTGTTTTTAAAATCTCTCGGAACAGATTGCGCACATGAGGGAAATTGAAGAGTTTAAAGTATTCCCTTGAGAAGTTTAAATGGTTTAAAGTTGATTAGTTGTGCTGGGCGTAACCCATATAAGACACACTTAGGGGTGTGGGAAGGATAATGAACACAGAGGAAGTTGTTCAGGTTCTGAAAATATTAAACTCAATTTCTGCTGTGGTTCAACAAGTAATTAACATGCCAATCCAACAAATTATTGAGAAAATGGGGCAGCGAAAGGTGAAATTCAAAATCTGACATTGTTGAAAAATTTCAGGCCAGTAATGACATACACCATTGTTATTGCACAAATCAATCAGCCTTCAACATGAGACCAGCCGAGAGAACATTGGAATAATTCTGCACAGAGCTAACAGCCATATGGATGAGAGTTTCAGCATTAAATAAATTAAACTGAACCAGTAGTGAGAGGCTGACAACTTTACTGGAAGTTGATACTTTGTGCTGGAGTGGGTACAGAATTTAAAGTTTAACTTTGTTAAATAGGACACAAAGATTGCAAACTGCCTGGTTCAGCCTCAGTTATTCATCCTTAAATTTATCATCCGATCTGCTCAAGACCCATGACTGACTTGGAGCCCCATGCAAATGCATGGATTAAACAGTGTAAATAGTGTTAAGGTTGCCTTTGTATATTGAGTATTTTAATTTATTTCTTGGTAATGGGGTCACTTAGCTGGATAGTTGATTTCCAAAATATCATGTTGTCAACAGGGTGGTTTCAATTCCCACCCCGTCTGGGGTTACCATGAAGGGTTCTCCTTCCCAACCTTGCCCCTTGCCTGAGGTGTGGTGACCCTCAGGTTAAATCACCACCACTCATCTGTCTCTGATGAGAGACCAGCCCTATGTTCTGGTAAGACTATGGTGATTGGATGTCTTGGTTAAGTAATTAATTTTCTCAAATTACCCCAGCTACAAAGCATCATAGACCATGCACACATTGCAGTGAGAGACCCATATCATAACACAGCTGAGCTCATCAAAAGAAAAGGGCTACATTCCATTAATGTCTACTTCAAATGTGATCATCAATACTATCCCTGAGAAACATAGAAGATAGGAGAAAGAGGAGGCCATTCGGCTCTTCGAGCCTGCTCTGCTGTTCATCATGATCATAGCTGATCGTCCAACTCAATAAGCTAATCCAGCTTTCTCCCCATAACCTTCAATCCCATTTGCCCCAGGTGCTACATCTAGCTGTCTCTTAAATACATTCAATGTTTTGGCATCAACTACTTCCTGTGGTAATGAATTTCATAGCCTCACCACTCTTTGGGTGAAGAAATGTCTCCTCATCTCAGTCCTGAATCATCTACGCTGAATTGTCAGACAGTGACCCCTTGTTCTGTACACACCCACCGTGGAAACATCCTCCCTGCATCTGCCCTGCCTAGTTCCTGTTGGAATTTTATATGCCTCTATGCGTTCCCCCTTCATTCGTCTGAGCTCCAGTGAAAACAAACCAAAGCTAATTAATCTTTCCTCATATGTCAGTCAGTCCTGCCATCCCTGGAATCAGCCTTGTAAACTTTTCCTGTATTGCCTTGAGAGCAAGAGCATCCTTCCTCAGAAAATGAGACCAAAACCGCATACAATATTCCAGGTGTGGCCTCACCAAGACCCTGTACAATAGCAACACCACATTTGTTGTATGCTCAAAACCTCTCGCAATGAAGGCCAACATACCATTTGCCTTCTTTACCACCTTCTGCACCTGCATGCTTACCTTCAGCAAATGGTGCACAAGGACACCCAGGCCCTGGTGCATACTCCCCTCTCTCAATTTACAGCCACTCAGGCAGTAATCTGCCTTCTTGTTTTTGCTTCTGAAGTGAATAATCTCACATTTATCCAAATTATACTGCATCTACCATTGATTTACCCACTCACCCAACCTGTCTAGATCATGCTGAAGGATCTCTGCATCCTCGACACAGCTCACCCTCCCACCCAACTGTAGAAGTCTAGAGTTGGTATCCTAAGAGCTGCTGTGATGTTGAAATCCTTGATAATTTCTGCTTTTCTTGAGCAGCCAGATGTCTTACAAGGTTGGCTACTGGCTGACAAAAGTTAGCCTCTGCAACCATAGCTGAAAACTCTATTATATGACACTGACTGTGTAGATACAATGTAGGCCACACTATGGATCTGTCCTACAATGAAGGGCAACTCTGCAATGCCAATGTTCGGCTGGGGTTCAAAGTTGGAGCCAGTGTAAGAATATCCCAACAGTGTTGAGTACTTCTGCCTATGGTGAGTTACAGAACTGGGCTAGCATCAAACAAATGGGGGTGTAGCACATAAGTAAAAGATGGGAGACTAGCGTGAGAAAACGGACAAGACCTCTCAGAAATGAACTGTTTATGAGACTCAACAAAAGTGTCACTTTACTGATTTCTGGCAAGATTTAGCCCTGCGTATTAAGACAGGTAACAATGGCCTCTTTCACTCATTAAACCTAGCAACATTCATGTATTGTAACAAGTCTGTAGGAATACCAGGTTAACCATATCTTGAACTAAAGCCCAGAATTACTTACATTCAGACAGGAGTTTTTTTCTCCATTATACGCTGAGGAGTTATAGGGTCAAAGTTGAGGTGCTGCAGAACTACCACTGGTGGAAGCTGGGACTTTGGTAAATTGATAAAAGAGGTTTCTATTACAATGTAACATAAGCATTAATAATAAAATGATACAGACGTATCATAAGCAATTAGATTATTGCATATAACAAATGCAGGTAGATCTAAGATGTCGATCATATCAATTCAGTATACATAAGTCATAACACAATTTAATTAATAAATAATTTGCATTCATATAACAGCTTTAGCATAACAAAAAGTCACAAGTTGCTTGACAAGAATGCAATCAGACAAAAATGTCATTGAGCTAAAGGAGACGATTTGAGATGAGGTAATTTGGAGCTTGTTTAGGGATTTAATATTTTCCATCATTTCTTAAAGTTAATGGAGGTATGGAAGCTGGAATAACAGATAGACTTAGGGAGGAATTCCAGAGCTTAAGCTTACAATAGCTAAGGAATAACAATTAATGTGGAGCAAAAGAAATAGAGTGTGTAGAAGACAACAATGTTAGGGAAACACAAATTTGATAGTCTATCATTGAAAAACCTTTCACCTCTAATAGTGCAATTAGTTCATTTTGAACAATGAATGCCATACGCAGCAAGTTGTTTAAAATCTTTAATCATACAGACTCCTTTTTCATTTCCTAACTCGTAAATAACATTTAACCACTGAAAAAATAATTTTTCCGGCTGATACCATCTGCTTGTTGCATACAATAATATTTTTCAGCAAATAATTTGTCATTGTTGACAGTAATGACTACATTTAATTATCTTTTAATCATTTACTAAATGAGATCCCTCAGGCTTTTCCCAGGTCCCATGCTGCTCAAAAGGATTAATTATCATGTATGTTCAGTGGTTTTCTGCTCAATTTGTACATATATATTCTTCTTAAATCCAGAACAGAATTTTCATTTTTTTTAACTTAAGGAAGAAGGCAGTAAGGGGTAATATAATAAGTTAAATATAACCGGTGAAAGAAGAGTTCCAAAATATTTATAATTTACATTCTAAAAAGAAAGTTGCCTGTTTACAATGCCTTGCACAACCTCAGGATTTCTTAAAGTTAAGGAAGTATTTATGAAATGTAGTCACTGCCAAAAAGTAGGAATTACAGCAGCCAACTTGTCCACAGCGTCCACTTGTAAACCCTCATTCGATGACCCTTCCAAGATATTGTCCCTCCTTACTGCAATAACTGACTCTTTCATTAATAATGCAACACCACCTCCTCTTTTACACCCTCCCTTGTCTCTCATGAGGATCCTATACCCCAGAATGTTTCCACTTCTGCCCCTTCCTCAGCCATGTTTCTGAGATGGCAACAATACTATGACTCTTCATTTCTACTTGCAGCTGAGGGAAGCATTCAACAGTTTGTATGTTCAACCTAAGCCCAGATATGGTTGTGCCTGTCATTGTATCATTTGTGGATATGGGAGACGCATTTAATCTTTCAGGTTTCCATTACCCATATCAAGTTATTATATTTTTCTGAAGAAGGGTCTAGGCCCGAAACATCAGCTTTCCTGCTCCTCTGATGCTGCTTGGCCTGCTGTGTTCATCCAGCTCTACACCTTGTTATCTCAAGTTATTATATGATGAGATCTGACACAAGCATCACCTCTTCATGTACAAACAGCCTGCTGAAGGTAAAAGGACTATCACTGCATCTATGACAGATCATAAGGACAGATCAGATCACGATAAACCCCAAAGAGTAACACAGTAACCCATCCAGATTTTTTGAAAATTGTCAGTTCTCCTGACGATATTGTTCAGAAATGCTAATGGGCGAAAAAGGGAATGTAAATCTCAGGTGAAGTCTGCTTTTCTTTTCTTCAACATACTCAATATTTCACCATCTGACATGTTGCTCTCATGTCTGGGCTCTTCAGAAATAATATGTCTTCATCAGAGTGGAGTCAGTGCAGAATTACTTGGAGTATTTCAGGCAATAAAGGATTAAATTATGAGGGCAGATTGCATAAAACTTGGCTGTTTCGCCTTGAGATTAGAAGATTGACCTCAAAAAAAGAAAAATTTGAGAAAGGAAAACTATTTTGTCCTGCGTAGAAAAAGGCACATAATCTTGCTTCAAAGCCAGTCTGCGCCAGAATCCTTTTTCTCAGGAGATTGTTGATGGGCAATCAACTAAAATGTTCAGGTCTAAGATTTACAGATTTATTTTAGGTAAAGGCAGTGAAGAATATGAATCAAAAGTTGAAAAATAAAATTGAGGGGCAGATCAGCCATGATCTAACAGAAAAGCAAAACAAGAGCATGGGGCTGATACATACTCTTGTTTTCCTAAATTGATCAATTAAATCAATAGATATACACATTGTTTTAATAGAGACCAGGATAATATCATGTTTCCTATTACAGATTTCTAAATGGTACGTGGCTGTGTTCATGAGCATAAGAAATTTTAATGACGGGAAGTGAACAGTCATTCCATATTTCAATGCAGTGTCAGCATTCTTAAATCAGGTATAAGACAATGCATGAAATTTTTAAAAAAACCTTCAAATTTAGTCCAACTGGAAAAGATAGTCCATTGGAGTTCAGATGGGGTTTTCCATTCTCATACCAGCTACCCTTAGAACAACAGACAAAAATGGAAATTGCTGGAAAAGCTCAGCAGGTCTGGCAGCATTTGTGGAGAGACTGCCAGACTTGCTGAGCTTGTTCAACAATTTCTATTTTTGTCTCTGATTTGCAGCATCCATGTTCTTTTGGTTTCTCTTTAGTGCAATATTCTGAATGATTCAGTGCTGTGAATCCATGTACACTGTGCGAATGTTGCTCAGAGTGAGGAAACTTCAGATTGAGGAGATAAAACCCAAGTCCCCATGAAATAACACCGCAGTATCCTGTCACCAAATCACCCTTTATTTACACATGAACAGTCCTAGACTTTATTACTGCCTCATTTAGAGTCAGGTACTAGAGTGTCAGTATCTCTGACATCACCCTTTTAGTGTAGAGATAGTAGGAACTGCAGATGCTGGAGAATCTGAGATATCAAGGTGCAGAGCTGGATGAACACAGCAGGCCAAGCAGCATCGGAGGAGCAGAAAAGCTGATGTTTCGGGCCTAGACCCTTCTTCAGAAA